>OX454265.1:14673986-15201208 GCA_949715065.1 Periphyllus acericola
AACTATCATCTTCATCATCAGATAATTCTAATGTTCTTTTTGTGAGACTGAAAATTAAAAAAATATAAAAATAAATCTCTTTCAATAATAATAATTAATGTACAAATATCAACTCTGGTTTATTAAAAAAGTTTTTTACTTTAAAAATTATTTCAAATGGAAATCTTATTACAAAATACATATAATTTAAAAGCTGTTCTATTTATTGCACTACTCATTAGAGTACAATTACTCAATGACATGGTGAACATACGGGTTCAACACGGGCAATAGCTCGCGTACAATTAACAATTTATATTTGCTCGTAGTTGAAATATCATTTGCCACACCAGTGCCTTTACTTACCTTACAAATCTATAACTGGTTTTAACCATTAAAAAATGTCTCATTCAAAATGAAATGTTGAGAAAACACTGTAGAGCTAAATTGCATTTATAATCAAATAACTCAAAGTTAATAAATCATATTATGAGGTATAATTAACTTGAAAAGTTCCAAAAAATACCATTTCCCAAATATTATCAGAAAATAAAAATTATTTTCAAGAAACTTTAAATTGTATTTCTATTTTATTTCTATATCATTTGTTTTGAAAAGTATTAAACTTAACTTGTTGTTTTTTAATTTAAATACTAAAAAGTATGAAATGATTAAACAAATTAATTAAAGCAAACTTAAATTTAGAGTATATGATAAACACATTGCAGCATGTAATATATGAAGTATATAAATATTGAATTATATATAATTGATAGAAGACGGATGAACACATTTAAATTACAACAATTTATACTAAGATGCAAGTTTAAACTGTAAATAAATATTTAAGTATAAGTCCATTATAAATATGTGTCATATATTACATATGGCATACAAAATCAGTTTAACATTCAACTAAAAATATTTTTACAAAATTAAAAACTGTGGAGTTAAAAAAAAAATTAATTAGTAATACATTTTAACTCAAAATTACTGAAAATTGGTGAAAAATTATTCTATTTCACTAGCTAAGGACTTATAATTTATATCTTTAATACCTTGAATACATAAGAAAGAATTGCAATTGCCTTAGAATCTGATCTTTGACCATCAGCGTTGAAAGAAAATTAATCAAAAATATCAAAATTTATGAAAAAGGTTGTACAATATCTATTATTAAACTTTGAAAATTAGTAGTATAAAATGTAAATCTCATGAAAAGTGTTTCGAAAAATTTTTAGTAAAAATATACTAACTTTATAATTTTAAAATAGATACTTAGTAAATTTTAATAAAAAAAAAAAAAAGGAAAATAATTAAGTTTTTCATACTTTTCTTCAGCGTTCTGTTGATTATCATTAGAATTTCGTTCTGCAACAGAAAAAGAACTGGCAGATGGTTTTTCAAACTCATCAAATAAATCGTCACCAAAATCATCCATGGTTTTTTTTTACTCAGGTTTCGGAAAAAAGTATAAAAATGTATTAATGTATTATAAGTAACAAAATTAGAAAACTATTGTAGTTAATACGAACAAATTGGTAGAATTAACAAGAGTGTATTTAATTTTTGTTTAACATAAAAATCGAAGACAAAATTGAAAATTATAATTATAGTTTACATTTTACAAAGTACCACATAGCAAGAATATTATTGCATAGTATATATTTTACTTTGTACATCATTCATACATCGTTTAACACTTTAACTTGAAGTTAAACAAATTTTAAATTTAAGACTTGTTATTTTTTTTAGGTTATGATATTTACACGTTATGATAACGTTATTATAGCATTATCGTCGTAACGGACACAGACTTGTAGTACGCACCCGATACACGGACTAATAAACTGTATACCGAGACGGAGAGGTGTCGCAATAGAACCACATCACCAGATACATAATTTTAAAATTAAATGTTTTCAAGCATAAAATAATTGAAATGATCCAATATTTTAAATTAAATATATCCTATTCTGTAATAACATGATCTCAGAACATAATGTCTTCTGAGAATTAGTTATTTTGGAATAGGTCTTGGGGACTCGACCTCTTGACCTCGGTGCATGTGCGATACAATGATACTTAAAAGTTAATAAAAGTTAGGGACCGGGATAATCTCATTTATCAGTCTACAACAGTCAATAATCTTAACTATCGTTAAATCATAAATAAATTATGGTGGATGATGTTGACCAACTAGCCGATTTTCCTCCTGGTCGTAGAAGCATTGTGGCTCATAGGTACGTTGTTTTTCACTCAGTAACTACTTAACCGAGTACCGAAAAACCATATAGTCAGCATTTTCGTTTACATTCCTCTTGTCTATTTTCTTATACGTAATATAACCCCATCACCCCACCAAATGTTCAGACTTGGGTAGGTAGTAGGTATTTGTATTCAGAATACTTTTTAAACAATTTTTATTATTTGAAAATGATAAAAAAAATCGCACTCTCCATTGGTCCAGCCGTGTCTGATTATGGAAGATCGTTACGAATTAAATATTTTGATCGCGTCCTCGCCATGATTTACTTTTTTTTTATGGTATTTATTTTGCTATTTACATTTAACCGCAGAAGACAGAATAGTAATTAGTTCAAATAAATCGGTTTCATCTGTATTCTGTTAACCTTATCTCGTTCGCTTCTATCGATTTTTATTCCCTCGAATATTTCAGTAACCTAATCTTTGCCTTTTGAAATTTACGGATCGAGATAACACGATTTACTGTTAATTTCTTGTGGTTCTACCGAACGCATATTAATACTTCGTCTTCTTTCGATTTCTTATGCATGAGATTACGATTTAACTTACTCTCCGAGATTATAACCTAATACTGCTGTAAGTATCCATTGAACTGTTGATTATTTATACATATTTGACCGTATTATTGATCATCATTCACATATATAATTATGTGAACTTCATTTTTTCTTATGGTTTTGACAAATTCGACAAATATATCATTGAATTTACTTATAATATTAAACATAAACAATTACAAAATTAAAATATTATGTAATAAATAAAAATACTCTATGGTAGATGCAACTATAAGTAACTATTTGATATTAATCATGGATTATTATATTTAATCAATGTGTGCATCATCCATTTTTTGTTTTGTTAGCCAAATAAATATTTTCCGATTAATGTATTTTATGTACAGTGAAACCTCTATTAATGATCACTTCTTAAAAGTAGACATTTTCAAATTTCCCCATAATGGTATAAACTATAAAACATATAATAGTTTAGAAGTATTATTAAAACTTTTATTTAAGTAATCTTTTATATAAAATCAATAAATTTGGTATGATTCTTATGTAAAAATGTATGTAATATATATTCTTATTTACTAACAGTTTGATTCAAATTTTAGACTTTGAAGTGTCTTAACCTCTAGCACAGTGTTTTCTAAAGTTTTTTACTCAACGCCCCTTTTAGATTTTCTAGAATTAAAAAAAATTGGACCAAATGAAGCTTATAGGCATCGATTTGATAAAAAATCTTGTTTATTAAGTATTTGAACAGTAAAAATTTATACAATTTTAATATTTTTTCTTATTTTTTTAGGCAATATGTCAAAACAAATTATATTTTCAAATTTCTTAAATAAACTTGAAGAATATGAAAATTCATATTCCTCATGGTATGCTGAACTGGTAGCCAATGGACGTCAAACACTTCTTTCTATATATAACAGTATAGATGATGAACAATTAACTAATTTAGTGGACAGTTTTATGGGATTTATTTCATTACTTCCACCATATCAGCCTGATTTACTATCAAATGAAGAAAACTTCCCTTCGCAAAATGAAGTATGATTATAACTTATAAATTAATAATAAATTTTATTGTGTTATCAAAATCATTTTTTACTTTTCAGCAAAATTCAATACAAAATGAAAGCAAAGAACTAATACAAAAAAATGATGTTATCCAGATAATTAATAGTGATCTTCAATGCTCAATATGTAACGAATGGCTATTTAGAGTAATATTATTTTTTTCATCTATTTCATATTATTTTTAAAATTAAGTATGAAAGTTTTA
Source organism: Periphyllus acericola (assembly GCA_949715065.1). Lineage (NCBI taxonomy): Eukaryota > Metazoa > Arthropoda > Insecta > Hemiptera > Aphididae > Periphyllus > Periphyllus acericola. Next base: position 14,678,028 of record OX454265.1, read on the forward strand.
AACTATGAATATTGTAATAACATGATTATTTAAATCGGTGCTGCAATAGAGTTTGCAATTTGCATTCCTTCATCACCTAAAAAAAATATCCATAGATTTTTTTATCAGTACATTATTCTTTTTTAATATTTATTATTTTATGTTATAAGACATTACAGCAAAAAATAGTTGTAGTAGTTCACTAATTTAATCATAAGTAACTATTCTAAAAAAGATTTTAAGTGATTCTATTGATATATTTAAATTATTTTAGGCAACTACTGTAAACTGTAATCATACATTTTGTGAAGCATGCATAAAGAAATGGCTTAAAATTAGTAAAGCATGTCCTGTTTGTCGGACTTCAATTCAATACGCTTCATTTTCAATAGCAGTTGACAACTTTATGACAAATTTATGTCAGTTAATTGGTGGATTTTTTAAAGAACGACGAGAATCAATACAAAATTCACGAAAATGTATAATTTACATATAGTTTATATTATATTTATGTATCTACAAGTACATTTTAATTTCAGGTCATGGTAGCATTATTGACCTCACAATTGATGAATTAATTAATGATTTAAGTATTAGTCAATCAAATGTAAATGATACTTATATAAGCCAAGATGAAACTACCATACCAACAACACATCCAAATATGGTTCGTTTAATACCTTGTCCTCCTCAACAACCACCAACACCTGTATCTACAGAGAATTTAAGACGACCAATAGTCAGTTCAAATATACCCCATCATAACATAGTTGAGTTATTACCTTTTCCTCAATCACCTACAACAGCTATCTCCCGTGATAATCGTCATCAGCTTCCATCTTCATCATCTGCATTAAACTCACGCGAGAATCAGTATCAACCAGTACCTTCAAATTATGTTGGTACAAATATTGGTTTTCCTGCAAGGCATCAATCAAATATAGCCAGATTATCACCATTTCCACGAACAAATTTTACATCGAAATAATGTACTGCAAATCGCCGATATTTTTATGACAACTATTTTATTGTTGATGTAGTAGTCAATTTTAAAATTGTAATATTTATATCATAATTTGTTCAACTTTCATATTCTGAATAAAATTTAAATATTTACATTGTTTATTAACATTTCCAATTACAGCTATTTAGTAGTTACCTATATTAATAATTTAAATTCAAATTTAGGCTAATTCTGTATTTTCTAATAAAAAGTTATACTTTGGTCATTTACCCATTTATTCATAAAAATAATTAAAACATTTTCATATAAAAAATACCAGACGTACGTTAAAGTGAATTCAATTGTTTTATTTCAAGACAATAATGACTCCAAATGACTTTTCAGTAACATTTGATTATTCAATCCAATATCTTTTTGATTTACCTAGATAAAATAACTTATTAAATATATTTTATAATTGTTTTACTATTATTATTAGAGCTTAAAGCACATTTCTTACAGTAATAACTATGAAATTCAACTTTGATTCAAGACGAAATTTTAGTTTCATCATACCATTGGGAATACCTGTGTCATACAGGCAGGTACTATTATCCAACACTTCTACAAATATGATTTTACTGAAAATAAATTATACTTTGTTAATACAATTTATCTTTAATCTACATTGCCAAAATAATTCAAGGCAAGTTTTTTTAGTAGTATAACGCAAAATATTCATTAAAATATAAGATTTTCAAAACTATGGGTTAAAAGTAAAACATAAAACTATATACTGTTGAGATATTAAGTATAAAAGTATTAATAATTCACCAACCCAGTAAAATAATAAATTTACATTCAATTTATTTTAATAATATAAATATTTACTTTTAAAGAATTACCTATTTTTTTGTATAACTTTTATTCCCAATATTTTCAAATAAGGTATATTGAAATTATATTCTATTTCTGAAATATCCAATTCATGAGATGATTCCTTCAAAGTTTGATATACCTTTACCAAAAATGGACGTTCGCCTAAATGTGTGTTAACATGAGGCATCATATATTTTTCTGCATTTAATTTACATTTTGTTATTAAATCTGGTTGTTCAATTGACACACATTCTAATAAAAGGTTAATTCTGTTATCCTGTTTATGAGCATTAGGCACTACATAACAAAAAGTATTTATTCAGTAATATAACAAATTGTACCAAAAAAAAATTAAATAATTTACTTCGTAAAGCTGCAATAGACATATCAGAAAACATAAATTGCAGTAGCTTAGTTGGTTTATAGTCTAACATCCACATAGATAAACACATTCCAATTAATACTTTTGAATATTTTTTGCATTTTTCTTTGGTATTAAACATTTTGTCTAAAAAGTCAATAATTATTTTACATACATTAGGATCTTTTGGTGCAAGACCTAAGTAACTGACTGAAAAGGCATAATTAGATATATCTTTCATTCTATAGTTTTTCAAACCATCTTTAATCTGAAATAAAATATATTTTACAAAATAAAATCATATAATAAATATAAATTGGAATAACTTACCATCATGCTCCCAATAGAATCAATTAACGATTGTAAAAATGTTATTTGATTACAGTTCGCATCAGCAAAGTATGAGAGTATATGAATACTACTGATCACATCTGTTAAGACTTTATTATTTGTATTGTTATTAAAAGCAGTAATCAATTTAGTTAATAGTATTGGATCATGATATTTTGATTTTTTCAACGGTTTAATTAAAGATACCAAATGCGTTGGGTTTTGCATAAGCTTATCTAATTGTTTTTCAATTCTGAAGGCAAATATTCTCAATATTTTATCATAAACTTTGGAGGTACTTTTGTATGTTGCCACAGCTAAAGCACTTAGTTCGTGGTCAGTTACATGTTTTAAATAATTTATTTCATTCAATAATTTCTGTAATCCTAATTCCACTACAGGTTTTGATTTATTTTTATAAATACTAACATAATAAATTAACTGTATAGTCTGAGAAGCAGTTAAGTCTGGTCTTCGAAACCATGATTCATCAAATACTTCAATGCATTTTACAAACGATCTTGCGTTTTTGGACAGATAATGTTTTTCAGATAAACAGGCATCCATTAATGCAAGTATCTGATTGATTGACATAACATTGACTCTATTTACTAATTCATTATCAATTTCATAGAGGAGAGGTTTAATTCCCGAGGACGAAAATCTAAGAATTAATTTGTCAGTAGAGATTGAGTTCAGTTGAACAAAATTGTTAACAGAATTATTATCCTCAATCGTAGATTGTTTTAATACAGACTTAGTATAATGCGGTTGATTTCTGAAATAATCTAAAGTCTGTTTATGAAAGGTTGAGTAATTTTTTATTTGATTTATAGTTCGAAAGTTATGACTTGCTTTAATACTTAATGATTTGAAAATCTCACAAAAGATATTTTTTCTTGAAAACATATTGCTAATAGTCTTGCAGAGTAAAAGTAACACCTAAAATAAATACAAAACACTATAGTATATTGACTTTATAAAAGTATAACAATTTGATACTTAGTGTTTTTATGGTTATTACCTATTGGCCGTTATTAGACATTTCCGAGTTCCGAATTTAGTTTAAACTTTTAAAAGTGATCAATGTATATAAATACCCGTGGAATGATGACAACAAATCATAGAGTCCTAATGAGGAATCGTAGCCGGTAGGATATCATTTTATATCACACTATCACATGGTTTACTAAATCCGTGCCGAGTCTGCGTGCATTACTGCAATCAGCAATAACGCAAATGTGTTTTTTTTTATAGTACTGCAGTCTGCACTCTGCGATGTGCATTGTGCGTCAAGCGGCCCGCGGGCGTCAAGCTAGCAAAATATTTTGATAAAGACGACCAGTGGTTTCCAAAATTATTAACATTATTTATTGCTGATAGTCGTTCAATTTATAACTGTATGTTGAGTTGCATATCCATTTATATTTATAATATTTTCTACCACGAGATTTGCTGTTTTCGAAAAGCCTATGACTTTGATTATTATTTAAATATATTTAGAAATTCGAAAATAGTGTCTTCAAAAGCGTAAAAAAAAGGTTTATACGTGGTGAACCGGATATTAGTCTCAAAGCGGGGTTAGTAGGCAGAGTAGGCTAATGAACACGACCAGCCTCGATGGACAGGCTGTAACACGGTTAGGCACAATTGCACAAAACGATATTTTTACCTAGGAATTGGGAGAACCATTGAAAACACACGTTTAGGTACACATTTTTTAGACACTAAAAATGAATACGACGTTTGGGTACATCACATTCTTAAAATAATACTGCGTTTACGGAGTTCTTGTCTTATAAGTTTATTTGGTTTCGCATTCAAATGTATAGCTGTCTTTTTTTTTTTTTAGATACCTGTAAATAATAAATCCTAGTATGTTGATATCGAAATTATTGACAACGATGATGAAAATTACAAATAAAAATGTATAATTTTACGGTTGCTCACGTATGACGCGATTTATTGATTACAATATTGGATTACAATATTACAATATGCTATCATTACGGTTAGTAAATAGCGATAAAACGATGCAAGGACAAATGGGACATTTGCATTGGGCCCATTCGAAAGTCTAAAGAGGGGCCCACCGACCAGTGGCGTATTTTCAAATTTTTCTGGGGGGGTCCTCAGTTTCTACATAATTAATATAAACTATGATATCTTGTAATTGTCCTTATGCAGTTTTTGGAGGGAGTTCAACTAAATATATAATCGTATAGTTTTATGTAATATTATATTTATTGTATTTAGCACTACATATGAAGTATTGTTATAAAATAAATTCCAGTCGTCTCGATTTTTTTGCCAGCTCCTCTATCACTTCATCAACAGTAATTTCAACTTCCCTGTGAATGTTTAACATGGCCAATCCATTTAGTCTTTTCTAAAACAAAATAACCACAAATATTAGTTTTAAAATTAAAATGTCTTAATAATATTTTATTACCTCAGATATTGTATTTCGTAGATATGTTTTAATTCTTTTTAGTGATGAAAAAGTCCGTTCGTTTGAAGCCGTAGATATAGGAAGTGTAGATAAAATTTGAAATAACTTATTAACTCCTGGATATATGTCTGCATTACACAACTTCAGTGCATCAATTGAATTTTTTGGTTTTATTTCCAATTTCTTAAGTTTCCTTTGTCACAGTTGGAACTCTTCTATTATTGAATTATTACTATTTAAATCTTCTTCGTAAAATTCAGCTAATTTTTTAAATTCTTCTTTTGTAGAATTCTCGTCGAAAAGAGAGTGAAAACTTGTCAAAATATCAATATGATTAAGAAATCTAGATTTTAATTGACTTATAAAAGAGTCTAAGTATGGGATAAAAACCGATATGCGAAAATATTCTTCAGGATTATTAGTTTGTACGTTTATTCTATGTACTTGTTAATTCTCGGAATTGTCATTGTCACATTGAACTTGTCAGCAATTTCTTTGGCAGCGAAAAAAATGTCTTCAAAATTTTTCTGAGCGTGTTTTCTATAATTTTCTAACTCCATCAAAGTATCTTGAGCTAAATCCATGGCCAATTTTAAATCAATATTAATTTGTTGAAACTGTTTTGATAGTAGAAGTCCAAGTCCAAATACTTTTGAAATTGTAACTACAGCAATTATAAATTCTGGTTGGAGAATTGAATTTCGAAAAGCGCTAGCTTGATTTGACGTGTCTGTATGACCCCACTCGCAAATTTATTCAAGAGCTTCTTCTACACATTCAAACAGTTCTAAAAAATCACTAACTGAATGATATCGTTCAATCCACCTAGTTTCACAATTTCTCTTCAATGATTTTTTGGAAATATTATTTTCTGACATTTCAATAGCTTTCCACAGCACAGATTTTCGTTTCGGAAACACAAAAAAGTCTCTCAATTTTCCTATCGTTCCCATACAGTTGCGTATTTGGAAAACGTTACATGATACCGATACAGCAAGATTCAAGGAATGAATTTAAAGCTAAAGGATGTTCTTTTCTTACATAAGCTTGAACTCCATTATATTTCCTAGCCATCGCAGCTGCACCGTCATACCCCTGACCCCGAAGATATTGTGTATCTATACCAAACTTTCTGAGATTGTCAAGTATAAGTCTTGATAAACCTTTTCCAGATACATCAGTGGTTGGAACAAATTGTAGAAAATCTTCGTGTAATTCAAGGGATTTTAAATCAATATACCGAACGCAAATAGACACTTGTTCTAGACCGGCTATATCTGCAGTTTCGTCAACAAGAACTGTAAAACATTTCGCTTCATTTACTCTGCCTACCATTTTATTGAGTAAAATTGAATTGCACGAATCAATTATAGCATGTAAATAATTCATGTAAAATAAATAAACAATCTATCCCAGAGGCAAGGTTTATAGATAATAAAGGTTGCCTCATAATCATGTGTTTACATTCCAAACTACCGCTTCACCTCTCGTCTAGTGACGTCATTGTCGTACAAATAGGCGGACATACAGTCGTCGTCTATTATATATGAATATTATACACTACATTATTAGAATAATTTATTTCTATTTTCATATATATACTCATTATTAATATAAAATGTATATATTTAGTTAAAATCTATCTAATATATGTATGGTAGTTGGTATAATATATAAATAATAAATATATTTATTTTTTATCCTTACTGATTTTCTACTTCCTAAATTTGTGGGGAGAGTTAGGCACATAATGCATTTGTAGAAATAAGAACCAAAATATACCAATTAAAGATAATTTATAATAAAGTCTAAACAAATTAACGACCAAGCACAAAATAAAAAATACAAAATCATAATATACAAATACGGAGAAAACATAATTACAAAAGTTAATTATTAAAATTTAATTAAGTCATTATTCTTATAAGTTTTTGAAGTTTCAGTAATTGATTTCTTGCTTTTCTTTTGTTATGCAATTGGACCATGTTCTCGTTTAAATATTTCATTTGTATGAACAATCTTTGTTTTATGTACGTTTGTATAATTGGTTTGTAACTTTTCAAGTTATCCATTCTACTGTAAATTTTGTGAGTTAAAAATTTCACTACCCCTGACTCTTTTGGAAGTAATTTGTGTGTACATTTAACAAATAATCTTTCAACTTGAAAAATAGTTTTTGTAAAATCATTACTTGAAATAATTAGCCCACCGTAGGACAAGTGATTTATCCAAGTGGACATTAAATAATTATGTTCATTTATTGAGCTGCATTTTTGTAATGATGATGTAGATCCAAGTTCTGGAAATGTTGATAAATATTTTTTCGCCACCCATCCTGCCAAATACTCTACTGCGTCTTTTTTATTTATTTATTTATTTATTGTGCAATCAACGGGTATAAACCCTTTACAAAAATATAAGAATACATTTATGGCAACAACCAATATACATATTTAGAATAATAATTACAATAATACAAATAATACAGTCTTGAGCCATCTCATTCAAGTTTCTATTTTCACAAATAGGAGACTCATTTTTCATGTCAATACTTTTAGCCCATCCTTGAAGAGAAAATAAACCTAAAATTATTAATAAAAATAAAAAATTATAATCATAATTATAATCATATTTTGGTTTTGATTTAACAGAAACCTGATGATTCGACGTAGCCATTTCCATGACTAATAAACTAATTTATTGAATAATTATATAAAAATACAATTTGAACACACAAAACTCAGTTAATTTAACACAATATTTAAACTCGCAACAGTAAAAATATGGTGAATAAAGCATAAAATAAACAGTATACAAAGTATGACGTGTATACTGTATAGTTGTGTACGACGATTACGTCATTGAAAAAATTCCCCTTACTCCTCATTTTTCATATTTTAGAGTTGAGGCAACCTTTATTATCTACATAAAGTAATATAATATTACTCTATGATTATCTATAAACCTTGTTCCAGAGGTACCATATATGCTATATAGGGAATATATATAAAATATAAAATTCTATGTATATAGTCTATAATCTATATCAGGGGTGGCCAAATTGAGGACCGCGACTTATTGTAAGACGTAGAACATTTTTAGTAACCATTTAAAAAAAATATTGTATTTTTTATATAATAAAGTTAGTGGTAATTTTATAAACGTTAACTTATTTTTCAATTCTTAATTCATAAAGCCTATTGTAGTAATATTGAAACCGTTTACTGCTTCTATTCTATATAAAATGAACATTTTACACGTAAAATGTACGTGTTGTTACAAAACTGAAATGCTATCATTTTCTATTTAAATATACTTTGACGTTGCGTTAGAAAAAAAAGTAAATGCTTTTAAGCGTCCTAAAGGGAAAATAATATTTCAAAGTTGAACTAATGGAGATACTATTGCGTATACATACATATGAATATATGATTGATATTATTCAAAACCGCTGTATCCGTTAAAATATAAGTTAATATTGGGCATCCATTTTCAACAACATCAACTACAAAAGAATTTTCTAAAAATCTAAACGACTGTTTAAGTAATTCCAAGCCTTTAAATTTAAAGCAACATAGACCATTGTTTCCTAAGCCTCTCCTCTGATAAGTTAAAATCCCTTCCCCCTTCTACTGTCAACAATCTTTTTCTTGATTACATTAGTAATAATTTCCCTTCATTCATCTTAGTATATACTGATGGATCTGTTTCCCCCCTTTCAATTGGGTATTCTTTTACTATCCCTAAATTATGTATTTCCTACTCTAATAATCTTCCCCCCACATCTTCATCCTAGCGACTGATACTTATTAAATAAGATATTATTTAATTTATATATATTAAATAAGGCGGAGATGATGGGGTGAATTACAGTGGAGGCAAATTGAGGCGGAGGTGGGTCCAGACTCTAGAACACCCCTTTTTATCCTACTATAACTATTAATTTGTATTATTTCAAAAATAAAAAGTAAATTAATTATTGTAGATTTATAAGTAATAAGTAATAACCATAGAGTAAGGATGTTTATACGAGGTACGTCCAGAAAGTAAGTTCCGTTGGGCAATGAAAACATGTAAATGTGTAAATTTTAATATAAATTTTATTTGAATATAAAATACAAGTACAACTTTATTTTTCAACATAGTTACCAACATTATTTAAGCACTTATGATATCTAGGTACTAGTTTTTGTATCCCTTCATCATAGAAAGATGACACCTGTGATTGTAACCATGCGCTGACAGCCTTTTTCACCTCATCATCTTCGTTGAAGTTCTGGCCACCCATAAATGTTGTTTTGATTCAGGGGTGACATGAGAAACCCAAGTCTCGTCCTCTGTGACAATACTGCTTAAAAAGTTATCACAGTTTTCTTCGTATCGTGACAAAAACTGAAGTGCACTACCCTGACGTTTCACTTTGTGTTTATCAGTAAGAATTTTCGGCACCCAACGTGCACACAATTTTCGAAAATTTAATTTCATTGACACAATTTAATGAAGAAGAGATCGGGAATTTTAAGGAAAATGTATTGATAATGACGTCATGGTGAACCTTCTGTTTTCATGAATTTTTTTTTCGACTTCTTGCTCCAAAACATCATTAACCAAAGATGGTCACCCAGTTCGTTCTTCATCGTGAACATTTGTACGGCCTTCATTGAAAAGTCGCACCCATCTCCTAACCATTGAATCACTCATAGCATTTTCTCCATACACTTCACAAATTTGACGATGAATATCAATTGGTTTGATATTCTTTGCATTTAAAAATGAATCACAGATCGTAACTCACATATGGCGGAATTTTCTATTAGTTGATCCATTTTAAAACACTCGCCACGTGACGTACGTACACTAACTAGTCACGGAATGGTTTTAAAATGTTCCAAGTAAGTAAATTAAATAATCGGATGTGATCATAATTAAAATAACATCGCAATCGCGATAAAAATAGAAAACGGAACTTACTTTCTGGACGTGCCTCGTATTCAGGCACTTCAATTTTACACTAAAACACAAGTTTAAATAAGTATAATTGAAGAAGATATTAAAATATTATATTAAGATTATTTATTATACCGATTTTAAACGATTAATCACAATGAATGGAACTGTACACTCCTTTAATTACTTAAAACAATCTGGAGTAAAATGGTCAGAACAAATTACGGTTCTGGGCCTAACATTTAAGTCATCTTTTCCACAGTTACGAATAAATTCTAACCACTGAGAACGATACTCTTCTTTCTTCGGTATTCTAAAATATATATTATTAATTAACAATATGAATTAAAAGTTATGTGATATAATTAATTTTACAAGTTGGTACACTTACCGATGAAAAGTAATTCCAAGATTCTGGTTACTGGGATTTCTCGTACGGCCACAAATATAACAACTCGGCATGATTGTATGCTTAAATTAAACTTTCTTAAGGTGTGATTCCTATGGACGCGTCTGTAGACGCGCCGCGATTCAAATCCCAGCCGCGTTGTCGATTTTTTGGCCGCGCGGCTTGGGTACGGATTCCTATAACCGCGCGACTGCTGCCGCGCCGCGCCGAACCGCGACGAACCATTTGCTACAATTCTTTGTTAGCAACAAGACGTATTTTACAATATCTGTTTCTTTTTCAAAATGTCTTTAAACAAAAAACAAAAGTTAATTTTAAATTTACTTCTTTTACAAGAAGTAGATGAAGAACAAACAATTATTAATAGGGTAATTTTTAACAATTCTATCAAGGCACATGAGATGTTTTTAACTAGGAAAACAGAAGGTGTCTTCAGTATACTCATCGAAAAACATTTGTGGAGAGATGAGAGTAAATTTCGAGAATTTTTTAGATTAAGTAGAGATCAATACACGTACGTCTTAAATATAATAGAGAACGATATTACAACTAGTCCAAGTATAAAATTTCCAAAGCCGATATCAGCAGCTATAATTACCATTCTTGTTTATATCTTCAGATATTTTTTGCCAAACATTATCCCTCACTCCTTGATTTTTATACAATGCGTGTTGGGCATTAAAAATGCAATGATGTCCACTCTGCTAATTTTACGTCTTCTTCTGGAGAAAACGTAACTTGTGTTGACCGTTACATTTTTAAAATATTTAAAAATTTAAAATTTAAAAAATTATGAAAAAATGTAAAATATGTACTAAACAATATGTATAATATAATATACATGCACACACAGCCGCGCGCGTCCGCGATTTGACTCCGTTCGGAGCAGTCGCTAATTATCGGTCGCGGCCACGTGAGACGGTCGCGCACCGCAGCGACTATCATAGGAATCGGTTCCATCTATCAACAAGTAAACTTGTGCAACGCGGCTGAGATTTGAATCGCGCCGCGCCTCGGCGCGTCTGCAGACGCGTCCATAGGAATCACACCTTTACTCTATGGCAAAAATGCTTAATTATGCACAATATTAATATAAAAATAAAACTTCAAGTACGAACTACACAGTAAATTCAAAAGTGAACATGTGAAATGAAATATCAAAATTATGATTATCGACTATATTCAAATTTCAAACAATCGTAACTGATAGAGGTACATATATTATCTAACGCTAGACTACAGTGTACAAAACATAACAACTTAATGGATTTTTTTTTTTATATACGGGTCTCGCCCTTTTGCTTACTTCATATAAATTGAACTATAATAACTAATAAGTAATAACACATATCTTATCAGTTATCATTATTTATACGTACAGTATTTTTACAAATACAATCAAAGCTGGAATTGGGGAATATACTTCTACTTTTTAATTTTTATTTCAATATTTTCTTCATGCTTTACAAATTTCAATTGGTCTAATGTGTATGACTAGTTACTACAAATGTAAAACTATCGTGTAAGAATTTACATTTTTCTTATGAAAAATGTGTTATGTGTTTTTTTTGTGTCTGTATTCACGATTTCGACCAGAAGAAGGCTGACAGGTTCTGATAATCACGATCATTATAGGTTGTTGATATAAGGACTGAGTGTGTTATTTTTTTAAATTACCTGTCAGTTAGATCATTATAAGTTCAATCGACCATATTAAAAAATTTGGTTCTTTTACTTTATCGACCATCTTTAAAAATATAATCTGATCTGCCCGACATCATTTACTCAGAATTGTTTTTTCGAGAGCAATGGTACATTTGTTTCATATTTAAAAGACCCATACTGGTTTATCCGAGACCCGACATAGAAAGAATTTCTTCCGTTTTTTTTTGTAATTTTTAGTGATTTAAAACACTGTATATTTAACAATATCATGTACTCAACTAGGGAAGGAGGGGGGTAATGGTAACAGCTAACAACTGCCCCGGATGCAAAATCTTGTCGTTGGATATTTGTTCACTTGTGAATTATTAAACTTATAAAATTGAAATTGTGTTAATAAAATTATAAATTATAAGCGAGACTCGAGTGGCATACATTCAATTTTATCTTTAGAGAAGGGGAGAGGGATCATAAATTTATTAAAATTACTAAAAAGTTCATGAATCTCTATCTCTCATATGCTTTGTGGGCAGATGGTACTGTGGTAAGTTCCCGTATGGGGAGCTAATTTTTATTTACACCGGGGCGCAAATGTCTAAATGTGTCATTGTATTCAACCATCGTACAAATATCGTCGCCACAGTGTTAGTACAAATAGATTTGCACTCGTAGCTTCAAGATTTTTATTAATAGAGACTGGGATTATATATAATATGCACTGAATATGTGGTAAATATAATACAAATATGTAAAGCAAAATGGTTTAAATATGAGTCAATATGTGCAAATATGCATCAAAAATGAATACCTACTACTTTATATTTATACCTAATTACGAGTAGTACTCCGAAAAAAATATTAATTACCAATTTAACTATAGTTTTTTTTTCATCATGTATTCATGTTGTATTATAAAAATAACAAGGTTAACAATAGCAAGTAGCAACTGAGTAAAGTAAATAATAAAAATAGTAGTAAATAATAAAAACAAATAACAAATTATATTTTTTGATTTCCAAAAATCAGGTATTAAAAATTAACTCTATACTTTTTCCATTAAAATCAGAAAAAAATTGTTTACAAAACTTTGAGAATTGTGAACAATTTCACTTGTCAAATAATGGTTTATCAATATTGACAAAACGGTACAGTCGTACACTCGTACAGAACTATGGAAGATTAATAATTATGCATCGTGTTGACAAAATTATTTTTTATTTCGCCAATATTTAAAAATTCCAATTTCCAAAATGAAAATATAAAATATTTTGATTTTCTATAACAATGGTATATACTATATAAAATATATAATATAGGTACATTATAATACTTAAGAAAAATATACCCCGACCCTCAAAATATGCAATTATATGTAAAATAAAATTTGGACCTTGGAATCAGACATCACTCAGGTCTGAAGTCATGACTAAATAGATTTATTTAGTTATGAATTAGCTTAGAAACTCCGAAATTTCAAACCCTTATATTGGTACTGGTAGTTGGTACACACAATCCGTACACTCTATGGTGTGAAGTGAACATGCGAATGCACAAAATTCCCGTCCTATAGTAATTACTTATTACTAGAGGTCGGATTTATATTGTCTTCAAATCCTTAAAATATGATGTTTTTATGAAGCTTAAAATAGACTTTATCTTAATATTTATCTTATCAATTAAGGGCGTATTTGATTTTTCCAAACTTTTTATAGTTGTAACAATTTGAAGAAAATTAGATCATTTTTTACAGACTGTAGGTGTAACATGTTTTTGAATTTTTCAATACTGACTGACGACTTTTCTTCACTTAATTTGTCTATAACATTTTTCAAACCCTAAAATTAGCGTAATTAAAAACAGCGGCTTTCAGCCAAGTTCCTCCCCAAGTTAATACGGGTAATGGGGATAATTGGGCAATATTTCTTTATACACCTGGACATGATATGGCGCTTTTAAAAATACTTTTTTACTGATTAATATGTTCACATTTGGAAACATTTCTGAACCCAGAAATAAATCGTTTAGTGACTATTGTACTTATCAGAATTCCGATATACGTGAAAAATGTTCATTATGCTGATATTACAAAAATATTCTCAAATATTCTCTAACGTGTTGAATATTCTCTAACCCCTAAAATATGCTTTTTTATGCAAAATACATTTTTTCCTATGAATTCTGTGTCTTATGAATCGTTAAGATATCTTACTCCAATTTAACTGCATACACTAGAAACAAATATGTAAAATCATAAAAATCCGACCTCTACTTATTACTTATCAATCAATATCACTCATTAATAAAACGTTATGGAGATACTATACAGTATATTGACGAATGACCGTAGTGTTAATTCGTGTGTGGGTGGCGGATGAAAACTCATAATAATATGACGACAAAAATTAGATTTGAGCACAGATAAATGTACAATTTATTATGAATTATCCGTGAATTCGAGTCAACGCGATATCGAGTATACACGTTATCGCTATACGAAATTCCGCCGTTTTTACATTTCTTTTTCCTCTACGTGATTAACAACGGTCAATGAGTCAGTGGATATCGTTTATTTGTCCGTGCCATGACTCAAAAACTGTTCTCATCGCGCAGAACATGAAGATATGTAGTTGTTAAATATTAATGTATTGTCTGCAGTTACGATTTGAGACATGTACACGGTAATTCAGTAGTTATAGGTGCGACTGGTGCGAGGTGCCCACGAATGGTTTACGATTCCGAAAAGCATTAGCTGTTATCACTTATCACAAGATTTTCTTAGTCTTGTTATCACAGGGGTCGTGTAGCGATAAGAAAAACAATTGCAATGTAATAAAGTTGTGAATGAAATTCCTCTTACCAATTGTTCCAGATGTTGACATTTGACAAATGTTTAAAAAGAATTACTATTATTGAGTGTTACGCATTTGCATGAAAAATATCAATTTAGTTATTGATTTTTTTTTTTACGTTTCAGAAGAAAAATGTTTTATATTTAATTTTTAACTTATGGTTCGGTTGATGATGAAATATACAAATTATGGACAACCATTGGTACCAAAGCTTTGTTGAATAAACATTTTATTATTAGGTAATCATTTATTTGTACATTATAACACTTGTTTGACACATTGTTAAAAACATTTTAATGAATCATTTCAGAGGTATAGCAGTTCATTGTATTGGTTAAGATGCCCGATTCATGGGTAAATTTCATGAGTAAACCGGCTAGAGGCTGGTTACATCCGGACAATGTTATTACTAGAAGTAGTGTGAGCTACGACGTTCATGTAAACTTTTATGATTATTTTAAATTTTTATCTTTTCACCAACTTGTATTGCCATTGTTTAGTAGTCCATACAATTATTTTATTAATGTTATTTAAACTTTTAGTATATCGGTCGTTTGAAAGTAGTAACATCTATGAAAACTTTGGACTTTGATACACGGTTTGCAGTGGCCAAGTTAGTTAAAATATTGATATTTTTTAGTGTTTAAAGTTTTTGAAACAATTTGTTAATCTTTAAATATATTTTCCTTAGAGAATGTATAAATAAAGTTTGCGAAGCAGCTGGACTGAAAACTGCTGACAAAAAACGAAAAGTAATTTCAATTATTTTATATCTTTATATAGGAATTATTATGTTATCTGAGCAGCAACAATTATATGTAAACTGTAATACTTGTAGTTTTAAAAGAACATAAAAAATACATTAACTTTTAATTTATAATACTTTTATTGGTTATACATTTTAAATATTATCTAGGTAGATAAAAAAATTTTAAGACTTATCGGTGATCATCCAAGTATGGATTATGCTGGATCAAATGTTACATTGTCCATATCAAGTACCTGTTTAACATTAAGGTCAAGGGATACTCATGCAATAATTTCTACACATGATATGCCTAGAATATCTTTTGCTTCTGGTGGTGATGCTGTATGGATTATGATTTTATATTTATAATTAATGTATACCTTTAAATGTGATTTTTCTAATTCAAAATTACCCATTTATAGGACACTATCAATTTTGTTTCATTTGTTGCAAAAGACATAAACGACTGGCGTGCGTGTTATGTGTTGGAATGTGGAGAAGGTGAATCAGCACAAGACGTTATAACAACCATTGGCCAAGCTTTTGATTTACGTTTTAAACAGTTTTTAACAAAACCTAGCCGAGGCTTAAACTCTAACTCACGAGATGAGCAAGAATACTATAATGATCTACCAGGAAAGTCTCCTCCAGAATCTGGTCCTCCGCCTGTACCACCTCTTCCTTTGTATCATGATCATCGTAAAAGAGGTATTTCAATAAATCATTGTTTAATTAGTATTTAGTAATGACACTGCATAAATTATAATTTTAGAGAGATTAGTTTCAAATAATCTAATTGATTTAAATTGTGAAGCACCTCCACCACCTGTACCACATCCTGCTCATAATTATGTTAATGATTTTGTAATTGGGAATAAAAACCATAATTCACAAACACGTGATGTATTTGATATGCGTATGTTATTAACTTAAATATTTAAAATTTTTGAAACATTTATACTAATGAAATAATTAATATTAAATTTGATGGAATTAAATAATAATAGAACCGTTTGTGGATCATGATCTTGTACCAGTAATGACACCACTACTACAAGATGAAATTTGGTTTCATGGTAATATCACAAGACAACATGCTGAAGCCTTATTAAAACATGTAAGTTGATTAATTTTTTTTTTTATTAGGATTAGGGAAAATAAAAATTATCAACATTTCAATGATAATTTATACTTAACTATGAAAATAATGGCTGATTGATTCTATGATTTTTTTTACAATTTCATAGTAATGACTAATGAGTTTTGAGACAATGTTATAAATAACTACTTTGTTACTATTTATGATAGTAGAGAAATTCCATTGTGTATATTATGTACAATGAGTTTATAGAATTTTAACTTAATGAGTTATCATTTCACATTTTCAAGTCTAAAATTAATTGGAGTATATTATTGATAACAAGTAAACATTTTTTTTTCAAGGGTGCTTTGACACTGGTGCCATTAGCCTCCTGTGCTTGGTATTTCGTTTCGTAGGAGTATAGTAGGGTTCTCATGTTGTAATAGTTGTGTTAGAACTCGTGTATTGGAATAATTGATTGGAAGTTGGTTACAGTTTCTTCTCTTTGGACTGTGGTGCTGCCCGGAAAGTAAAATTGCCATATATATAGTATAGGTCAAAGTATTCCGAATTTATTCTGATCATTTTTACATTTAAAGATTTTGAAAATTAATTATTTTTTAGAAAATAGCCATAACCTAAATTTTCTATTATAAATTATTTCTATGATTGTGCTATATGTTATACCATATTACCATCAAACCCTCTGTATTTAGAATTGTAGATACATTTTCCTCCTTTTCTGTTCATCTATTACAAAAATTAATAATAATAAATATAAAAATATATTATACACACTTAGTTTCATATTATCAATGCTTTAATTTACGTAATATTTTTCTGTTTGTTTTGCATACTTAGGATGGTGACTTTCTAGTGAGAGAATCACAAGGGTCTCCTGGACAATATGTATTAACTGGTCTTCAAGGAGATGTCAAGAAACATTTACTTTTAATTGATCCGGAAGGTGCTGTAAGAACTAAAGATCGTATGTTTGAGAGTGTCAGTCATTTGGTAAATTATCATAGTGAAAACAAATTGCCAATAATGTCAGCCGAAAGTGCTCTCATTTTAAGAAATCCCGTACCAAGAACTCGATTTTGATGGATTACTTGTCAGCCATTCCAACTATTTAATACATATTTTATTTTACATATAGCTATAAATAATTGATATATACATACTAAATTTTTTTTTTTTTTGCTTTATTACATTTTATTTACTATTTTAACGATGTACTTGTAGTTAAGTTTGAATAATAAGAATATTATTTACTATTTAGTATTAACCAGTTAATCTTCTACAGATTTTGAATTAATATGTACTTTGATTTTATAATTATTGGTACATTAGAAATATTAATTTACAGGCTTCAGTTAATCAATCGAATAATTAGCTTTTTCTTTTTTAGTACACTTTACTCTATAAAAAATTTATAGCATACAATAATAGTTATTTTTAGTAAATGAAATATTACTTTTGTATTTGTGGGTTATTGGTACCTCATTAATGAGTATTGTAGTATTCACATTTTCATACAAATGCAAAAATTATTTCTTAACCACAGGTATAATATTATGAGACTTTAAAATTATTTCATTATACTCAACTTAAGTTATTTTATATTTATAAATTGATATATTTTATATGTTGTATTGAGTGACAGCGCATTTTTATGTAACATATTTATTTATATATTTTCAAGTAGTCCGTGATAAAATGGATTAGTAGTACGTATTCAAGTTATTTTTCTTCTTTTATCTATGTTTTTACAACTGTAAGATATTTTTGTCAAATTTAAATTTAGTTAGGAATAATTTATTATTGTTTTGTTACCAATTAATTATAATAATTTGGATATTATTTTCCTTTTCGTATATAATTTCATTGATTCCATAACATTCTATAAAATCAATAAAAATTTTAGTATATATATTTATAAATATAATTACAAACAATAAAAATACCGGCTTTTAATGAGATTAAAAGTAGAGTAAGATCAAAAAATTAAAATTGAATGTCAATAAATACGTAAAAAACATTTTAGTATTTACCCAACACACTTTTTTTAGAATTTTTATTTGAGAATAATTTTTACAATATTATATAATATAGTATACACTGTCATTATATTCAAATTTTACTGCATGAGCTAAACATATAAATTAACAATTTAATTTCTAAGAGAATAATGGCTTTTAAGAAATTAAAAAATATAGGTACTAAATTATTATAATCAAAGGATAAAAAAACGTAGCTATATTTTTGTTATTTATGAAAATATTTGAAAGACTTACTATCAGTATAATGTATTGTACTGAACATTAATCTTCAACTTGTGAATTTTGTTCAATAGTCTCATACAGTTATGTAACCTACCCTATGTGTTGTTTCTGTTTTACTCATTTTTTAACTGTCTAAGTGTCATAATTTTAATATTCTATATTTTATGTATAACCTAATCTATACTACTTATTGTAAATTATTAAATAATATTAAATATGTTATGATTGATGTATTGTCTATTAAATATACAAGGTATTTCAAAATATTTAAAAGCTTAAGTGAGAAGATCAATTTCAAGATATTATTTCTCTATCAATGAATATTATAAAGCATAAAGTGACATTAGGTAGAGCTAAAAATATTAATTATTTTATTGTACTTAGAATTATTATACCAAATAGAAAATACACATATTACAGTTGATTTAATTTTATACCAATTTAAGAATTAAAGAAATTAAAAAAATATATTATAATATTTATTTATATAGTATTTTTGATAAAAAAATAAGTACACTATTAAGTAAATGAATTATATTAAATATTGTTAAATTATTCTGAAGAATTTTTAGGACACAAAGGACAATAATTATTGGAAAATGTTCAAGTAAAAGTTAGTTGAGCTAGTGTGGTTATATTTATTGTTTTAATATTTACTTGATTATGAGAAGCATAACATGTAATAGCAGCGTTAAAAATACATTTGTGCCAAAAACTACATCATTTTCAAAAACAATGAATTTTAATAATTAATAAAAGTTTATTTATATCTGAAATCATACAACATAAATATATAAAATAAATTTGGTTTAAAAAATATTAATTACTTACAGACTAGTAAGAATACACTACTTAAGAAAAGTTATAAATAAATACAAGTACTTCTAAAATAATTGATGTCTGTGATGATTATATATTATGAAAGAGTTTCTCCTTTTGTGACCTAAAAAAGAATACGCAGAAATATTAAAGTTAAGACAATAATTAAACGAATATTACATATTATAAAGATTGTTATGTTATAACATTGATTATAGATCATTATACAACATTATTCATTATAGTTCATTATATAATTAATGCTTAATCTTTATATAATTAATTAAGTTAAATACATATAAAATGAAAACATATGTTCTTACCCTTGCTTCTAAGTATTCAATTCTTCTTTCCAGTGTAGTAAGTTTTTCATTTAAAATGGCTAATCTGGATCGACATGACATGTCTAAAAAAAAAATAAAATAGATATAACCCTGTGCTTGAAATTGTAAATAATTTTTGATTAACTGAATTCATTTATTACATAATTAGGGACTTAAAAAAGGAAATCTATTGTCAAATTTTTATATTTCCTTATTTTTGTGCATTCAGATAACCCTAATGTCAATGTTAATATTTCCCCAAGAGGAGTCATGAGTGGAATACACTCCCAGAGACATATTTTCCTAGAATCACATATTTTTTTCAAGGACACACTGTACCATGAATTGAACCTACATATGACCATAATATATATAATACAAATAGTCATCTATCTATAACCATTGAGCCATTCCAGCTTTCATCATTATAATTGAATAAATTATTTTTATGACAAGAATAAAAAATGAATACTAAATGTTTAAATGATATAGAAACAATTCTAAACAAAAATGTACATATTAAGATAGTTAAGAATAATCTATAATACCAACAAACAATAATTTTAACAAATAATAATTAGTTATTTCATAAAAATAATGTAGATTAGTTCTTCCGCTTTAATCTATCCTTTTGATCAATCTTAATGGCTGGTCCAGATTTATTATCTTTAGCAGCTAATTCTTCATCAATTAACAGTTCAAAATTTCCCATAGCCTCACGAGATGGGCATTTATTCCAACGTACATCAGGAATCCCACTAGGGGGTAAAACTACACTTAACATATTGTCAATTAATTTATACTTTAAAATGCGATCATTGACTGTAGTAGATGTTAGTGAAGGAGATGCATTTACTTCAATAAGCCACGGTTTTAAATTATCATCAATTATAATATCATATCCATAGCACTCAAAACAATGTCTATCATTAGCCATTATATAACTAACTGATTTTAAAGAATGAACAATCAACCATACAATATTATCGAAGAGAGCTTCAGTGACTGCCTTTCCTCTTGTGCTTTCCAAAAATAGTCTCAAATTTTGAATGCTTAATTTACCACCATGTATACTGTTGTATTCATCACCTTGTTTTTGTAAAGATACATTTGTCAAATGGATCAATAAGTTTTCAATCTCTCCAACACTTGTATTATATTTTACTGTACAAAATCGACAAAAGCCCGATTTAAATAAATATGCTTTTAATGGACGAAATGATGTGACTAAAACATATAATCTTAAATCAAATTTTTTACCGTCAATCAATAAAGGGTTATCAATATATTTCGAAATAACATAAGATTCCTTAATAGTGGATGTATTGAAATTATTATTTTTTCCTTCTCTAGACCATTTCTTCAATTTTGATAGTTTATTGATGAGAAATATTCCAGTTCCTTGAGATTTTCCAACTGGTTTCATGATCCATGTACTAGGGCCAACTTTGCGGTATTCTTCTACAAATAAATTATAATCTGCAGGCAACACAAATGTAACTGGAATGAAATCTAAATATAGATATTTTCCATCCAAACGCTTGGCTAATGGACTTCCTTCTCTTTCAAGCTCACGTCTATAGCGTTTGATATTTTTTACTAGCATATCTTTACGACTGAGTTCATAATGAGTAGGAAAATGATTGATCATTTGATTATCATGCATTCGATAGCCACTATCAATGCTAAATAAACTACGACAGGTTTGTATACCCGCCCAATAAAAGTTCCAATCGTCATCAGGGCCAACATGTACCCAGCCTCTTTTCTCGAAATTACTTAAAACAACTGATCTGTCAACATCGGTACAATAAGTTACTTTCATTTTGGTAATAAAGAGTGAAGTTTAAAGAAGACTAGAGGTTAGTGCTACATTGATGATACAAAGTGTACTTTGATCAAACAATTTAAAAAAGTGTGTCCATGGTAACAAGCAACTTAAGTTGAAAATAGTAAACATGGAAAGTGTATTTAAGGTAAATACACTCTCTTATCTCTCTTTTTAATTTTTTATTAGACTATTATCAATTTTAAACTGTAGGTGCCTTGTCCAGGTTGCAAATACAAGAAGTTAAAACAATAAAAAAAACACTATTTATGGGACTTTTAATGGTACACTAAGTCAATATTAGTGTTCAAAACTGGGTTATCAAACTAATAATTCTGAAAGCACTCATAATACATTTATTACATATAGTGAAAGCCGAAAGGCAACTATGATGAACAACCACATATTAGATGAAATCTTTTAAACTGTAAATTAATTTATAGCAATGGGAAATAATGGTATTGTCTTGTTGATACGACAAATGGTATATCGATGGTACACACTAACTATAGATTTTTTTATAGGGTAATCAGGATACCAACCAAATTAAGTCCAGGAAATTAAGAACAAAGAAAAACATGGTTTTAGATATGAGCTGTAAAAATGTTTTAGACATAAGAACATTGTACCACAAAAATACCAATAAGAATGAAAGCAAGAGGTAGAACTTGTTCTTAAAGACTATACAGGTTAAAATATTGAAAATAACTGTGGACAATTTTTAACATATAAAAACAATTTAACAATTAAAAGATTTTGGAAGTGTGCACAAGAACAGATAAAGTGAAATCTGAGTATCTGACCAATGTGGAAAAGTGTGGAATCATTACAATTTTACGTGAAGAACCAATTTTCAGTGTATCATGTACAAAATCCACAGTAAAATATTTTTATTTTATTATTTGTGGCAGGACTGAAAATGATTTTCATTCTTAGACTCGTTTCTGTACTAAGAATGATCAAGTTCAACTGGAAAACAACATTATCGTTGCACCAAACGTAAAATGGTTAAATCCGAGACAAACTAAAAAATTGTCAACGAATCAATAGTAAACCGATATCTGTACAAAGCACTCACCGAACGAGTTGAGGAAATCGGTGATTTTTTTTATGCTGCCGGTGATCACCTCGATGTACTCGCGGTTCGCCCAGTCTTGCTGGATCTGTTTCTGGACGCCTTCCTTGGGACCTCCCATGGTTGCTTCCGGGCGAGCTGTAGCGCCGAGAGGCCTGAGTGGATCACAGTTCACTGTTCACGACGGTGACAACCGCTACGCGGACTCCAACAACAATTCACCGAAGAATGATGATTGACGACGAGGACGTGCAGAAGAGTACAAAGACGTACGTCGTAAAATGATGCCGATAGACTTGTGGAATTACCGAGCGGGCGCGTGCGGTACTGCGGTGGTTGATACTCGTTATCAGAGCGCGCAACGTATAATTCCTCCACGCGCAGCGCCCGTATCACCAGTGCACCACCACCTTGGAATCGCAACGGCGAACGAAAATCGAAATCCGTGGCGGTATATGACACGGGTGAGAGAGTGAGAAAACTACCGGAGCGATCGCAGATCGCAATAGCTCGGCGACGGGCAGGGAGGAGAGGGAAAAAATACATAAACAAACCCTTCCCCGCCCGCACAAGGTGGTCTCCGGCGGGGGCGGTGGTGTCACGTTATCAGCCGCGAACTTGCGTCGTTATCACTCCCCGACAAACCGTGGTGGTCACTCGTCAGTGATCAGTGTGACACGCACAGAAACTCGGCGAGATTGTAAAATATTATTCGTGCGGTCTCCTCTCTCCGCCACCGCCGTTGCGTCACGATAATATTATTACATTATTACGCACGGACAACACAGCTCCGGCTTAACTGCATCCGCTCTTTGTATCATTGCTCGGTAGTGGATTTATTGTAGCAAATATTTCGCGTCGAAACGTTGTCTTCTGTTTGATACTATTGAATTTGTTTTATTCGTCTCTACCATTTTTTTTTCGGAGTACACGTTCTAGTCCGGAGCCGCTGTCGCCGCTCGCCGTTCGACAACCATAACATTATTAATAAATAATAATAAAAATTAATTCACGTCAGCTGCCGGTCACGTCGGCTACCGACGCTCGCCGGACGGACACCCGTTGCACGACGACGACGACGACGACGACGACGACGCCGCCAGTGTCGAGCGCGCCGAGGAATATATATAGCGGACAGTTGGACAGGCTGCGTGCGCCGTACAAAAGATGGCTGTGCTGTAAACAAAAAATAAATAAATAAATGTCACGCCCCTTTTAGAGAATAATAAAAAAAAAAAGAAAAGAAAAAGAAGGAAAAAAATCAAATCTCTTTTTTTTTTATTATTATTATCCTTCTTCGCTAATCGCTACACACATTATACAAGCTCGGGGTGTGTTTCGCGTTCATCATTCTTTACCCGTGATATCATTGTCGCTGTAACCGCAGCCGCCTCCACCGTCGTGTTCGATTATCCAAGTCGTCGCTGTCGTCAATCTGAAAACCGTCACCGTCGTCAATCTGAATTCTGAACACCGTCGTCGTCGTCGTCAACCCGAACGTCGTCGCCAATCGGTGTCGTATACTGTACGGGACCACTTACCATCTCACAGAGCGCCCTTTGTCTTGTGCTGACCAGACGTCGGACACGACGACGCGCCGAACACGAATAGAATAAATAGAAATAAGAAAAAAAAAATGACTGAATACAAACTAGTCGTCGTCGGTGGTAAGTACCAGTCGTGCACAGTACGTCCTGCCTGCCTTTAAACTACAATTTACAAAACATAACAGTGGATACGCGTGAAAGCACCACTGTCACCACACTCCTGTCACTGTCATTGACCCTGGTCGAGTTACTTGACCAGGCCGAAAGTTTTGCACCCCAGTCCCATATTAATTGTCACAATGTGTATTCTGGTCAATAACCGTGCCCCCTCAGTGTGTCGACTACTCTGTGGACAAGTGACAAATGTGTTATCGCTGTAACTTGTCCATATACAAGTGGTCAGATTGTCATCATGTTTGGTATCCAAAATGTCTCTAGTACAATACTTCCTAACAATTGATACCACTTACACATTGAATTTTAATTAATTTACTGATGGTCTGTATCTTAGTGAGTAGTTCCTACATTCATCAGCTAAACGTGTATAGATTTTTGGAATTTCCTAATTGCACTTGACATTTGAGTAAGAAATTAAGAACATGTTTATCTCCATTTTCGATTCAAAAAGTTTTGTAAATAGTATTTTCTTAATGTTTCACAATTGCCATTTACCTTTCATATTGTTTTATTTGATTTGAATATAAAATCAAATACTTAAGTGTTTATATTTTGATTTAGCTTAATATTAATAGAGATAATAGATAAATTATCTATAATAGATCCTTGTAGTTAACTCTTTATTACAACCCAATATAAAGCTGTGCTATATTTTAGCGATAATCATAGTTTTTATTCTTATGTATATTAACTTTATTTACCATTCATTAAGTATAGTTATTGACTAATTTATTTTCAATACTTGTTCACAAAAATAGGAATGTTTATTTATGTGTCATAAATTATGTCCCATATAATATTGTGTATCCTCTATGTTTAGGTGTGTTGTATACAATGTCTGGGTTTAGCCATATTGTTAAGTAAACAGATAATTCAAAATATTTATTTCGTATTAATGTAGGCTTTTGTACAATTTATAATATGGTATTATACCTATACTTTGACACCAATATTGTCCTACAATGTAAAGCAATTTCAAATCAGTTGTTGGCTCTAACACTTGTTAATAATTAGGCTTACAACATATTAAGTAATTATTTATAATAACAAATATTTATATTGTTATTAAAAACAAATTGTCATAACAGATATTAAATTAAATCATCATACTGTATTTATTGTTTATAAAATGTTATTTTTACTATTATTGCAAATCAAAATAATTTTGTTATTACAAAACTTCAAGACTGGTACATGCTATCTTTATTTTTGTAGTCAAATTAATTGTGAATATATTGAAATTTTGTATTAAAGTGTAATAATTATGTAATTTTAATAATTATAATAATTTTTACTTTGCACCACATTTTGGTACACTGTAAAATGTATACAAATCTAGACTTTTACATACTTTCACAGACATTTAAATACTAGAAACGACTACTAGTAGATGCTTTTTCAATCATTCCCTTGTTTCTCTTTAAAAGTTTCATTTGATATTGTTAGAATTAAAAATATTTTCAATTTCTGCAATTCAGTTGCATACAAAACAATATAAATTTTAAAGAATTATATCTAATGCATTTTTTTGAAATTTTTTATTGCAGCTGGCGGCGTCGGTAAAAGTGCCTTAACAATACAGTTAATACAGAACCAGTATGTTTTATTTCTATTTACACATAATATATTTAATTGTTATTTTATTTAAAAATTACTAAACGTTTACACTTTTTATTTTATAGCTTTGTGGATGAGTATGATCCAACAATTGGTTAGTATTTTATTTTAAATAATAGTTAAATGTACTTTATTTCATTTGAATTGCATTATGTGTTTAATTCCTTAATAATACCTTTTTTGTTTGTTCTCAGAGGATTCCTATCGTAAACAAGTAGTAATTGATGGAGAAACATGTCTACTCGATATTTTAGACACAGCTGGTCAAGAAGAATATAGGTAAGCTTTTATTGTATTTAACGTTATTTACATATAAGTAGCTAACTATTTTTTAATTTCTTACAGTGCTATGCGAGATCAATATATGAGAACCGGCGAAGGTTTTCTCCTTGTGTTTGCTATTAATAATACTAAATCATTTGAAGATATCAGTAATTACAGGGAACAGATAAAACGAGTTAAAGATGCAGAGGATGTCCCAATGGTTTGTAAGTATTATAACCATATTTTTTTTTAAATTGAAAAAGAATACTTTTTAGCAAAATGTTGAAATAGATTTACTATAATATTTAATAAAGACTCAAATTTTACTATAAAATGTTATATAAGTATATTTATATTTTAGTGGTGGGAAATAAGTGTGATTTACAAAGTAGAGCAATAGATGTTAAAGCAGCATCTGATTTAGCTAAACAATACGGTGTACCATTTATTGAAACATCTGCTAAAACGAGACAAGGTGTTGATGATGCCTTTTACACATTGGTCAGAGAAATTAGGAAAGATGTAAGTAGATATTTTTTGTTGGTGAACATCTTTAGTAAGTGTTTTTATTTTATTTTTTTCATAGAAAGAACAAAGGTTGCGAGAAAAACGTAAACCAAACCTAAGGAAACGCAAGCACTGTTACCTCTTTTGAATCTAAGTGAAACAAATGGAATTTTTTTTATTTAAATTAAAAAAGGACCTAACATATGAAGTGTCCTCATCATATTTTAACTAATGTAAACACACTTTAGGCTCAGGAAAGTGTGTTTCCATCATTTATAATATCATTCAGTTAAAAGCATGTATTGAATATATTTATTTGAATGATAAAAAAAAAATAAAAAAAATAACTTTTGGAATCCCGATCAATAGAAATTTATGTTCAAAGAAAGAACATTAAACAGAGGACCCCTTTTACAAGCTGATATCTTGTTTTGAGATCCAATTTTAATATTGCTATTTTTATCGTCTTATTATTAATAAAATAAAAAAATAAATATTTATAGTGTTATTCGATTATCTAAAATATTTTCCTGCCCCATTTTTTTTCTCAAAATCGTGCTTCCAGTATTCATAGGAGCTATTGATTTGTGCATAGGCTTTACTACAATTTATTATTATTATTTTTTAGTCAATAGGTATTTGCATTTGTTGTTTATCATCAATTAAACAATAATATTTACCGATCATATCTTTGATCAACAAAAGTTAACGGGTTTAACTACTTTATTTTGTTTTCTTTTTACTTAAATCATAATATAAAATCAACGAAAACCTATTTTATTTTTTGTCTAATTATTTCTAGTTAACATGTATATCATTTTTTAAACTTAAAATATGTTTGGGCTGTATGAAACTATGTTATAATTCCTGTTAAAATAACTTTTACTTATTTTATAGAGGATTTCTATTTGAACTCTGCCTTGTGATCAGAAGTAGCATATATATATTATATATATTTTATTGATATGTATTTTTTTTATTTTTTTTATTTTATTTTCAAATAAAAATGTAATAAAATAAAATGTTTCTTTGACCTGATCAGAAGTTGCAGATGACTTACAGGGGTTATAAGTATGACATCCGTGCCAAAACCTATACTCACTATTCAAGTATTTATTTCTTAAGTCTTATTTTTTATACACTTCTAATATTAATTATTCATTATGATTGTAGTCGTTTCAATTTTATTATTTATTTTATTTTTTAATTTTTTTTTTTTACATAATTGTTTAATTAAATTGTTTAAAATACAGGACTAATACTTAGCAAACGAGACCTTTGGGGATTATTTTAGTGCAAATGAACAAAAAAAAAAAAACTGGCATTAAGTTAACCAACTCAACAAAGGCCTCATTGGACATTTATAATATTCATAATTTGACCATATTAAATGTATTGTAATTTAACGAGCTTTTCATGTTGAAGTTCATGTACGATCAAGGCGACACGAAAATAATTTTTATTAGTATTTTTATTTAATTTTTTTAATTTTTGTGATCATTAAATTAGGATACAATCAGCATGTTATTACCAAAACTTATTATAATATAATGCTATCTGATAATATATTAAAAAAAATGTGAATTTTGATTCCTTCAAATGTGTGATTGATGCATCTTAAAACCTTAATATCCAATCTTAATGAGTTATGACTAATTGTATGAATAATTAAGATATTTACAGTTTACAAAGATTGAAAGAAGTATTTGAAGAATTAAAAATAAAATTTTTGAAATCAGTTGACTTATGTATAGCTACTAAATTATAAAGTGATATTAAGTCCGGCATTTGATTGAAATTTCAAATGTTAAAATTATCAGTGGGGCAGACTTGGTACCAATTTCTTGGGAGAGTTATAATTTGAACAGTTGAGTTGTAATTGGTAATTAAATAATATTATCATAAAATATGTGTAATGATTCAAGATGTAAGATTGTCTATCTGCTAAATTTATGGAAGATTTAATGTAAGATGAAGTAGGTATACAAATGTCAATGTTTTATACTTAATAGCCTATAGCAGTGGTTATAAATTCCTTTAGAAGGTGCAGATAAAAATTTGCATACAATTATTTTTTCACCATTTAGTTTGGCAAATAAAAATATTTGAATACACAAATAAAAAAAGAGTCTTCTAATTATTGTAACGTTTTATTTGTGGCAGGTGCAATTCATTATTTTGAGGATGGCTCAAATGATAAATTTGCCAGATGTTTGATTAATTTTTCTTAATGCTCCATTTTTTGATAATTTTATCAGATCCCCTATTTAGTTTCAGTATATTGATACTTTGTTATTGTTACTTTTGAACAGTGTTGGGAAAGTTCCTTTTAAAAAGGAACTCGTTCCCGTTCCTCGTTCCTACTGTAAAAAAGGAACTCGTTCCCGTTCCTGTCGCGAAAAAGAACGCGTTCCCGTTCCTTTACATATTTTTTACAATTTGAGTGGTGGTCAATGGTGTTTTTTGCGAATACCGAGAGAGTTAACCGATTATTTCTGACTTAAAAATTTTTCACAAAAAACATTGACCACCACTGAAATTGGTTTACTCACTCCTTTCTAGGAGCATTGATTTTTAACAAAAATGATTTGTCTTAGGTTTATTTGTTATAATTCAAAAGTTGTATAGCGTAGACTTGAAACTTTCCCCAGTAAAAAGTTTATTATTTTGACTAAAAATGCACTCCTTCACTTTATTATTTAATAATCAATAAAAAATATAAATATATAATGTGAAGTATGAACTATTCTACAAAATGGAAATGAAGAATGAAAAAAACAATTCATCAATTTACTTAGTCAAAATATTTATATATTATTTTTATTTATAATAATGATGAAAAAATATTTTAATACTGACATTTTGTTTTGTTTGAGAAGAACTAATTTGCTAAACATATGATTATGATATCAGATATAAGTTTTAATTAATTTTCCCCGAATGACGACGACGGCTGTGCTATTTCCGATAATATCATATTATTATTTTCGTTGTTACTATAATATTCTGACGAAATAGAATTAGTTTATTTTAATAATCTACAGGTGTAGGGTTACCAGATTATATTTTTCCGAACCCGGGACATTTTGAATGGATAAATATTATATATATATATATCGCCATATGAAAGAAAAAAAAATCTATATATAAAATAATATTTACTTTTTTTGATCATTATATGTATATATTTTTTTTAATGAATTATGAATACAAGCAATATAATAATAATAATTCATATTCTTAGTCTTCGGAACTTTTGGAGACCAGGGTTTCTTCTGTTGATTTTGCTACATATTTGGCTGATCCATGAACTTGTTTTAATAAAGACTTGTTTCCCAAAATTTGGTCGTAGAATTCTTCACAAAATGTATTATTGAAGCACGTTTTTATATTAAGAGAAGATTCTACCGTTTTTATATCAAGTTTGTTTCTTGAATGATTGATTCATGACTGACGGAAATGAACTCGAACAAATTGTGCAGTACACATCATAATCGTTATCGTTACAAACTTTTTTCAAAAACGTGAATTCACTTTGTAATTTTCTGTAAATCTACATAACCGTTTACCACTCCGCGTTGGTGTCGTCACTGTCGTCACGAGAAAAATAGCTCACACCAATTAATTTAACCAAAACCAAGTAAATATTTTAGTTATTTTATACGAACGGAAATCGGAAATTTATAGTTGACAGCCAGGCGGCGATACGGCATGAACTAAGAACTATAAAAAAATAGTATATTTAACGTGTACAACGACACTGAACATTAAACTACATTATTACCGTAGTGATGTAGCGGTTATAATAAAGTCTAAAAATAAAATACCTATGATTATCGTACGTATAGTCTTGGCATTTTGTAAAGTGTAGGAAGATGATGTTTTCTCATAATTGAAAATTGGTATTTTATCAAGTAAAATGTTGAAACCGGGACAAATCGCTGTCCCGAAACTCTTTCTCGGGACACCGGGACACTTGATTAAAAACCGGTAGTGTCCCGGCAAAACCGGGACGTATGGCAACCCTATACAGGTGTAACTTGCTCGGATGTATAATAACATTAAATTAATAACAATAAGTGTATATTTATGTTCGCAGACTATGGTATACCCAATATTCATATTTTTACATACCGTTTATTATATATTTAATTTGATTTCCATTTGTCTACGACAAAATTATTATTATTTGGTATTACAGATTATTTGTAAAACACATCAATATTTCGAGAACGTATTTCGTTTATTGGTCCATGGCGCACGGAACCGGTGTCGACACGTAGTCGACCGACGCGACGGCGTCGCGGCTCAGTTTTGGAGCGGAAACACTATATGCCCTTCATAAATACTGTGGCACTCAACGTGTTAAAAATAACTATTTTTTTATTTTCATTATTTGAGGAACGGAAATTTTCTTTCAAGTTCCTTCAAAATAGGAACTCTTTCCCGTTCCTCGTTCCTATATTTTAAATAGAACGCGTTCCGAGCTTCGTTCCTTTAAAAGGAACGCGTTCTTTCCCAACACTGCTTTTGGATATTAGATATTGGACAGCAATAGTGAATTTGTGTAACCCATTTGAAGAATGCAGATCTATGTGATTCAAGAGTTATCTTGAATTTAATAACATACTTGTAACTCAGTTTTTACGTTTTGAAATCTTGTTCATGTTTTTTTTTAGCATATGGCGTCTCTTTTGGTGAAAACATACATAATTTAACTAAATAACTATTAAACCAAATAAATAACAAATACCGGTTACAGTAGCTAAATAAACTGAAACAATATAAATTAAATATATGGAGTCACAAACTATAAAAAATATATAAATAAAACAAAATAAAATAAGTACATAGATCAGTAGATGACTGCGGTAACATATAATTATTGTTGTGATTGAAAGTAATAACGTATACAATGATACAAAAAGGAGTTTGCCCACATTCTAAAGATGTACTTCAAAGTTACGTAGCCAATCTTGTGCCTCACTACCGCCTTTATGGAGCTCTGCTATTCCTCCATATTTTGTCCGCGGACATGACTCGACAATGTATTGCCCGCACGCAGAGTGGGGTATCTGTCATTTTCCAATTATGAAACTTGAATTTTCCCAGTTCTGTCCTGATACGGTTTAAAGCAGACCACATTGCACGAGGTAGTTCAAATCCTGGGACTCTGAGTTGGATCGTTGATAAGGGAGCTATTTACGACGTTCTCATCTTTCCAGCTTTTTTTCCACATATCTTCTTGGTTATCTGTTGTGTTCTCGATGGCCCAGATCGGGTGTCTAGATTTTAGTCTTTTATGTGGTGTTTTTTAATAATAATAAGGTGAATTTAAGAAACATAATAGAATAATAACTTAAAAATAACAGTACAATTAAAGAATAAAATAATGAACATAGTAACCTAATTCACGGAAAAAAGGTATCTTATAATATAATTGCAAAAATTGATGAAACTCGCTTAGGTTGGTTGAGGAATGGGCCTTTTAAACATGAAATAAATGTACCTTTGCTCTCGAAAAAATGATTTTGGTGGACCAGTTTATATTGTAAAATTGTGTAATAAAAATTCATTGAACCCAATTTCGTCAACACTTCATTTTCTCAGTTGTCTGCGACTTTTACGTGGTGATAAACATTTTCTTATTGCATGGCGTCAAAGAAAATCCTATGAAAAATCTTGTATCGATAAAGTGTTGTTTCTCGGTCAAGGTTGAAATTATTTGTTAATCTTTTCTCCATTATTTTTAATTATTCGTGAAACTATCGTGAAATTTGAAAAATGACCTCTTCAAAGTATCAATTAAACGAATTAATTTCCTTCCAGAAGAGTATCTTGTTTGTGTATATCGGACCACTCCTGGTCGAAATTGTGTATACAGACACAAATAAAAAACAAATAAGCATGTATGATAAAACCAGTAGGTACTTACATTCCTATTGTTTCACTCAGAATCTAAAAGTACTCATGTGACGCACGTCGCACATATTGTGTTATTTGTACCTGTAGTTATAATCAGTGTTGGGAAAGAACGCGTTCCTTGAGGAACGCGTTCCTGGAACGCATTCCTTTTATAGGAACGAAGCTCGGAACGCGTTCTATTTAAAATATAGGAACGAGGAACGGGAAAGAGTTCCTATTTTGAAGGAACTTGAAAGAAAATTTCCGTTCCTCAAATAATGAAAAAAAAAAAATAGTTATTTTTAACACGTTGAGTGCCACAGTATTTATGAAGGGCATATAGTGTTTCCGCTCCAAAACTGAGCCGCGACGCCGTCGGTCGACTACGTGTCGACACCGGTTCCGTGCGCCATGGACCAATAAACGAAATACGTTCTCGAAATATTGATGTGTTTTACAAATAATCTGTAATACCAAATAATAATAATTTTGTCGTAGACAAATGGAAATCAAATTAAATATATTATAATAAACGGTATGTAAAAATATGAATATTGGGTATACCATAGTCTGCGGACTGCGAATATAAATATACACTTATTGTTATTAATGTTATTAATTTATTATACATCCGAGCAGAGCCGTGCCGTGGGGGGGGGGGCTGGGGGGCATATGCCCCGGGCGCATGGCTTAAAGGGGCGCCAAAATTTTTTTTTATAATATTTTAAACTTTACGTAAATAAAATATATGAGAAAGATTATTGTTTTACAATTATTTTGGACCATTACAAATTTTTTCTAAACAAATTTCTGACTATGTTCGAGTAATAACAATAAGTCAACCGTAACGTTTTAGTTTTATTCTTGTATTACCGATTTGGCTTTATAATAAATTATCGTATTCTTTATGTCAAAATCGACTGCACGTTAAATACAACGAAGATATTGACCAGGAAATAATTAGCGAAATCGATTTTTTTAAATATCAAGTAAAAGCAATTTTACCAGACTTAAACGCAACTGCTTTAAATATTTTAAACGCTATTAAAAAATATGAACTTGATTCAACTTGTCCAAACTTAATGACTGCATATAGATTGTTTCTTACCATGCCTGTTACCGTCGCTTCCGGGGAACGCTCTTTTAGTAAACTGAAATTAACTAAGACGTATTTACGGTCAACTATGTCGCATGACAGATTAACCAATTCAGCAATATTATCAATTGAGCATGAAATAACGAAAAACATTGATTTTGAAGACGTCATTGAAGATTTTGCTTCAATAAAAACCAGGAAAATTAAGTTTTAAACTTGTAAATATAACATGTATAATATAATTTGTGATATGTATCATTTTTAATTAATTATTACGGTATAAATTAATAAATACAAACGCCTACACAAACTACAAACGCCCAAAAATACACCCGAACCGAAAGCCAATCACTAAAAAACGTAATAAAACAAAACACTATCAATCATCCTCCAGAAACATCGAACATAACCTCGTATGCAGATATTGCTAAAGGAAAATCAACATCCTCCCACACGTACGCAAATTTAACATGCAATGGGCTATCTAATGATCACCTACAAAAAACCATACAGGATTTTATTGAAAACATACTCCAAAACATACAAACTATTATAACCTCCATCTTTAACTCAATCACAAACCAACTATCAGTCAACCAATCAAACGTTATAAATAATATTAATAATGTCAATAATTAACATGCATGAAATCAAATTTGCTAACTGGAATGCCAACGGCATTAAGTCTAAAAAATCTACGGTAATAGAATTTTTATCACGCCACAAAATAGATATAGCCTGCATCACAGAAACCCACCTCAAAAACACTGATTCATTTAAAATAAACGGGTATAATATCTATAGAACAGACAGGGATTCTATCCACTCCTCTGGAGGAGTAGCTATACTAATTAAAAAAAGCATCAAACACCACCAAGCAACCATCTCCAAGATGATCAACCTCGAAGCCATCGCCATAATTGTATCAACAGTTAGACACGAAATAAAAGTAATCTCAGCATACAACCCACCGAATAAAAGAATCCAAAGCAAAGACGTAGCCGATTTATTTAATGAAAAACCAACCATACTACTAGGGGACCTCAACTCTAAGCATCAAAACTGGGGCTGCCAGAAGACAAACCCAAATGGTATTAGACTACTCAAGATCTTATCGGAACAACGGATAATAATTTCACCCCCCTCACAACCAACCTTTCAACGACCTGGCAGACAACCTGATATCTTGGATATAGCTCTA
Source organism: Periphyllus acericola (assembly GCA_949715065.1). Lineage (NCBI taxonomy): Eukaryota > Metazoa > Arthropoda > Insecta > Hemiptera > Aphididae > Periphyllus > Periphyllus acericola. The sequence goes on from OX454265.1 coordinate 14,713,311, forward strand.
ATCTCGAATCTCCCTATTGACTTACATCACCTAGTTCTAGACGAACTAGACTCAGACCATGTTCCTGTCATCTCTACACTATACGAACAAACCAAAAGTAGCCACAAAATACAAAAACTAATTAATGCCCCCATAATATGGGAAGCCTTCAGAGAGAATCTAGACAAAAACCTCAATAACCACAAAAGGTATCAAAACATAGACGATATCACCAAGAGTATCGAACACATAACTGAAACAATAAAAACATCAATCACTCATGCACAGACTAAACCTAAAAAACACATAAAAGTCAAACACTCTGACGATTCCCTCCCAATGTATGTGCAAAATTTAATAAAAGATAAACACAAAGCAAGAAAAATTTGGCAAAGAACCAGAAGTGAAGGAGTTAAAAGGAAACTAAACCAGTTAACCAGAAGGGTTAAATGGGAGCTAGACACCTTAAGATTTAACTCTTACCGTGCATATCTTGGAAAAGTTAATCCTAACGACTCAAGCCTCTGGCTAGCAACAAAGAGAATACTTAAGCAACGCTTCCCTATCCCTCCATTAAAAAACGGAATAGCAAAATATGACACTAATGCTGAAAAGTCAGAAGCCTTTGCCGACTACTTCGAATCTTGCTTCACCACAGAAGCTGACACCGCATCACTAAACGAAATCTTAGAAGAAGCAACAAATAGAACCGAACAAAACAACAGTATATCCCCAACATCCCCTAGTGAAATAAATTCAATTATATCTAAATTAGCAAGCAAGAAAAGTCCTGGTCACGACCTAGTAACAAACAAAATCCTTAAAAACCTAACTCCCAAAGCGTTATCATACTTAGCCTCCTTATTTAATTCAGCCATGCGTATCACCACCTTTCCCTCCACATGGAAACACGCAATAATAGTCCCTATCCACAAAACTGGAAAGCCAGCCAACTCTCCCTCAAGCTACAGGCCTATCAGCCTCCTACCAACACTATCCAAAGTATACGAAAGGATCCTGCTGAAAAGGATAAAACCCTACCTACACATAATCCCCAAACATCAGTTTGGCTTCAAAACACAACATTCTACTTGCCACCAGTTACAACGCATATCAGAAATAATAGTACACGGGTTTGAAAACAAACAATTCACAACAGCAGTCTTCCTTGATCTAACACAGGCCTTCGACAAGGTCTGGCATAAAGGACTAGAAAAAAAGCTAAAAGCACTAGATCTCCCAGCGTACCTATTTAAAACCATCACATCATTCATATCAGACAGAACCTTCCAAGTTAGAGTAGACACAGACCTATCAGCAAAACACAAAATAAAATCTGGTGTCCCACAAGGATCAGTCTTGGGGCCAACTCTCTTCAATATATACTGCTACGATATTCCCAATCCTTCCAACTCTCAACTCGCAATGTTCGCCGATGATACGACAATCCTTACACAAGACAGCTCTATAGACTCATCGATACAAAAACTTCAATCTTCATTGAATGAAATTACTTCTTGGTTCCAAAAATGGAAGCTGAACCTCAACCCGACTAAGAGCGCGGCTAAAATATTCACCCTAAAAAGGTACGAAGATCCTAAAAGCATTTACATTAACAACCATGCATTACAGTGGAACAGAAAAGACGACTCGATTAAATATCTTGGTGTTTTCCTCGACGAAAAACTCTCATGGAACATCCACATAAATAAAAAACTCACACAGGGCTATGCCAGAATGAGAATGCTCTACCCCTTAATAAATTTTAAATCTACACTCCAGATAAAATCGTCACTCCTTCTGTACACTTCAATAATAAGGCCTTTGATATCCTACGCCTGTCCTGTTTGGGCAGCCGCGTCACCCACAAAAATAAAAAAGTTACAAATTTTACAAAACTAATTTTTGAGGATTTGCCTCAAAGCTCCGTGGTTCATGAGAAACAGTCAAGTCCACAACGATACGAGTATACCCTTCATTAACAAATGGATAATGACTCAATTCCAAAACTTTCACGCCAATCTAAAAAATTCGGACGGAGCCCGTCACTACAACCTAGGACAAAAAACACAAAACAGACGTCTGCGACCCCGACTCCCCCAGGACATTCTACAAACGGATAGCGAAGAAGATTCATCATCAGAAGAATAAAACATTAAGAACTCACTTACACTATATATATCTATAACTTTACTTAACTGTATCAATGTAAAAAAATCATGTACTTTGTATAACTCAACCCATTGTTAATAAATAATACTTGTTAAAAAACAATACTTGTAATAGCACCCAGTGTGCTGAAACATTTTAAGTTAAATAAACGAAAAAAAAAAAAAATAAATTATACCTAACTATTTTGTTTAATAATTACTATTACAATTAGCTTTAGTTTTTTGTCAAATCAATGTTCAAAATACGTTGTAAAAAAAAAAATTTAATTTAATAGGAATGAAATGCAATATGATTAATGATAAATAAAATAGGGGGCGAATATTTTTAATTTTGCCCTGGGCGCCAAATCTTAACGGCACGGCTCTGCATCCAAGCAAGATACACCTGTAGATTATTAAAATAAACTAATTCTATTTTGTCAGAATATTATAGTAACAACGAAAATAATAATATGATATTAATATATTATTATCGGAAATAGCACAGCCGCGTAATCGGCATCACCGTCGCCGTCGTCGTCATTCGGGGAAAATTAATTAAAACTTATATCTGATATCATAATCATACGTTTAGCAAATTAGTTCTTTTCAAATAAAACAAAATGTCAGTATAAAAATATTTTTTCATCATTATTATAAATAAAAATAATATATAAATATTTTGACTAAGTAAATTGATGAATTGTTTTTTTCATTCTTCATTTCCATTTTGTAGAATAGTTCATACTTCACATTATATATTTATATTTTATATTGATTATTAAATAATAAACAATTCTAAGTGAAGGAGTGCATTTTTAGTCAAAATAATAAACTTTTTACTGGGGAAAGTTTCAAGTCTACGCTATACAACTTTTGAATTATAACAAATAAACCTAAGACAAATCATTTTTGTTAAAAATCAATGCTCCTAGGAGTGAGTTAACCAATTTCAGTGGTGGTCAATGGTGTTTTTTGTGAAAAATTTTTAAGTCAGAAATAATCGGTTAACTCTCTCGGTCCGATTATTTCTGACTTAAAAATTATTTGCAAAAAACACCATTGACCACCACTCAAATTGTAAAAAATATCTAAAGGAACGGGAACGCGTTCCTTTTTAAGAAGGAACGGGAACGCGTTCTTTTTTCGCGACAGGAACGAGGAACGGGAACGAGTTCCTTTTTTACAGTAGGAACGAGGAACGGGAACGAGTTCCTTTTTAAAAGGAACTTTCCCAACACTGGTTATAATATGTCCATCTATGGATGTACGGGTGTTCGGTGAATTGGTCGCGAAAAATGTAATCGCGGGTAAAATAAGAAACTCCTAGGTGGGCTTGGTCCTTTTAAAACTGAAACTAATGTATTATACATATATTGCTCTCAAAAAATCGGTTCTGAGTGAAAAAGGTCGGTTGAATCAGTTTATACTTCGAGTTTCTAAATATGGTAGCTATAATAGAAGAACCAAATATCTTTATAAGGTTAGTTGAACTTTTAATGTTCCAACTTTTGTCTGTTTTTCTCCATCGTTCGGAAAATGTTGGGAAATTACCGTAGTAACTCCTACACTATTACACAAAATGTTTCTTTTAAACGGTTTTCATATCTGTTTGTATCTACCATTGAAGAAATATGTCTTGTACCTACTTTGCTTTTTATCAATAGGGTATTTATATCATAACACGGTCATGGGGAATGAAGCTCCCTTAGCCCTCACCCTTGGTAGGTATGCCACTACCCTTATACATTTTTGCATATCAAGAAGTGTACTTTAGAAACTGTATCAACAGTAGAAGTATTTATTATATATTATACAAATATGTAGTTAATTTAAAAATAATACAACCCGGATATCAGTACATCACCAATATCTATGTGACAACTGACTAGGTACTAGTGATGTTGAATGGAAACACAAAACGAGCCTACGAGCTATACATTAAGAAAACTTGAGTCTCCTCTTGGGAATTATGATTTTTCTCTTACGTAAACAAATTATTATTAATAGACCGCAGACGCCGAACCACAATTAAACATATTCTTTACAATTTCTAACCAAATGCTATAAACTCCAAAGAATCAGAGACGAGCTTGATCATTTATTCAATCTTAGAGAACCTATATTTCATAAAATGCAGTTTTCCCATCAAATTCTGATAAATATATTAATACATTATTAATGGTCTTCTGCGAAGAATAGTTCAACTGAAGTAAATTCAAAACTAGAACATATAGTTACAATTTTATTTTATCATTAGAAGAGGTAACATAGAACAGTAGTCAATAAAAATTTCCTATTTGCATTTATACACACATATTACATACAATACAATATTATCTTAAGAAACAGTTACTGGTAAAATATTTTAAAATATGGTAACATTTTATTTTAATAGGTAACAATGAAAATCAACCTATTACAGTACTAATACTAAACATTTGGAACATAAAAATAACGGGTTATAATTCTTCTCGCTTAAACTCAATGGAGTATTTGGCATCTTGCATTACACATACTGAAGGCAATTCAAATTCCATTGAGTATTCACAGCGATTAGGTTCTGTTACTGAAATAAGTTTAGGTTCTAAGCCACAACTTAAGTGTACCTGTTATAATTATATTATGTTAATAAAAATAATTTATCGGAATTTATAAAATTATATTATTTATACAACTGATGCAATTAGTAGGGTTTGGAACAGTTTAATTTCTTTTACTTGTTTATTCATACACCAAAAGTATGAAAATACTTACATTAGTAAACCTTTGATAGTGATTCAAACAGTATTGTCCTCCATCATATAACATAGTATGATATTTTGGATTATCGTTGAAAAAATTGGTCCAGTCATTCCAAACACCCAAGCTAACCTCAGGTCCTCCTTTGACGGACCTTTGGGTTACCTATATATAATTCAATATTTACAATACTACTAATTTATTTTACTAAAAAAATCCCATTACTTTTTCAAATAGACATAACTTGTACAAGTATTCATGGTTAGTAAGTTCATAGCACTGTCCATTTAAAGCAGCAAATTCATTTTGAGAACCAAAGTTTTTACTTATTGATTTTTGCAGTTCAGATATTTTTCTTTGAATATCCTTAACTTTTCTATCAGCTTCTTCAAAGAGTTTGCAGGCTTTTATTGACTCTAAAAACATTTAAGAAATAATAATCTTTTTTTTACAAAAAAATTAATAAATGTACTGATAGGTCATATATGTATTATAATAATCATGTAAATATGTACTACTAAATACACACTGTTTTGTTTACTTGTATGCATGTGCTTTTCATGGAGTGTGGTCAAATATGTATGGTTAAATTAATTTAACAAATATTGCAAGTGGTGACCTGATTATAGAGACAATGTTGAGATTAGATTTTATCTACAGAATATTTTAATTTTAGATTTTATATAAAATAAAATCAAGTATTAATTAAATTATTGAAATATGTTTTTCAAGATGATAAAAATCAATTATATCAATCATTTTAATTTATAAATAAATTTTATATCAAAAGAATATGCACTTAGTTGTGTTAGAATATTAATAGATAATTTTTGTTTATAGTCATTAAGGTAAAAATATGTAGTAAGAATTTGGTAGCTTATAATATTTTCAAAGCAGTATATATAATTACCTGAACAGTGTATGGTGAAGTCACAGTCACACTGCTATAGATACATTTTAAACACAATTTTTATTTTGTATGTACAATGTGTCGGTATAATTATTAACTTATAATACGCAGATAAAATGATAAATTAATAAATTAATACTTAAGTACATATTGTTAAATATGTACTTAAGTGTTATGGCTTGTTACATTTTTTTATAAATTATATATTATTTTTAGTTTTTTATTAATCTCTCATTTTCAAAATCAATGAGCCGCGACTAGTTGATGTCTTTGCCATAACTATTTAACATTGTGGTTTTTATAATTCAATACATAAATACTTTTAAAATTATAATTAAGTTTATCTTCCCTCAAACTTACATTCATAGTAGACCTCCTAAATAAGCTAAATATGCCAAAATATACTACAGAATGACTTTATAAAATATATAAACAGTAAATTTTTTATTTTATGCTGTATATTGTACAAAATAATTAAAATTAATATAGAGAATTTATAATAAATTACCATTAATTATGATTTTGGTTTTTTCAGTAAACAATAATTCATTAATTCTGACAGCTTCGACATTATATTTTTCTGTTTCATTGAAATGATATTCTTGAATTAGGTTTTCCTTTTTGACATTATATATAGCAGGATGATGTTTTACATCAATATATGTTTCAAAACTTAACTGTCTTAAACGTATCCAACCATTTGACAAAAAATCATTTAGATTTAATACTTTTTTACCCTCCATAAAATACTATACAAATATAATTAACAGTAATATAGACATATTTTTAAAAAGTTTCATGTTTACAAAGATTTTAATATTGTAGTTTGACTTACATTAATTTCATCCTGTGAAACTAAACCATCTTGATTTTGATCAAATATATTGTGAGCAATTACTTCCTCCACTTCGATTCTAAACAAAATATTTTTAAACTTAATTATTTAAAATAACACACTAGGTCCTCTATAAACTTAAAATAAGGGTTAACTATACTTTTGGTTTTTGTTAGAGTCTATTTCATTAAATATTTTAAATACTTCATTTTGTTGTCTTAATTTTTCCTCTTCAATTGCTTTTTTTTTTTTTGCTTCAGCTTCTTCTTTATTTTTCAATGTATTACTTCTGATAAGACGAGCATCTTTTTTTGTGGCAAGGAGTTGGAAAATTTTATTCTAAAAAAAAAAAGTTGTTATTTGTATTTATTAAGTGTGTTTTATAATTTAAAACGTCTGATTAAATAAATGATGACTGTATGATTTATATCTCACATTTTGATAATTATTACATTTTCTTTGAAATTTAATTTTCAGAATATTATGATTTTGCTTTTTAATAGTTACCTTATATAGGTTTTCCAATTTTTTTGGTCACTAATGTAAAAAATAGTTTCAAATAGATGTTGAAACCAAAATTTAAACAATATTGAAGGAAATTGGTTATTACCGATGAATTATTAATACAATTTAACAAATAATTTTGAAAGGTATTCTTTTTATAAGATAATTTTTGTTCAGAATCATACTACATTGAGAGTTGAAAGTGTTGAAAGATCAGAATGACCATATAAAATAGAATTTTTTTGATGTATTATACCTCAAGTTGGTCTTATGTAAACATTGTGATAGACAATTTTAATTTTCATAGTTATTTATGATGTATAAAAGTTTTTCAAATTTGAATATATTACTAACTCTAATATTTGTCGTTGAGTTAATATAATATTTTTATACTTAGTACTACTGCAGTCATTACTACATAGTTTGAGACTACTTTTAGAAGGCAATTTGAACAATTATAATCCACGACTATATATAGCTATCGGTAAATATAATTGTATTGTATACAATTTTCAAATAAAAACATATAATTTGATATTCTATGATATATTGAATGTATAATATAAACATATAAAAATGAAGCACTTACTTTTTTTTGTTTTAGAAGATACATGCCTTTAGTAATAAGTTGTGCTCTTATTTCAAACCCAAGTGCATATAAATTGTCTACTCTATTGGCTTCTATTTTGGCCGCTCGATTCAATTCTCCACAAGAATTTTTACATGCACCTTTTTGTACATTATTAGTCCACTCATCAGACCCATCACAGCAGTCTAAAAACAAAGAATTAAATTAATCTTATAATCTTAAACAAAGTAAGTATTAATAAACTGCATACCACAGATCCCATCATTTACACGCGATGATGGTATAATGAGAGGCACATTTCCTTCATTTGTGCAGTAAAATGTACCATTCGGACATGCTGAAGTACCTGGTTCGTCACTTGCATCAAGACAATCACAATAATCATCATTAATATATGAATACGGAATGATAAGTGTACCATCTAAACATGCAAAATCTTTTCCAGGTGCATATAGCTTTGCACCTAAAACAAATGAAATTAGTAACTGTACACACATTTGATTCTTGCATTAATCTGCACTTTCTTTAATATTGCATTATGTTTTTCTTTTTATTCTAAATGTCAAAACTTTAGATTTGCTAGGTATAATATTATAGTTTTGATAAAAGGTCAAGTGAGTACTAAAACACAAGTACAAGGTTTGTAGATTTTCTGCGTTCCTATTAACATCAAAACGGATATATAATTTAATTAATAATACCAATAGATTAAAAAGTTGAAACGAATAAACGTCATACGCATCAATGTATACTTTCAACAAACTGTCGTCGAAACTGAATCATTTAAAACAAATTGTTCCAAAACTATACTTAACGTACCTAGGACAAAATTAACATTATAACATATAAATTATAATCCGGTAATATAAGTTAAAATGTTCTCCCTTTGTCGTATGTTATACGTTATACAATGTACCACGAACAAGCACTTGCGAGCATGGATAATATTAAACTAAATTCAAATACGTTCAATACAATCTGCGTTACAAATTAGAACTTACTTTCTACCGAGATGCCTTTAATATTAATGATCTCAATGTCTTTAACAAAACATTTCACCGAAACTACTAAATTAAATAGAAAAACTGCAGTAATAACTACGTGACATGTTTCCATTTTGATTTCATTTAACATTTGAGGATATTCAAAAAATTGAATTCGTTCATTGCTTCAGCGGTATTCGCTCCTTATTTCTTTACTGTTTACCGATAAGAATAATGATAAGGTTAAAGAATCCGTTCCACTTGTCCGCTTTAAGCGCTGACGAGCACTCACATAGCGTTCAACTTGGCACATGTGAGCGCTCCCACTGAACTGTATACTATTATGATAATAATAATGTATGGAGCCATAGAATAACATATCATGACAATATAGAATGTAGATACTTTATCATACACAATATTGTAATAAGGGCCATGGTATTGACGTATTTAGGTGATAAGTAATATTATTCTATAGTTCAGGTGTTCTTGGTCTGTAGACTTCAGAGATATTACTCAAATGTTCTTGGTATGGAGTACAGACTGAACGTCCAAGAACAGGGATCGCGATCGATATTTCTAAAAATATAAGTCGATCCGTCGACCGCAATAAAAATGTATTATACCATTATCGTAAATTTGTTTGATCAGGATAAAACAATTTTGGAACAGGAAATAATAACTTTGGAAATTTGGAGGAATGCATTTAATCAAAAATACCAATGTTACGAGCCATTGCTCTTTGTTAAAAACTTAATTTTTCGGTTCAACTAGTCTATGAGAGTCAACATTTTTTTGAGTAGCCATATTTGAAAAAAAATATTGGTCACGAGTGACACACAGTAATATTTTATAATGAACATGCACTAATGACTAAGGTATTTGTTAATGTTATGAAACAATATTTTGTTTATAGTTGAACTAAACACCATTAAGTTAACTGGAGTATTTTTTTTAATGAAAGTATTAACAATTATTAAAAACAAGGTCACATTTATTTCAGTGGCCTATTTTCTCATATGCATTTAAAATATTTATTTTGCAACAAATACATTATATATTATCATTAAGTTTACACTATACACCTTAAAATAATTATTGTTTATAAACTATATGGAATTTTAAAACTTTAATGTCAAGTCTAAAGTCTATTTGGGTTTCAGCTGAACATCACAAATTAATCTTATTTTCGTAAAAACAAAAATTGAAATTATTCTTACAATTGTATATTTTTAAAAAATGTATATAAATTGTAACAAAACAATGTACATTGTTTTAATATTCATAGAATTCAATGATCAAATAAATTTTTGAACCTAATACCCCAAAGATAGTTGACACAAATACAATAAATTATGAATTACGAGTAAGTAGTGAATTTCAATTATAATTCATCATGATCAGCTTCTGTTACAGGAGCTGAGGGCTTTTCACTATGTTGAACACAAACAGCCGGTACAACAAAGTCCATGGCATATTCACACCGATTAGGTTCTGTTGCTGATATTAAGGCAGGTTCTAACCCGCAATTTAAACCTACCTATTTTTAAAAATATTAATTAAAATTCATGTCAGTTAATAAATGTAATAAAAATTCTTACGTGAGTAGATCTTTGAGGACCATTCCAACAATGTTGTCCTTTATCATACAGCATAGTACGATATTTTGGTTCGCCAATCCAACTATTCCAAGTACCCAATCTCACTTCTGATCCACCATTTTTTGATCTTTGAGTTATCTATCATAATTTAATAAAAAAAACTTTAATCTTGAAATTATTTTAACTATAGGTACTTTAAACACAAGTCTTACTTGATCAAAAAGACATAATTTATACACATATTCACGGTCAGAAAGTTCAAAACATTCTCCATCTAAAGCTGCAAATTCATCTTCAGGACCAAAATCTTTATTGAGTGATTCTTGTAAATGGGTTACTTCTCGTTGTATGTCCCTGAATTTTCTATCAGCTTCTTCAAAAGCTTCACGTGCTTTTTTGGCATCTAAAAAAAAAATTAGTATTTATTAGTAATAAGTTTTTTTTCAATGTTAATAATCATTAATTATTTTATAGTGCATTTATTGTTATATTTAAAAAATGTGTTGTGATGAGCGTGAAAAAAATATAAAAAAATATATTTTTTTAAAAATAATGGCACATAGGAAAAAGATTTTAGTAATTTATGGCTCATACATGATCATCATTTTAAGATATAAATAATGATGAAATATATTTTATTAAAACAATTTATAATATCAAAATTATTAGAAGTAAACATTTTTTTGAACTGTGACCATTACCTTCCACAATCAATTTTGTTTCTTCATCATACTGAGATTCATCAAGTTCCTCAGCATCTGTATATTTGGTATCATCTTCTGCAGGTTCAGGTTCGCTTTCATCTTCATTTTCATCTTGATCTTCTGCTTCTTCAATTTTATCATTTTCTTCTTCAGCAGGATGTTCAGTTTCTTTTACATTGCTGGATTGAGCAAAAATTAATTGCTTTAAACGATTCCAGCTACTTGACATAAAGTCTTCTAAATTTATTTCTTTTTTGTTTTCCATAAAGTACTGAAACAGTTTTTGGTTGTTATTTAAAAATAAATATATTAAAATCATTCTACAACCTAATAGTTTTTAAAAATTTTAATTATTAATCAAGTCTAAACTATATAATTTTTGTATTATATGTAATATACAGTTAAAGTACAAAACTAATTATAAATTTACTTAATTATTATTTATTTTTGAATAATAACTAACTTCTTTTTCATCTTGTGAAACAATACCATCTTTATTTTGGTCAAAAGTATGGTAAGCATCAACTTCCCATTCATCAATCCTATAATCAATATTTTAAATGGTTATTAATTTTCAAATAGTGTTTACCATTTAATTTTAATACAAAATAGTACTTGTTATCTTTATTTGTATCAATTTCATTAAATAATTCAAAAGCTTCATTTTGTTGCTCAAGTTTTTCCCTTTCCTTTTCTTGTCTTCTTTTTTCATCATGCATTACTTTATATTTTTCTAACGCAGACTTTTCAATCTCGTCGGCCGTTTCTTTAACATTTAAGCTATTATTTTTCAAAAGTTCAGCATCTTTTTGTTCTTCAAACAGCTCAGTGATTCTATTCTATAAATTAAATAAGAAAATATAATATATATATATTAAGTTTAAAAGTAGAAATTTATCAAAATAAAATGTTTACAAATTGTATTTAATTACGAAGTCTCCAAAATTGGAATAATATGTAAATTGCAGGAATATTTTTTAATATTGCTATTTTAATAATTGTTTTTTTAAATATAAATGCACTGAGTAATGAGTTTATTATTAATTTGTATAAAATCAGTTGTAATTATTAGAATTTTGTCCTGTTATTACTTATGTTAACTGTTATTCACAATATATAGTTTTAATTGGATTGCATACAAATAAAAAGTATTTCTAGAGAAAAATCAAATTTTATATATTTTAGTGTTTATGATATAACCTTACTGGGTTAAAACTTTTTTTTAGTTTTGAATATAGCCAACAAATATAGTGAATGTAGTAATTTAAAACTAAATACATTTAGCAAAAAATAAGATTTATCTTAAGAAATTAATTTACTTGTTTTTCCAGTCGAAGTTCTTTTCCTTTAGCAATTAACTCAGCACGAATTTCATGTCCGGCCATATATATTTTTTGTAGTCTTTCTTCCTCTTCTCTGGCTGCTCGGCCAAGTTCTTCACAAGTGTTCCCACATTCACCATTCCTAACGTTATTAGCCCATTCGTCAGAACCGTCGCAACAATCTATTAAAGCGTATTTAATATTTATAATATCTGCATATAATTGCAATACAAATGAAAAAAATAAATGTATAACACAATATTCAATGAAACACTAGTTAACCATTGTAAATATTTATAAGTAAATATTTTTACTTAAGGGATTTCATGCGTAGACGAATTTATAAAAACTAGTGCAATATAATAAATACATGTTAATAAATTATAATAGTATGTTATTTTATCATTTACCTAGATTTAAAACGGTTAATTTTTTAAAAAATTATAATAAGCATAACAAAACATAAATAATTATGGCAAAGTAAAAAAAAAATACTGTTATCTGTTCTATTGTGGTACAAGTATAATATTCATTACCACAAATTCCATCATTAACTCTAGATGATGGTACGATGAGAGACATGTGTCCAGCATTAGAGCAATGGAAAGTACCATTAGGACAAGCCGAAGTGCCTGGCTCATCACTTGCATCTGGACAGTCACAATAATCGTCATTTACGAACGAAAAAGGAATAATATAACTTCCATCAAGACATGAGAAATCCTTGTCGGGTATGTAAAGCGAAGCTCCTAAAAAATATACATAGCGATTCAATCAATCTTGTCGGAAGGTACATTGCAACGTAGCAGTTGGTAAGTTACATGTACGTTTTGACAAGTTTAGTTACATAAAAAATGACATGACATAGCCTTACTTTCGAATGCAATGCCTCTAGGCTTCACGATACTCGTACAATTGATCACAGTTAAAATACAAAACAATAATTTGATGGACGAATAGAAGTTATCCATTTTAGCCCAATTAAAACTTAACTAATAGTGGATAATAATTCTAAAATTACGAATGTTAATCCATAACAATGCCGTCGCGCGTAGTCGTGAACGCGTCGGGCGTAGTAATCAGAATCATTAAAGATAACCAATATTGATAAGGGCTGTTATAATTGATAAGAGTATAAAACAATGATTGTTGGTGCCAACACACTTGTGTACCTACTATACCAGGGGTGACAAACCTTTTGAACACTACGTGCCAAAAATTACCTTTTTTTTTTTGCTCGAGCATGAAAAATATTTTGTTATATTCAACAAAAAAAATTATTGTAATTTGATTGTGTGATTATGTGCTAGTATAAAAAAGGTTGGTTTAGGTACATACAATTATAATATTATTACTTTATTAATTATTTTTGTTGTTGTTGAATAGTTGATACCGATTCGTTGATATTTGGCTTATAATTAGTAACTTTTAATAAAGTCCATGCTGCACTGCATTCATGAGTTAGTCGGTTTCTTAAATCAGATTTTATAAATTTCATTTCTGAAAATAGTAGCTCGCATGAATATGTTGAAGAAAAAATAGACAAAACAGCTAATGCTACTATTTTTAAAGTGAAATAATCTTTTGGAATTTTATTCCACACATTCAAAATCTTGTTCCCTATGTTTACGATCGATTTGCCTATCGCCCTATTACGCTGAATTTCTTCTAATTCATTTCTCAGTATAACGAATTTTTTTTTCCAAAAATATTTTAATTTTTCGCGTGCCACCTCGGGATGGATTTACTATCCCTGTACTATACCTACCGCAATAAGGTGAATTTGGGTGAAAAAAAAACTTACTGCCTACTGGTGATTCATCATCTTATACAAATTTACTTACAACGTAGCACGCTACTCGATAATTTTCCTCCACAAGAGAAATCTATGAATCATAAACATGTTTTTTGGGGATAATAAGGAACTCGGTGTAATGATTTTTGGCGGTGAAAAAATATCGAGTAGCGCGCTACGTTATGAATACATTTGTTTAACCAATTATAAATAATTTAAAATAGTTTAAGGTCAAATAAGAGACAATTTTTGTTGAATTCATAACTGTTATTATTTATTTTAATATTTACATCAGTTACACTTAATAGTGGTCTATGATGAGAAAATTATGAAATAGGTATCTACTAGGTTGTTAGATTTTCGATGTGGCGAGTGCAAAGTGAATATATACAGCAACGACCGTGGTATAGTTTCTATAGTTGTCGAAATGGCCGGATTGTTATTTAGTTCCATTCCAAATGTGTTGCGCACAAAGAGCAACAATTTTGGCCGACGTGAAGATTCGAGAATTCGAGATAATTGTTAAAATCAGCCCCAAGAACAACCAGTACCTATTTTATCGAAACAATGTCTTTTAACAATGTTGTGTTTTGGATTGTTTTTTAGATTCTGAGTGAAACGAGAAATGTATTGGTTTTATCATGATGTGTTTAAAAGACCAAGCCCTAAATCTCATCCAACCTAGGAGTTTTGTCAGTTTTTAAATTTAATTTAACTTTTTTTTTTGTTAAGATTTTTCAGTGAAAGCTATCACTGCTCAATATAACCAATAGGTACCTAGTGCATAGTTTAACAATTAAAAGTTGACAATTGTACAACATTAGGCATAGCACGTTATTACATAACACAACAAACTGAAAATAACAGCAAATTTTAAATAAACCTAATTCATAATGAATAATTATATAATAAAAATATATTATCGCAATGATATTGAGGAGGTAATATTAATAAGGGGATAGAACTGGCCGAGAGAAATGTAATGTATTAAAGCATACGTAAGTAAATATTTCGGAGAAAAAATTTAATTCAAAGAAATTATGTACCAAGACTAGCACCCGATTTGACGTTTAGCACTGGAATTCATACGGTCGAATATCAATAATTCTTCTACTCCAATACAAATAATATTATAAGAAATAAAATGTTAACAATTAACTACGATAACGAAAGCGTTACAAAAATTGGCCTCGAAAAAAAAAGTTTTATCCAGTCCAATAACATATATTGTGTCCAAAAGAGCGAAAATCCTAATCCGGGCGCAAGATACAGGGATGGGTTGGTTGCTGTATTTATCTTTTAAGCTTGAGACCAATGTACCATTGCTCTCGAAAAAAACGATTCTGAGTGAAAGAGGTCGAGTGCATCAGTTTACATTTTTAAAGATAGTTCATATAGTAGTAGAACCAATGATAGGGTTATACATTTTATAAGTACCTATTTATAACCGGGGAAATTAATAAAATTATGTACTCAATATATTATTGTATTTTAATTAATTATTAAAATAAACTCTGTTATAATATACCTATTATATATATCTCATATACTTAAATATGTATAAAAGGGTGATACTCCTAGGTCGGGCGAGATACAGTGATCTTATTACTGTAAGTCTTAATTTTTTTTACTTTTGGTAAAATATTGTTAATCAAATTGGTTAATTTTTCACACATTCTTCGTTTCAATCAGAATCTAAAATATATTTCAGTCATGATGACGTCAACATGTCACTTGTAATACTGTAAAAGTAAATATTTATCAGACATTAGCTAGTTTGATTAGTATAATTTGAATAACTTGTATGTTATTTTTTTTCTTACGTATAGGCCAGGGGATGGTTAATTGTTAGCCTTCTAAACGTTTGATTCGACCAGTAGTCGATACTGGGGTGATTATGGCACAAACTCTAAAAAACTATTATAATTTTACCATGCTTAAAAAATATCAGTAACATGACGTGGTCATATTATACTGTGTAGATCCTAGATATGACAGTAATCAACCGTGTTATCATGTCATCACACGATCGTGAATCATAATTATTATGTTGGAACATACTATTTAGTATTTTGACATACCTGGTACCTACCTATCTATTTATTAATAAGGATATTTAAGGGTTAATGGTAATACGGGGCATTATAGGAGGGTTTTGCGTTGGTAACAGTATAAAAATAATACAAGTAGGCATACTCAACAGTCTACAGTTTACACGAAGTGTGTTTTTAACACTAATTTTCCCGGTAAATTAATGTTTTCGACAATTATTTTTACATAGCTGCATTTTTGCGATTATATTTTAATATTTTTTATCGAAGTAATTTTATTTAAATGCCTATAATTTATTAATAATTTCATTATGACTGGTTGATGCGGCTCTGTATGTATAGGATTCACTTAAAATCATATATTTTGAGTTGAGGATTTTAGAGATTTCCATTCGTCATTCCCCTGATATCTACGTTTTACAATCTACATGTTATTACTTATGTGCAATTTTTCGAATGGCATTTTATCTTATGTTATAACTTGGAAGATCAGTCACAACCAATGTACATTGAAGTATTTATACATCAATCCATACACGTTCATTTTATAATCTTTGGTAATGCCATTATTTGTTGAGACAACGTTTATAGTAATTTTTACAAACGTGTACATAAGTATGTTATTGCAAAATATTTTTACACTAGTTTACACAGTTTTCGCTTTGGACCACATGCGATTTCAATACTACAATATTATGTCCTCTAATTGCCATATATCTATGTATGCATATTAATTATAGTTACTCATAAGGTACTTTGAATTGATTATTCCTGGCACAGATAGGCAAGTATTAGTTATATTGTATTCGTGTATTGTATAATATCCGATTACTCATGTATCTATTTTTTTTTCGCATTTGTGATCTGTATAAATTAAATATAAGCTATAGGCACATACGCGTGGTGCATGTTATACTAGTATTTTAAACGATAATTAAGGGACACTCTATTAAACTATATTTCATTAAAAATAAAAAAAATGTTATCTTACTTGAAATAGATTATTTAAACAAAACTTCTAAAATGTGTACAATTGTTATAAAATTTGTAAAAAAATGTAATGTGAAACTTGAGACTGATGTTTCGTACACAACTTATTTATGAGTGGTATTTATTCTGGCAGGGAAACTCATAACTCCTCTTCGACATTAAGTTATCCTCCTCATTTTTTATTTTATATATTTTCAACGCTAAAAAAACGATTCAACTAAGTAAGATGTTGAAAATAGCAATAATACTGGCATATAAGTATATAACAACATATGTGTGGATTCATTCCATGACTTATTAGTTTGAGAAATGATGATTTAAATTATAAAGTTCGTCTTATGGTATGTTTGCATTTAAAACGAATTATGATAAATTAGAATAATAATTATTCTCAGTCGGCTATAGCAAAATAAATTAGTAAGTTATAAATTAAACTGAAAAAAATAATTGCATACTTCAACAATAAAAACTTTTACCTATTATAATAATAAATAGGTGCTTCTGGTTAATTTAGATCTTAATGATTGCTCTATTACAAAATTAGAGTTCATTTATACATTTTCATATTTTTAATAAATCGTACTACGCGTAGTTTAATTTAAATTAACATATTACACCACTAAAGTCCACTTAATACTGGCCAACAAATACAGTGCGATTGTACATGCTTATACGGCTTTAATAATAACAATAGTTTCTTGATATAATTTCAAACATTTTACGGTCGTTTAACATAGATAGTGCCAATATCTCAAAGAAAAAACATATTTATGTATCCTTTAAATTATATATGTATTTTGGTATTTTTATTTTGCTAAGAAGTCCTCTAATCGACTTTACATATTTAAATGTTGTTTTATACATTGATGTACCTCATATTTATTAATATTTGTAAAAATGCAAGACGGTTTAAATATGATCCATAAAATCAAATATTATTATAATGGTAAGACGTAAAAATGTAATATAAATTAGTGGTAAATGTATATTGAATAAAATCATCGTAGATTCGATTAGGTTAGGTACATTCTGGGCAAATTATATAGCTATACAACACAAATTTCGTGTAGGTCTATCTACACGATTTTACATAACTTTAAATTCAGCGGTGCAGATGGCAGACTTTTGTGATGTTCAAAACTCGAGTTTTGCCGTCATTCGAAGTCGACTAAAACGTCACATGCTCAGGGTTGCTTTAATGTACAGGGCACGGGCGTGCAAGTGGTGATTCCAGAATGTGCATAGGAACGCCAAAATGGTTTGTATATCCATAGATGACCGGCCCGTAGCAATGCGAGTAAACAATCAAAGACTTGATTTTTTCACTCTACTTAAAATATATACCTATTGGAAAGTAATTTATGAGTCAGGGCGGGCCGTCCTTTTGCTAGGAAATCTTCTAAAAATACTTATAAATTTTCAGTGGATCGATTAAAAGATTCAATTCCTCAATGTCACGATTGTTGAATAATATATTTCATCTCAGTCCCTCCGTCTATACGAGGCTGGCCGCTTATCTTTCGTTTAAATTATTACCAATGTCTCGTGAGTTACTTAACGGTTCCGAGAAACGCAAATCCCATGTCTAGCATTACGGGACCACGGTAAGTTCGTTTACGGTAATAATTCTTACTTTTTAACAAGCTTCTACTGAAAATGATTAATTCAATATAACATTGATGTGTGAATTCAAATTTAGTTGGTTGTCGCATTTTATTACGATTGAAATTCAATTTGAATATAAATATTTTGTCAATGAGAACAAAAATACATATATATGATATGATTGGAATAATATTGGATACAATTAAATCTTTGTCATAAAATACAATAAAATACATGCTTGAGCTAGAGCCCTAGAGGTAGCATTTTTGTTAAGCTTATTAAATTCGTTACCCTCTGATTGTTGTAGATTATGTTTTCTCGGTAGACGAATGCGAATTATTTGCGAAAAAATATTACGAAACGTTAACGATTCAATAAAGAATAATGATTAGGTACAAAAATTGAAAATGCGATTGTCGCAGGGTGTATTAAGTAATTAAATAATAATGTACGGATATTAAATTAACAGTAATATATAAAATTAACTTTCAATAATATATTTAACTGTAGTATAATAACTGATTGCAGTGATATAAGTTTTTAAAGTTCGGTATAAAAAATAACGAGCATTTGCTGCGCGTAAGGGTAAAAAAAATGGTTCACTTATCTTTATGATTTTGTGCTTTTATTTTAAATGTCAAAGAATATAGAAACGTTATAAATTTAAAATATTCGGTTGGTATATGAAAAATTTGTATATCGAATTCATGTAGCCAGAAATACATAAACTGTTAATTTTATAACAATATTAAATATCACTGTATTTACTGTAGAAATAGTTGATAATATGCTTGTTTTATGCTTATTGAGTGAAATATAGAAATAGTTATTTATATCTAAAGTGCTAAGGCCCTTTTCAGAGACAGCAGAGATTGAAAGTAGGGCATTGGCACGGACTTAGATTACATTAATGATACTAACCGAGCGCTGTTCCAATATAATGGACACGAATCGTACCAGCAGGGCCGGCATTCCATAAAATAATCGCAATTAATTGCCGCGTGATAAGGTCAGACGTCACATCCATTACTTTATTATCTATGAATTAATTACCGTGTGATAGGGTCGCATGTCCCATCCGTTACTCGGTTATCTACGGACGCTCGTCCGCCACATTTAGCGGTCGGCAAAAAATCCATAGACCTATAAATTGTTTACAATTATATAGTAATAATACTATATATTATACCACACAGCCGTTTAGTTGTACAATATTTCATATACACAGTAAAGCGACGACCTATTTAGATAGTATTTGTACATTCTCTAATGACTTAACTATAATGAATTACTGTATAAGCAATGTTATTATGAATTGAAGTTCATACCGATTTTGACACTTAAATTTATTATTCATACTGGCGTTTTGGTTGTTTGAACATCGAAAAAAACGGTGAATCAAACCCTCTCAAACAGAGATGTCATTTGTTATGGCCATTTTCTTTACTATTGTACAACATCTCATGAAACCGATATTTAGGTATCTGCAGTATTTCACATCTGTCGACTGTCAGATTGTCCATTACAATATTATAATATTACACATAAGGCACCTACTCGTACATGCATAGAGGTTTAAAATTATGCTGATGTAGTAATTGAGTAATATATATTAGGTAATTCAGATTAAATTAGTTAAGGCAGCGGTTCCTAAACCTTGTACCAGGTGGTGTCCTTTTAGGATCAATTATAATCGCGGTGCACTGCGGTGAACACCACCAAGAGCTTGCAAAATGCATAATAAATTAACACTAGTTTTATTTTCATGTGAACCATGGTGCCCTTTGAACAGGTTTACGGTGCCACTTGGACACCACGGTGCTTAGATTGGAAACCACTTACTTAAGGTAATTGAATGAACTAGACGAAGCGGTTGGGTCCGTGGACTAAGAATATCGCAGAAAAGGGTGGAATCGAGGGTTTGTTCTCGTTCATTCTGAAGGTTGAATCATACGGATACGGTGTGCACCACAAATGTTGCATTTGATAGGTTCCTCCTTGGACATCAGATGTCGTATAATTAGTCTTTGAAAATAGAAACGTTCGGAGACTCCAGGAGTGTCTGGCATGGAAATATAAGAAAGACTTTTTACTTACCGTTTTTGTAGTGTAGTGGCTGGGCTAAAGTTTTTAAAAACCGTATTTTATTTGTAAGATACAGAATGGGATCCTAAAAAAAGAGCGCATCTTGTCAGGAGGTTGTGATCAAATTGTTTCAATTGTCTAAAATTGGATAAATTTGAATAATAATATTTAACCATTGCAGATCAATTTAATTTATGCATTGTTATGCGTTTATTTTATATAAAGTTGGTTCATAACTTTTTTTATGTGTTATGCGCGTTCAGTGTTTACACAATACAATACTATAAAACGACGATCGTGTTGATTGGAGATTCAATTTTATTGTTCATATATAGTCGACCATCCGAGAACTATATAATATAGCGACCGGAGAATTGATACGAATCGGCCAGTGGGCGACCAACGACCGACTGGAAACTACTGCGCAACAAGAGTTAGCCCATAACTGCCCGTACGTGAGCTAATTTTATAATTCGCGGGTTTTGTGATGATACCGAATGTGAAACGAAAAGAGCTTAGGGAACTAAAAAAAATCTATTTGACACCATATCTATTGTAATAGAGCACATTTATAAAGTACCTATTCATTATTAATGCGGCACTTTTCGTATACATTGTGTGTTTCTATCCGCGTTCTTGTTATCTAATGTTAGTGTAATGAATTAGAGATCGACGGTCAAAATGTACACGGTGGTTTTGGAAATACAGTCGTTGGGGGGAAAAAGAGAAAAAGAGAAAAAAAAATTATGCTATTTCGCTCAAAAAGAATCCTACGAGAAAATGGTGATACGAGAGTGGGGGGGGGGTCAGAAAGTAATAATAAAAATAAAGTATGATAAATTGCACGCAACCGGGGCGAGCTGTGGGTTAAAGTGAATCTACTAGTGTGTTGGAAACAGGCTTTGGAGCAATAGAAAACACTTCAATTCATCACGCTGACAGTGTAGTCGCCGGCATAAGCCCCTGTCAGCTAAGAGTTTTTAAACCGTCAACTCTTTTCGCCAAGACAGCCTAATATCTTAACCATTGAATTAATGGTTTCCGCGGCGGTGCGGCGGTGGGAACCCGAAAAAAATACCGATACTTTTTATTCCGAGCCGGGTGATTCAAACAAATAATTATGCGGTCAAAATTATGGTTGATTATTTATTCGTAATATCCTAATCCACTCGGAGAAGAGCAAAGGAAGAAAACTTGTACCTATATCGCATTGTCTAAGCATAATCGATTTTGATTAATCTTTTCAGTACATAAAGGCACAATCTTTCGGAAAATGTGTCTTAGATAAGTTATTATTTATTGTGAGCAACGAGGATTTTATTATTTAAAAAAAAAAAATTACATTTCATGAAATCGAAACAGTTTTACATGAACATATTATTTTAGAGTTTTCAATACGTATGTTAACGGATTACCGGCGTTTATTCAATTATTTATTATACTCACAATAATAGTTCGGGAATAGATTTAGAAAATATAGTTTGAACACTAATGAAGTATCATAAATCATTTTTACATACGTTATTATTATTTGATCAGTTTTATTCATGTGTTGATATTAAAAGCCATCGGGTTATTTTAATTTAGGCCCTTGAGACGAGTATATGCGTAGGACTGATCGCACGATATAGGATAACTAAATTATTTTTGATAGTAAATTATGTTAATATAATACATAATATTTTGTATAATATTGAATATTTTGAAGTGTTGGATAAAAGCTATTACAACTTCGTAAAAACTGGCATGTTAAATATTTTTACAACGTCATAATAATACGAGTATGTGTAAATCGTGAGATGACACACCTGAAAAGCTGACTGTCACGTTTTTGTTATTGTACTTTTTATATTTTATTTTCTATAGGTTGCGGTAAGTTAATTAATAATAATAATAATAAAAATACAATTTGAATAAGCTAACATTTTAATTTTATTTAAAGTTATCCTGGAAATTCGATTAATTTTATAAATAGTTAAGTATTACGACTATTCAATGAGTTCGATTATATTTTTTAAAAAAATACTTCATTGGAATTTGTAAAACATATTGATTACTGTTCTAAAATTGATTTTTGGTTTTAAATAAATAACGTTATGAACATATATTGTATTATTCTAAAAAATAGAATGTGGGATAAATATATAATATATAATAATATTTTACTACCAGTAACGGATCGAAAATATAGTTTTGTTTAGATTACAATTGTGTATATAACATTTGTATACATGGGTGAATTGGACAAATATTAATACTAAGTTTTAGAAGTAAAAATAATATAAATTAAAATATAATTATAATTCAGAACGTTAAAATTTAATTAAAATATTAGACTGAACATTACCAAAGTAGTATAGTTTAATGTATGTGATAGTAAAACTCTTTTATTAGTGGATTAATCACAACACTGGTCCAAAATATACATTATTGTATATTAAATTTGTGCTGATTTGTTTATTGATACTTGCAATTTTTTTACGACCCATCAATTTTGATATTGAAATTAAAACTATTATTGAGGGGAAAAAAAATTTCAATTCAGAATAAAATAACATTTAATGAACATCAAATTACGATTAATTAGGTAGGTAACATTAACTTATACGAATAGATATTTATATGTATTTATATATAATATATAAAAAAAAAGAAAAAGATTAAAATAAGAAAAACTTAACAAAATATTAAAGATAACTATAATACATATGTTTCATAATGATAAAATATGCATGAAATGATGTACATAACAAGAATAAAAAAACAATAAACATACATATTTCAACTCTACAAATATTTCACTTAGGTATCTCATTATAAACGTTTATAGTATAATATATTTACAAAAATAAAAATAACCCATTCATATTAATTTGCATCTAATATTTCTTACAACTTAGTGTTGAAAAAAAATACACCACGACTTGGATTTAATATTTTCTTAATAATTATATTGTTTGGTTTTAACTTCAATAAAATTATTTATAAAGTGATGATCAAAATGCTGTATTGGATCATATTTGCTTAATTATATTATATTATATAAGTACATTCATACATACATAAATATATAATTAATTTATTATACAATATTTAAATAACTGCATGAAGTATAATCAACATATATTTTGTAGATTCATACATATTTTTTACAATTTGTGTTATCGTGTACACCAAACAGACAAATACAATCATTATTTGAAACAATATTAAGTTTTCATGTACGAGTATACCTATTTATAAAAAAAATAAAACTTGAAGAATAACTTTGCGGTGTAGGTATACTTGATTCTTGGGGTTTTAGATAAGTTTTATTGCATTTGTTTTCAATTTGTTATCAGTTTATAACTTATAATCTATACTAAGATTAAAATACAACATTTATTTGTTACGTATTATATGATTGCTAGTTGTTTGGATAGTATTAAGGAATTAAAATAATTAAGAGTAGCGTTTTATATATTTATAACGCAAGCACTATCAAATAACTATTATTGATCACTGTTGACTGTTTGGTTCTTAATATAGTAAATATTTAAAATGTACAATTGTCTTGTTTAATTTATACATAGGTACTTTTAAGACTTGTAACGCGTGCAATTATTTTAACATTCCACCTATTCATAAACATTTTTTTTTTTATATATATTATCTATTTATATGTCTACGAACAACCATCGTAAGAGTTGCTTAGTCAAACAAGAGTTGAATATAATAAAAAAGTATTTATTTCGCAATAATACAATTATATGAAATATTATACTTCGGGAATTAATTAATTGATTTCACATATATAATATATATATTACACAATTTATTTTATTAAAATGTAAATAACTAAAAAAGAAGATGCTCTTATAATACTAGGCGTTTAAGATCTTTGTTGGTAAAGTTAGGTACCTATACACTGGGATTTATTTATATGTAATAATGTAAAGTTACATGTGATAGACGCAATTTTTCTAATTGATCGACGAAGATTGTTATTAGCCTAAACTTATTATAATCGTGTTAGTATTACTAAAATGTTAAAAATTTAATATGATGTTAATTTATAATTTATAATTTATACTATATACTGCTTGAACTGTTATCAACTTATAACAGTGACCTAACGTACATGATTCTATAATAATGCGTTTATAAATTGATAAATTACATTTTTATTTTGATCTATACATTATCCCTTTTTTAAAACTTATTTATTGTTTATTTTTTGTAAATATTTATTTAATACATATTATTATTTACAACAATGAAGAATATGATAAACAAAAAGAGAAAAGAAATTCTTTATAGAACCAAAATATCGCCGTTAGGTATAATTAATATCATTAGTCAAATATCCACATGATATGGATCTTGTTAATGCCGATTTTGTTTTGTTCATTGTTTGAAAAGCTTTTATTCGGTAAGTATTTTAATTTGCTATTTTCACATGAGATAAACATGAAACATTGTTGCCATTAGTACTGATATTTTTGTATTAAATATTAATGATACGAACCATAAGATACTACTACTTCTGGAAGACAACATTTTGCACTTTAAGAGTAAAATAATAAGTTTTATTAGTTTTTTTTTTATAAAACGGAAAACAGGGAATACAGAACTTGTATAGGTAATGCTTTTTATACCAAAAATGTCACTAAAAATTTGTTAAAAACAATATCAGTTTCTGTTGATTATGCCTATAGTATAATTTTGTAGGGATGTTTATTTTAATTTATCTATACAGTTGCAATACAAACAACACATAAAGTATACCGTTTTTGTATGGCCGAAAACAATATATAAATATACATGTATGATGAATATAATAATAATATAGCAATACGAATTATTTATATAACTTATATTAGGTTTAAATTTTTTTTTTTTAAATATTAGTATTGTACAGTTTATTATATTTTAATATATTACAGTTGAAATCACGTGCTAATGAACAACACCAAGCAGACGCTAATAAAAGATAGTGAAGATTTCAAACTGAGCTTAGATCCTTTTTGCATAGCCGCCGGATGTTCTCCTGTAAACAAATATAATATCGCCGTAGAAATGATTTATTAAACTTAACTACTAATATAGGGGATGCGCTACACACATTTATGAACTATATTTATACTAAAGTTAACCTTTTTATTTTTATTAACTGTTTGATGTCTATAGATTTTTATATTTTATTTCATTTTTTATTAGTAATGCAGTATGTTGTAATAGATTAGATATACAGACAAAGGAAATCAAGTTATGCTTTACCATTGCAAATGTAAACTGGGCCCGCGGTTACCTTTTTTGTTGGAAACTCGGTCCGGAAATTTTAGGTAATAAAATAGGTAGATTGTAAACTCGGCCCGGAAAATTTAGGTTATAAAATAGGTAGATTGTAATCTCGGCCCGGACATTTAAGATAATAAAAAAGGTCGGTTGTAAGCTTGTCCGATCATTTTTGTATCTTGTGATGAACAATTTGTTGTTAAAAATTAAAAAATTAACAGCCTAAACGCACAATTTAAATTTCAAAATACAAAAACTAAAAAAAAAAAGAAATCTTAGAAAAAACACTTTAAAAATATAAAAATAAGGAAATATTGGTGAGTGAATACGTCAAAAATATGGCTATTTACTTAAAAAATTAAATTTATATTATAATCTTATATAATTACACAACGATTTTATATTTGTATCCTTTTTTGTACATACGATTTTTCATAAATGCATTTTATTTATAATTTTTGCTCTGAATACTCAAATAAAATCCAATACTTAAACATTTTATTTACATTTTTACACACTTTTACATTAATATAACGAATTTCATTCTACATAATGAAAATAATTTTTGGAGGATAATGAGTATCGCCTCCTCATGGTGTCCTCTGGGTAATGCTAAATGGTTCTCAAATATCATAAGAATATTTTTATTTGGGCCGAGTTTACACCTAAATATTTTTTACCTGAAAAAAACAGGGCCGAGTTTACAATAGACCTTTTCAACATTTTTTTTCTTCGAGACGAGTTTACAATCGCCCTTGCTAATCATGTTAAATTAGGTTTAAAATGTATTTATAAAAACGCTTTTAAATCTTCATTATAATATATAGCATTATATAAATTAACTGAAAATTAAGTAATGCGTAAATGGATGTTGATTTCTTTCAATTTTATTCCTTATTTTATCCTTAAACATTTTATTTAACGTATTATTTGAGTTTCTGAATACGCAGAGTGGACATTATTTTTGTTTATATAGGTAATATAATATATGGACGCATACCGGATAATTATCAATATTGTAGTATGTGCATTTTTTGTGGATGGGTTTTGAGAAGTAATACAGTAGAAAAAAAACCGTATCATAAATTTATTAGTCCAACCAATTATTATGTATGATTTTCAAAAGATTCAAAAGGCTAGCTCAAAAAAACGGGTTACCATACATTTTATATATATAATATATATATATATATATATATATATATATATATATATATATATATATATATATATTAACAGTAACATATATATTATTATATTTTAATAATTTATAGTACCAAAATGAGCCTATACTTGTATTGAACAGTTCGGTCAAATATCAAAAACTATTTTGGTTTCAAACTTTTATAAAAAGCATCAAAAAGTATCTGAATAGAATTCACGTGAAATAAATAATTATCATTATTATTATTGCTTAATATAAATGTTTTATTATTTTAACTAATTAATGATTATGTTGATATTTCAGTCTTTGTTATTTAAAATAGTATTACAAAAGTAGTTATTGCATTTTGGTAGTGTTAAAATGGTTTAAAAAAAATAATTACGAAATCTGTTAAATGCTAAATAGTTAGTAAGTTAAACTATTGCAAATAAGTTTTAAATTAGCATTCTTATCAAATTGAATAACTTAACTATTAAAAATTTTATTATATGATAATTTATTGAAAAATGCCGATTAGTTTGGCAGTAATATAATTAACTCAAATCAGAAATGAAAAACAAACTTTTCGATTAAAACCCATTTTGGTTCATTTTTTTCTAAGTCTTAGTTTAAAACTTGGTTTTGACCACAAATTGTTATATTTTTATTTTATATGTTTCATTTAAATGTATGTGATTATTTATTTAAATAGATTAACTTTAGTAGTAGTTGTGTACAACGCCGAAACTGTATGAATGTTGTGTTACCTATGTATAACTAGATACAACTATAACTGTATTACCTAGACTAGTAACTAGATATAAATATAATTATAACTGTATTACCTGCTAGATATAAATAAACCCGTATTATTACCTAGGTGTAACCTAGGCATTTCAAAGTTACTGCCCTGTTAATCAATTTAAAATTACCATTAAGAACGTGTACAACGACGGTGTGAGGATTCGCGTTGCTTGGGTGACACGTGTATTTTCCTGAATCCGTGCTGGTCGCTCTTTGTACAAGCAGATAACTAGTGGTTACTTCGCCTTTTTCCGTGATCACGCTCACCCCTCCTCTGGCTGAGTCATAGTTTATCTCCTGAAATTAAGCCAACGATTAATTGGAGAAGACTACGGTAATCTCGACGGTTGTATGCATAGCATGCCATATCGTAATACAATCAGATGTTTTAACACTGCAGTATCATCGTGCTGAATACAGAATGTGTGATCAGTGCTGTAATTTTAATATTTGTACGCACATTTCCACGCGGGTAACTTTGAAAATTTTGGGGTGTTGTATCATATTTATAATTCGTATGATGATTCGATATTGGTATATCGAAATTTATCAAATTTAAATTATAATAAAAAAATTACCTTAGTGAATATACCGATAATTGTCAAAAATAATATTCTCAATCATTACAAGTTCACACAATTACAAGTAAAAGCCACCATGAGCATTTTAAGGGATCAAAGTACCTTTACTTGCAGAGACACGTACAGGATTTATAATAAGGAAGATACACATAAGAAATTATAATTTAAATGTAATTGTTATCGTTATATTTTTTCTTTTTGAAGTTTAAAATCTAATGTTTCCGTAGCATAATCCTTATACTTTGATATCAATAAAAGTATAACAAGTTTATGCACTATGTGTTTGGTAATATTTTTAATCACGAAATTATTAAATTATTTCATTGAATATGGCTTTTGTATAATATGTGTAAAATAATATAATTATTTAATAATAATATGGTTAATAATATAATTATTTTATCGTATAAAATATTGACAATGGGTACTTCACATTTTCAGTTATGCCACAGCCTTTATAATAAATCATCGAATATTATACGCATCCCAATTTTTAAAACATTTGTTTATTTGTAAGATTTTTGGGGAAAAAATAGTTAAACTTTTAGAACTCTTTGGTAATGAGTTAGGTCACATTTCAATAACATACAGAAAGTTTTATTGAATTGAAGTAATTACTTGTGTATATTACAAAATACATTATGAAAAAATAAATTTTAATTATTATTTATAAACTAGGGACTGAAAAAACAGCAAGTGAATATATTGAATATTTATTGGTTTAATTTTTTTATAATTATAATAATATTAATTTCTTATCGAGTAAAAAGTGAAAATACATATAAATAATATAGTATTTTTTTCAGTATTTGCTTACAATTCATATTTTGGCTTTTATTTTATTTATAAAATTGAACTTTTATGTTTTTTTTAAAGGATTGTTTGTATAATATATTTTATTCAAAATAACAAGGAGTTTGCATTAAGCTTTAAATTTCAAGCTTGCCTTTTTATAATGGATACATTTATTTCCACAAAAATGTGTAAGACTATAAACACGGTCAGAACTATGCAAATAAATTAATGAATAATAATTCTACTTATTTAGAGTATAAGATGTAAATGTTTGTTAAAATACTTCTTTGTCTTATTAAGAAAAGAGAAATTTAATTATTGTACGCCCAGACATAATGTATGTATCATCGTCACAGAGTCACAGTAGTACGTTCGTATTACATATAAAATATCTAAGTGTATATGTTATATATTCACATTGGAAGTTTATATGATACGATATAAAAATTACAATAATAATATTCATAACTTCAACACTAATAAACACTTTTATTTTAGATCAAACGGGGAACGTATTTATTCTATTATGATCTGTGCTTATTTTATTTTTTTGTGTCTTTTACGCGATTTTGACCCGAAGGGGATCTCCGATATATATACATACTAGGTATTTTTCCGACAGGAAATAGTTGGTACTTTGAGGATGTATTTTTATTTTATTTCTCAACAATTTCCCAAATAATTGAAAAAAAACAGAAACAATAAAAATTGCAAACATTTTCGACAGAGATCGAAAATCAACTTTTTTATTTCATAGTGTCATAGATACAAGATTTTTCATAAGATTTTATTTGTGGCCAATGGAAACAATGTTTATCCGAAGGCGCAAACGACTTTTATAAGCGATATATAAGAAATATTGACGAAATTGAGTAGGTATTTCAACGGATATTGATTACGTGATATTATAATATAAACTACCCAACCTCGTTCTCTCGAAATAATTTTTTCAAGAGCAGTGGAGAGTAGGTTTCAAGTTTAAAAGACCTATCCGTCTTTTTCATCCTACCTTGGAGTTACAGCTGTATTTTTATTTTTAAATCTATGGTAACGACTGTTGTAAGTGGATTTTTTATGTGGTTACACTGGTAACCTATTCCCAACTTCGCGAGTTTTCGATTATTAGGATTGTTATATAGTTTACTCATTGTATATGTAAGTGTTTACAATGTTCATGTTTTTTTAATTTAAAAACGAAAAAGTAATACAATTACTAGTGCATTTATTTATTTATTTGTAACATAATATATAATATTTATAATCAGTTACTACTCTTAGCATCCGAACAATTTTTACATTGGTATACACTTGGATGAAAATTATTTGCATTTATCTGCATATTTTATCGAACTTTTAATTTTAATTTTGAAAGAATCAATTATCACTCGTCACTCTATGTAAGTGTTGGAATGATGTATCAAAATTATGATAAACAATCATAATCAATAAACCAAATATGATAAACATCTTATGAATATTAAAACTATATTTGAGAATTTGCTCAAGTCTAAAATTACAATTTTGCTTATATTTTTTAAGTTTTTCAAACAACACGGGCATTCAATTTAATCAGGTCCATGAAAATTCCTGTTTTCTGCGAAAATAGTTATTAAGGGACCTTGATGGACATGAGCGTAGTCATGACGTGTATTGGACTGGTCTGATTTGATTATTATATTATATTTGATTAATACTATGTCAATATCAGTGTCCAGCAATTCAATTCAAATATTTCGTATAATGTTTTCATATGATTAAAAGTTTTACTATTTAGCCGTGTATCAGTTGTTTTGTTTTTTTCTCGATAATAATGAACCTGTAAATAACGATATTGATACAGTCGCTTATACTTTATAGCACAACAATACATTCGCAAAAATAAGCGTCAGCTTCCGGAGAGATGACGTTAACACCAAACCTCCATAGAGTTGTTTGTTACCAAGCCAAGCGGACTAGCTTCTATGTTTGAATCATGGCTAAACCAAGTCTTACCAGAATACAAAGTTGAGTTTAATATATGTAGGCTCTATTAATATCGGTGTAATAGATGCCAATAGATGAGTAGCTGATCTGGAATTTCACCGACCAGGGAAATGTCATGTTTGAAGTTCGGTTGATTGAACACAAGTTTGGCAGTAATCTTAGTTCTTCGTCGTTATCATTAATTAAGCCCCATTATAAGATGTTATGTTTACAGTTTGCGTGTATCCAAATTATAACTCAAATCACTCATTCGATCGAGTTCAAAAGGGTACATAACGGTGATAATAATTGTATACGATTTAATGTTCTACGCAACATAAAATGTCTTGGAATGTAAAAACATAGAAATGGTAATAGATTAATAAAAACTAGGCGTGCAACGGTACGAGTAGCAGGAAACTGTAAAAAAAACTGTTTTTAACGAATTTATGTTTACTGCTACAGAAATCGATGATTTAAAAAGCAGTTTTCCAGCGACGGATGGTATTATAAGGTTAACGTTTTAAGAAGGAAAATAAAATTGTATAATTAGGCAAGGGTTATCGATGTTTGTACCTAAATATTACGATATATTGATCGAGCTTAATTGCATTACCAAACTTAACGTACATGCCTCTTATCATTATATTTCTGATTTATTTACCGATCTTTATCAAGTTTTTATCGTTGCCATTATTTGAAAGCCGTATATTGATTCTGTTGTAAATTACTCCCATGAGTACATTTTAGGGTTATTTGGTTTGATTCATGTTTGGGGTTTCTACTACTTGTTTCTAAGTGCACCACCATTTATAATGACGTATAATTTTCCTATCTTTAAAACGACGAAATTGTTTAATGTTGACTCATAATAAATTCTTACATTGTTTATACGATGAAAATACATTAATAGGCTAACTATACATTTTTCTAGTTCACCCTACAATACGTCAATACATAATATTGTCATGTTCATTAACAATTCAAAATGGGATCTTAATTTTTTCGGAGTTTTATTGTTGCATTTTATATGCAAAAGTTGTACGATAAAATTCATCTGTATATAATTGTGCCCATTCGATTTTATTAATAAATAAATAAATTACCGAATCAATAGGCGTAGTCAGTATATTTTATTTATATTACTTGATGCATAATATTTATACACAAATAGTTGGTTTAGTGTTATAAATAAAAATAAGCAAAACAAATTTATTCACGGGCCCAGCCCACTGTAGCCCCTTCACGGCGCTCACGCTTATGATAATAATTGTTAATTTGTACGCATACATTTTGTGTTAACATTATGTGCGATATATAAATGGTATGTATCAAGAGATATCGCTGTATTTATTCCAAAACTCTAATAGCTTTCAATGTGACAAAATCTGGCCATTGTTAATATTTACCAGTTTTTAGTAGTTATCGCTGTGGACGTGATGTTGACGTTTGGCTAATGTGACACTATCCGGCTGGTGTTTACATTATCCAATCGTAAACATTACGTCATGTGTGACGTATTATGTACGTTTTATACTATACATGTTTGATATCTGGGAGTTTGTCAACTGTCCTAAATGCTAACAAACGTGAATGCCTAGGCCGGAATGATAGACACGATCGTGGTTAGGGTCTAAAATGTAATAACCAATTCGGACGAACCGAATATTATGCATACATAAAAAATACTACAAAACGTAACTATAACACAGGACGAGAATAAAAAAAAATGACCGGAAGATGAATGGACTGGCCCCGCTTCGCTGATCTGGACACAAGTTAATATTATTATTGTTGTTATTGTTATTTAAATATCATGTTCCTTTATTTTTGCTTTTTTTTTAAACTTATTCACGTAAATGGAATAACATGAGTATTATAATCTAGTTAAAATGTTTCATTTATGCTCGAATGTATAAGCTGCATACATTCCGAACGTCACAGTTCAAAAAAGTTATTATACGTTTTCCAACAAAAATAGTTTAAGATTTAAGTGAAAAACAACCGTGTAACAAAACTCAAATAAAATAACGTGTTATCGCAGTGAACTCATCGTTTTCCGGTATGCGGTATCATGTTTTTATTTAAATAATATTAGCGAATGAAAAGAATAACTACCGGTCAGGAAGTGTTAGTGAGTGGCGGAAAAAATGGTAGTCCGTCCGGGAGGGGCTAACTTCTCATTTGGAGTGTTCACCCCTCGAGTATTGTCTCATGCACATTGAACCACGGTCGCGGCGTAGGGACGAAGGGACGTGCTTTAAAATGTACCTACCTACTGCAACAAACGTAATCGTTTCGTCGTCGGTATTATAGGACTTAAATCCGAGGGCGGTGGCGCAGACGTGTGCGCGCACACACACACACACACACATACATGCGATTGTGAGCGCGCGTATAATAATAATCGTACACCGAAGTCATCAACGCGGTGGGTAGGCAGAGCAGTACGTGACGTTATACGTGTAGTATATGGGAAAATAATCGGTATATCGTGTGTGTGTGTACATATACTTATATAAGTGCACAATGCGAGTGTATACACCTAATACGTGAGTACACTTTATCCACTTAATACGTATACGATATTATTTTGCTTCGTCCCTAACCGCCTAGTGTGAGTTTGTGTACGTGGATATAGTCGTCGCCACCACAGAAGAGGACGTTAGGCGGGTCTGTAGGTGCTTGGAGGCATAGCTTCACGGTGTGAGCTACATCAAATGCGTGTGCGGTCGTTAAGCTCGGTGGCGTCCCGCCACGGATGATTAGTCTCCCCGGACGTCGTCGGCGGTCCCGTGGGTGGGGGGGAGAGGTGGAGGGAAGGTATAAAACGTGTATACACGTGTGCACACGAATAGCGCGTGTTACATTATGCGATATCGGTTGTAGCGCGGGTACACGAAGCGGTCGGTATGGAAGAGAAAAATTATGAGAAGGAGAAGTGTAAGGGGTAAAGGTCTATTGACGATAAGCCCGTATTATTATTTTGCTGCGACCCGTTGTAGTATGAGACGTGCGTACCTTTGCACCCGTCACTCGTGCTCTACACCAGACGTGTTTCTCAACCTATGGTACGCACGGTGGTGGTACAAAGAATGCTCAAATGTGGTAGGTATAGGCGAAGAAAAGCTGCATAAAGTAAAAATAATTTCTTATTATCTTCGTAGCAACGTATGAATGTGAAAATACATTTTATTACTTAGTTACTCTTACAAAAAATAAACATAGAAATAAATTCAACGTAGAAAATTATTCAAGACTTAAAGTTCCCAACATAAAGTCAGATATTGACGTCTTTATGCATACAAAATAACGCAAAACTTCTCATTAAAATGTACACATTTACTCTATTTCTTATAATTTAATTTAATTCAAATTTATTTTGATAATAATTGTACATATTTAATTTAACTTTTGTTCGTTAAATGCTAATATTTTCATAAATATGTAGTTCCTAATCAAACCTTATAAAACGCTTCATACATGACCGATAATGAACACATTTTTTCATAAGCAAAAACAGAGTTTGCTAAGTTAAGTGGTACGTGATAATTTTCAAAATGTGACGGTGGTACTCGGACGTTAAAAGGTTGAGTTAACCACTGTTCTACATCGCTATCACGCGTTACCATATTACAAGAATATACTCGCACCGCTCCAACTTCAGCAGAGCTTAAAATTTGCAATTGTTTGAAATAAAAACTATATTTCAATTAAATAATTATCGCCTGTGATGTAATCTGATGGATCAAATCTTCTAATAATTGATTTAAATGCATCATAGAAATTATGTGATTTTTTTTTTATTTAGTATAAAACCAGTTTTACGATATTTGTTTATGCAATAGCTATTTCCGGTGACCCCAACCAAATGTATTTTATACACACTTTCAAATTTCGTAGTCCACACTTTATTTTTTGTTCTATACAAAGTGCGTCGTAGTACACACAATTTTAGGCCTAGACCTACAGATTTTTTCATTGTGTAAGAAAAGGATGAATTTATATGTGTGTGTGCGCGCTATAACACGAAGAGGCTGAGAGCGGTACGCGAGTGTACCTCGCGCTCACACCGATCGCCGTAGCACCGATGGCATTAGATTGATTACGGTTCGGTTTGAGAATGTTCATCAGGATAAATCTCTTCTTACGCACATAGAATGTCTGTAAAATAGTCTTTGAAATGATCGGCTCACGCTGGAAAATTAAAACTTTGAACGCACTATTGTACGTAAAAATGTTATAACCTACATATTTCATACTGTATACGATATACTAAATATGAAGTTTGGTAATTATCGAACACGGTTTGCGAGTTACGTTAGTATTCAATACGAGAAAGAATTGCAGTATATTTTATTTTCAACCAAAGGCGCGATGTTCAGAATATTCTTATCTACATTTCAAAGACATCTTTGATTTAAAGACATGAAAAAAAAGTTATATAATACATATGGTAACTTGAAGTCTTGAACAGTTTTAAATTAAAAAATTTAAATTTAAGCAATTTTACGGCCAAAAAAGCTGGTGAGCATTGTTTAAAAATCACTTTTTATATTATATTTATAATAATCTTACACTCATTTAAGTAATAACAATAAAAATTTACTTTGGGGGCTTTGAAAAGTTATGGGAGGGTTTCCGTCCCCCCTTGTTGCGCGTACGATCGTTACGCCGGCCCGCTGCGAAATCTACGAAATCACGACGTTCTACTTACAAATAATAATATTGTCTCGCGAGGGAAGTGGCAAACCACTGCCGCCACTGAGCTCACCCCTCATCGCGACCGCCGGCAATCAAACGGAGCGGGGTGTCGCGAAGAGAATAACAATATAAAAGCGCGTCGGTGACGATACATCAGGCGGGTAGGGAATAAAAAAAAGTAAACAAGTTGGATTACGGGCGGGGAATGCGGTAGGGGAAAAAAGGAGAAAAAAAACAACAATGAAACAATAATAACGGATAAAAATAATAATAATATTGTAATGTAACCTTTCGGCAACGCTCGCGTTTTTCACCGGGGAATATTTCGAAGAACTTTTCGTATTATTTTTCAGCTTCCGCGTCGTGAGGTCAGAAAACGCACATCCGTCGACGTACGCTTCCGCAAAGTAAATGTTTACCTTTCTCGTCTATACGCGTACCGCACACACGCATTTGTACACAGACGTATTATTATACTAATATAATATATGCTTTCGGAACAAAAATACACCGCAGGCGCGATTTGACTTACGCGGCTTCTAATTAAGTTTTATCGTGTGCTACGCAACAAAATAATAACGAGCGCTACTGGATTTGCATTTTATGATTGTTAAGCTTTTTCAATATTGTTATTATCATTATTGTACGTTCGATTCGTTCCGCTGTGTGTACTATACGGTGTACCCTTCAACATTTCCACTTTTCTTTGAATTCAAATTAATACATTTACATATTGGTTCACGGAAGGAGTGCATCATTTTTAAACAGGTATTTCCAGTTGATTGGTAAATAATCAACTATATAGCCTATCTGAAATTTTTTTCACCGTGTCATTTTCATTTTTCTTTTACGACCAAACTAAAAATCAATGCAACTTTAAAAAATATTTTGGTGCTGAACACTGGATTTTCTCTTGTACACTTTTCTAGCACCAAGTATACACGGAAATTGGATGTAAAAGGCCCTTGATATCGATTATTGTGTTTTATATTTTCATTAGTTTCTCTGAGCATGATTAAAATTAAAAAAATATAGAGAACATTTTCAGCAAAGATTGCATTTTTTGGTTCATTAAACCCTTTTGCAATAATTCAATTAAATGATTCAAATATAATTGTGTTGAAAAATATTACATGTTCCGATACAAAATTTTTGATGAATTCGGTAAAAAAAAATCTCACAGGTATACAGTCTTATTATATTATCTTATACTTTTTTATGTTAATCAAATGCTTATTTTATTTATTTACTTTCAATCTTGCTAATGATAATTTATTTTTGTTCTCTTTTCTTAAATTTTTACCATAGCTGTTACTATAAATATTTACTCTTGCTCTACTATTCAAGGTTTTATTTCAGTGTAGGACAAAGCTAGTTATAATTTCTATATTTTTTCATACAATTTATACTATTTGTATGACTTTGTTTACTTACAATAAAAGTTTATTATTATTTTTAAAAATGTATTTAATCAATGTATAATGAATTTATTCCAAAAAAATCTAATGTGCCTTTTATAGAGATCTAAAGGACTTTAATCTGGCGAAAAACATTTTTAAAACGTTTCTAATTATGTATAAATACATATTATATTGTAGATAATAGTCAAATTACTTTATAAGAACGAGGTGACCATCTTGTGGGTTTATACCAATTAACATTATTTATTGAGTATCCTCAACCAACATTTTTTGAGATAAAAATTCAATCTTTTCAAATTGTTTGATTGAAATAGAACAAAACATATTTCCTTGTGTCATATAAAAAAATTGAGCTGTTTGAATTGAGTCCCAGCTTCCGTGTATTCTGTCACCGGTATGTTGTTTGGGTTTTAAATATTTATATACATCTTGTAATTTATCTAATATATTGCGTTAGATGTTCTACTACAAAAAATGAAACGAATTTATAGTTAAACTTATACGAGTAGAAAATCAACATTTATCAGTTTTGTAATCATGAATTTCAGTTATACGAGTATGCTATCGTTTGCTGTAATCTAAGCAGTGAAATGTGTTATTTGTTTAATTATGATTCTAATTTTAATCAATTTTTAATTTTATTTCCATATCATTTAATATTTCCTCTTTGAACAGCTGTATTGACTATTTATGATTAAATTCTGTAGTTGAAAGAAGTCTTTTAAGGTAAGTTCGCTAAAAATCGAATTGTAAAATAACTATGCCATAAAAATTAACGAAACTAATGAAATGCTGCTCAAGCTCTTTTCTAACGTGTTTACATAGTTTATATCCAATGCATATTATTTTTAATTAACGAATATTAATATTGAAAAATAATATTTAATACTCATGATATGAATATTTAAGCTATGTTGTAAAACTGTTCATATTTAAAGCACGGGGCAATGGGTAGGCAAAAATGGACCATGACTGTATTGGGGAGTATCATTTTACATACCTTATGTTTTTTTTTTTGACAGTTTTACTTAAATAATTATTTATGAAATTTGCATTTATATTTATAAACTGTTTGAGGAATTATACACTTAGATTCTTACTTTATATTTTCAAATTAGGAATTTTATTAATATAATGATTATACAGTTTGTTATGTTAACGTTTTAGTAATAACATCAGCATTAATCATTCTCTTAATATTATAATAATATTATAGTCAAAGTACCAGCATGGGTGGTTCTTTCATACAAAATTATTTCAACAACCTTCATTAGCACCTCCCCTACGTGTATTATAACTATCGTTTATAGATTGTGTAATAAAAATAATAACATAAAAAAAAATGAAAATAATATTATATATTTTCAGAGTAGGTATAATATAAGAAGTATAAGTATGAGATTCTATAGCTTAAATAATTTGGAACTCAAATCGATTTGTCAACAAAAGTTAATACTTTATTGCTTTTTTACATGCTTTAAAGATTTAATGGGTACTCAGTGTATAATTACATACCTATAGTTGATAATAAAATTGGTCAATTTTTATGAAAATTAAAAACCAATAATCTACAAATAAATCTAATAATTCTGAACACAGGCTATTAACGACAATGACATGTATTCATTACTAAACATTGGAACTTAGAAATTAAATTATTGTAATCCATCCATTATAGATTAATTAGTGTATCTGTGAAGAACGTAATAAAAATGAGCTTGGATTCTGACTGCATATAAATAATAAATATATGTATTTGTTAAATGTACGCTATGATATTCTGTTGTATTTATGGCTTGGTTAATCGAAAAAAAAGTTATATTTTATAATTAAAAATATTATATCTCTACAGCAGTAATTTCAGCGAATTAATGAGGTTTTTTTGGTGAAGCTGGGTTTTCTTAAACCAAAAGTTAGCAACCGTAGTTAAAATATATATATACAAATTTAACGTTAAGAAAAAACTTCGCTTGCAGTTTGATTTTTTTTAACGTTAGTAGACATTAATTATGAAGTCAAGTTTTGAATGTTCTTACGTGCATTAAATGCACATTTTAATCAATATGGAACGAAAACATTATGATGATCTGTTATTTATTGTCCTGCTTAAATATTTACTTTGTACCATTTATTAATAAGTGAAATAATTACGGCAAATACTATTAAGGGATATTTAGATATTATGGATAATGTTATAATAAGTAACCATGCATCTATAATTGTATTAAAATCAAATGATACTTTATATAGATTTATCAGATGTAATGATTAATGATAAACTTCCGCTGTTCAAGTGGAGTTCCTAAAATTTAATATTTGCATTTAATCTACAAATCTGCTTCAGTTATATTGTAATATAGTAAAATAATAATAATAATAATAATAATAATTCAGTTCTGCTACAAGGTGTTTCGGGGCTGTGCTGTCAAATTTTATAAAGGTGCTTAGGCGTGGATAAGGCCACTGGGAAACTGGGATTCATCCGAAGGGACCTTGCCTATATTGTATGAACACTGTGGCATCCAGACCTCTTGTATGTACATGGCTCCAAAAGTATTAAAAATGTATTATTGACTTCTATATATTCCTTATATTCCATTTAAACGGTTAAAATTGCTATATATAATTACGGCATTTACAATTTATTCGGACAATTACCTGATACGACTATTTTTGGGATAAAAAAAGTATTTGATGTATTGGAATTTGATTTCTGAAACAAATTTAGAATTTGAATTCGATAACTTACATTTAAATCGTTCGATTTTTGGAGTTGTTACTCCAAAAGTTATAAAATCTTGAAAAAAAAAATAACGATTGTCTATATATTGCGTAAGCCTTCCGTTAAGTGTTTTTGTGAACATTTAAAAATATGTATTTTAATCTATAAACAGTATTGGTTAACAATCAATGTACTTTATTTTGTAAACACGTTTACCATTTTCATATTAACGATCTCTATTATCGCTATTTCATAATTTCAATAAAACTACGATTTAGTCCGTATCATAAATTCCAAATATATCTTAATGAATATTTTTACTTTTTAGTCGTTGTCTGTATTTTCGCGAACACGTATGCATCATAAACAATTTAATATTTCGGTGCTTTGTTCTCCTCGTTTGTCACTGTAGTTATACAGTGGGATAATCATATTATTTTTATCAATCGGTACTATTGGTTTGAATATTTAAAACGAAATCTGTGTTTATCAAACTACTTATATTATTCTGAATTTTGAATATACTTATACAGTTTTATTGAGTTTTTACGTATTTTTCTTACGAGGAAAATGTATTTTATTTAATCTTTAGTTTACCTAATTTTTAAAAGTGTTAAATAATAAAAAAATAAATAAAAAAGTATTACAATTTATTAGATGTTTTATGTGTATTTTACCAGTTATATAACATTGATTTTGAAATGGTTTTTAAAGATTTTATGTCTAGTTTAGATATTATTGCCGGAAGATGTCGAATGTTTCTATGTTAATACTCTAAACGTTTAAGTAAATCGTTGAACGTGTTACGTTATGTATCAGATACAGTTCTATACATTTTTTTTTCTAGCCTTTGGTTTACTATTTATTGTTAAGTTGGTAGAATCTTCTTCAACAAAATTAATTTAACCTATCCTTATTTATCTATAAAATGGTCAATAATAATATCAATATTCACTTTAAAATTACTTTTAAACCTATCCCTTGGAAGTAACTAATTATTTAATTTCAAAATAATATTTAAAACCATATGAAAATACTTCAATTAAAATTTCATAATACTTGCTATAGTTTTATTGTTTGTATAATTGATTGTATAGAGATACAAATAGAAAAAAGAAAAAAGACCCACAAAAAGTAATACATTTGTTTTTCATATAGTTAGTTTATCCGTGTCGTATAGTATTAATATACTTAATGCCATTGAAGTTCATAAAGTTCATAAATCAACTATCTACAATAATATTATTTGGAATCTTTGATGTATAAGCTAAAAGTAGATTAAATCTATATTTTCATATATTTTTAAGTAAATAGCACTTTTTATTTCTTTGATACTGTATTATTATTAAGTTCCATATTAAAATGTAAAGGTCTTCTTAAAATTCTATAGTTTAAAAAAAAATTATGTTTTTCAAACATTGATATTTTAAATTGAGTTTTTAATATATTGAACGTACTCTAATGATGGTTTTTATAAAATTCCAAATATTTTATTTCTATTTTTAATGAATGTTTATGATCTATTCTTCGATGTATAATAAGCTAATTAGATAATATGACGTACACAAAACTCAACAATAACGTGAAGAGGATGACCATATAGTGATTGAAACTAGTTAATGTTCTTATTTAATATTTAAGTATGTATTATACTGGGTGATTTTTGAACCATAACCACCGTCTTTTTTCGGGACACCCTTAAAGTGGCATTTGAAACAAATTTATGGTAAACATAGCTTTTATAGTTAACTTAAAAAAATCTTAATTTAAGCAATTTTATGGCCAAAAAAGGGAGTAAGAATAGTTTCTTAAATCATCCTCTATATTATGTAAATAAGACTTTTTTCAATACATCGATAAAATAGTAATTTCTCCTAAGGCTTTAAACTAAATTAACTAAATAAATTGTATCTACATATGTGCAATTATTTAAAACGATTATTATGGTACTTATAAGTTATAATAGCTCGCAAAAAGTTGTTAAAATTTGGCCTAAAAATATTTATATTTCTTTTATTGATAAAATATTTAGCTGTATCTTGTATGACGTATAAGCTGAAAGTCAGCTTACACATGCATTATTTACCTTGGTGTTGAAAAGAATCAGAAGATTTGGACATTCAGTTTGTCTGAGTTATGAAATTTCTGGCATATTTGAGTGATTTTATGGATTGTTTTTTTTTCGCGAATTCGGTCCAAAAGTTTCATAAAGTATTTTATTAGATTTGTACCTGGATGGCGAATTGATCTAAAATGAAATATTTAATTTTCAATACATTTTTATATATTATAACCACTTATATTTGCGCTAATCGTCGGTTTTTTGAACGCAGCGATTTATTATTACTATCAAATTATACAAATATTATGATTGAAATAACGAAGAATAAAATCTTTGGATTTTGCCCTAAGTTGGGTCCTTATCGGTTTTTTATTTATTCATGCGGACAGTTATAAATACATCAATGTGTTTTAAAATAAATTATAAAGTATTCGATTTGGCACATCGGTTTAGAACAACTATGGAATAATATTTAAAAAAATAACTTGATGGGCATTCTTTGCTCTTTATCTGTTAAAAGGATTTATTTTATATACGACAATTGTGTTTTTTTTTTGTTTAATGATTGGGTTTAATTTAAAATTTTAAAAATTATATAATTTATTTTGTTTTAACTTTTAATTAAATATTAACGTGACACCATATTTTTATAATTTTATATTTTATGCCACTTAGAACTTTTTGGACATCAAAAAGCTTAACGAAGAAGGAATAATTATGAGAATTAAGTATTTATAAACTATAGATAACTGAAGTTAGATTATTTTTCATTATGTAAATAAAAATATAAATTGGTTGAATTAGAATTATTCTGAGTAAATTATGATTTTTTTATATCACAGCTATAGCAATGAAGTTAACTTACATTTTTCCTATATCAGCTGTTAATTAAAAAAAAAAAATGTAAGTTAAGTGATAATTTGTTTAATTTAATTAATTTGTCGCTGTTGAAAAATTGCAGTTGTAACTTCTTCCTAAAGAAAAATAATTTTTTTACTATTTATTTATTAAGTAAAACAAATATTACAGAGCTTTTTTTAAATAGTAGTTTCTCACCTTCGTAATTTGATTCGACATTTTAATTTGAAACACGGCGGGCCTTATTTATTATAATCATGCTGTCGAAAACTTTTAGGTCTTATTTGAATACTTTTGTATGCTTCTGTCATATAATTGAAACAAATTCGGTATGTAATTTTAGCAATCTAATAATCGATTCATACTCAATTTATGTGTATTCTTTTGGTCATGGAATCTATTTATACAACCGCGTAATTATTTCTCGAGTTGATTTGGGTGTTGAAATGCAAATTGTGCTCTAAATCGATTACAAATGTTTGCT
Source organism: Periphyllus acericola (assembly GCA_949715065.1). Classification (NCBI taxonomy): domain Eukaryota; kingdom Metazoa; phylum Arthropoda; class Insecta; order Hemiptera; family Aphididae; genus Periphyllus; species Periphyllus acericola. Next base: position 14,756,970 of record OX454265.1, read on the forward strand.
CAATTAAATTTCAATGGATTAATGTTACATGGATTACATCCATATATTATTCTCTATATATTATGTCAATAGAGAGAACTCTTTAGTACATAAAATTAAATACAGAACTGATAACTAATATTATTTGTATCTGTAAGTATATTTTATAGAATTGTATAACATAGTGCAAAATAGTATGTTTACTGTAATCATGAGATTCAATTGAGTGACTAAAAGTTGTATTTTTGACGAAAGCAATAAGTTATCGCATAATAAGAGTAAATTTTTTTAAACTATTACATACGAATGTATCAATAACCGTAATTTATAATTTAAATGTATAAGTGGCGTAGAGAGGATACCTGATATATAATATAAATGTCGGAAAATAAAACTATCAATAGTTCTTTCAGAAAAGTATGAAAAGACTAAAAAAAGTATTAAAAAAAAATAAAAACCACGGCGTTTCGGAGAAGAACTATAGACAATTATTTACGGAACATTACACACAATTTGCCGTTTCAATTATCTTTATTAATTATTTAATGAGCTTATTTTAGATTCCGAGTGAAGTGAGTCTTACCACGGTGCGTTTGTTTTTAATTTTGAATTTCGTTGTGCTGAAATTAACATTTCTTAATAGGGAAATAAATCCATTACATTTTTTATTTAAGATTATAAATCGATGGTGATGGGGAAAACGTGCAAAGTATATAATTATGTTAAAATATTCAGTAATTAAATTTTAATATTCAAACACAAATAGAAATTGTAAATGTTTTATTTCTATTTGTACCATACTTTATAGTTTATCTTTTTCCATCCAATTTTAAAATTCACGGTTTATTTTTTTTACGAAATGCATCTGTAAATTTGTTATAACTTAATCTATTTTTCTGTTAAATTAGCAATGATAATCCCATGAATTATATTTACAATGAGAACTTTAAACCGAAAAATTATCGACAAAGAGATGTATTGAAAATTTTGGGAAAAACTATATAATTTATCCGACTATACACATCACATAACTTGGCATGCATTGAATTCTACATAACTTTAATCAAGTCTATAGTGATGTAAATATTTTAAATAAACTACATTCTATTAAGGAACGTTAATTTTTCACATTTTTGTGAGATTGTTTGAGCGTGTACATGATTTTTAAAAACTGGGCATTATAGTATATTAATAATCCACGGTATATTGCATATTTTAATGAAATGAGAAAAGGTTTTAAATTGTTTGATGAATATGGACAGAAATGAGATACAAAGGTCGGGTGGGATCCTGTAGTCGGGCGAGTAACAGGAACGGATGAACGTTGTACATGAGTTGTTACAGTGAATTTCAAATAATTTGTTAAATGACTCCAAGTGAAGGAGAACGGATGAGTCATTAAATCTAAAGATAGTTCACATTAATATTTTAGTTTAATCTATGATTTCGTAACCATATCAAAATCTATTCGACAGACTTGTTAAAAAGAAAATAATCGCATATAAGTACAACAAGTATTATAAGTATTTGTATAACCTTTGGACATTGGTTTAATTATTTTAACATTATAACATTAACAGTGAAAGACATTATAACATGTACGAAATTCTAATAAAAGTATCCATTTTATGGTTAAGTTCCTATGGTAAATAACCAAGTAACTAACATCGTATAATCGAATTTCATTGAAATTTGTTTTAAATTTTCAAGACCTTTGGCTCATATAAAAATATTTTGATGTCTTCCGGAAAAAGCAGAGAAAACATAATAATTTTAAATATTTATTAATAGCACAAGAAAAGTCAAAATGTATTAAAAAATGTATCGTCTCTAGAAAACGGTAATATTAGTTTAGTATAAAATGACAAGTTTCTTCTTTCAAAATTTCTATTTTTATTTTTTGTATTGAATGAATATTAATTACAACGAACAAAATAAATAGATTTTGTCAAAAATCGGTATCCAATAACTTTTGTAATTTTTGTTTTCACAAACGCATAAAAAAAAACTGCTGAGAAATTTAAAAAAAATAATGACTGAATGTACCGATTAGATAAAGTTTCCTATCAAAAAAAAAAAAATTGATTACTGTAGTAATCCTTTTCGTCGAAATCGTGTAGACAAATACAAAACAAAAAAAAAAAATAAAACCGAAAAACACATATGAATAATATAACAATATGGTAAAATCAATATATTTCTCTCTCCGTTCAGAATTTTAAAATAATACTAGGTACTGTAAATTATTGTAATTGTAGATAATATTGTGGAGGTCAATCAGCTAAATATTAATTTTATTTAATTTTACCAGAGCTATTGTCTTAAGGCATTCAATTTGACGAGGGTTTTATCAGACCTGTTGGCTGTTTTTAAAGCACATGGAATTATAATAAAAATCGGTGGAATAATGTTAACAATATTTTAGACGATGTACTAATTTTGGTAATATATTTGTTCCTTGTTTAAATCTTGAAATCTATTTTATTTTCATTCTGCTTATTTTGAATACAAAATGTGATTTGTTGTTGATACAACTCATCCAATTCGGGTGAATTTTTGGTTATCAATTGATTAGGAAAATGTATGTTTCTTGCGAAAAGTGAAAAAACCACACACTATTGTAGAACGAATAATATCCATTGTAAATGTAAAATAGACGAGTGACGAGTGTAAAGAATTGTAATATACGAACGAACGCCGAATCGTATACTTTAATATAAGCCATAGCACAGCACACGACTTTATTACCTTATTAAAGTGAATAATATTCGCAAAATTGTCCATAAAATTCGATTTAATGTCTTTTTATTCATCTTTAGTTACATCTCCTTTCCGACCTGTGTCAGATTGTTCCCTCAACCACTATAATAGCCTTTATTATTCAACTTTCGCCATGCATTAGTGTGTATACCTCCTTTTTTTTTTGATCAAATTTGAATTGATGCGACTTTCAACAAAGTTCATTGTTTCCATCATTTAACCCTATAAACGTCATAATACTATTGATATTTACATCACTTAAAAACTTGAATTACCTTTTATACTACCATTTAACGCAAAATATATGAATAAATTTTAATAATAATCATGTATGAATCCATCCAAAACTAAACTACCCTAATTTAAATTCAAACCCGAAAATATTATACAATACCGCGAGGGCGGAAATAATATTTCTTTGCACAATAAATTATATGTACCTAAGTAATAGCATTTAAGCGCGAAAAAATGGTTTCTCGTGTATCGATTGCTAACGGCTATTTGATTGTTCGTTATACCTATTATCATTATAGCAATTAATGTATCATCGGTCTCTTTATTCAATTCACCGTCGAGATAAACATAAATGGCCGACCTCTGATAAAATATATTGATTTCATCTGTTTTATGCGGATTGTCCACACCTTTGCCGCGTTTACTCATTTATTCGAATTGTATTATCCAGTTGTTCTTTCATATTGTGTTACGTTATGCCCTCGAACTTTATGTGTACTTTTTTTGATATCACTATTATTTCCTTCTTTAATATCCACCATAAAATATTTCTATGCATCTCGTTATACATTTCTCCATATCCAACCGAAAACACATTCTTTGTCTCAAACTTGCCCCTTCCACGCCACCGAACATAAAAAATATATCCCTCGTTTCTCGATCCATTTGACTACTTACACTCAAATAACAATAGCTCAACAGCAGTTTTAGCTAAAAATATTTCCTCCATATTCTTCATCAACACATTAATTTCCCTTACGGAAATTTCCCTGTTCATCTTTGTAACTCTATTTTACTCTACAAGATTGACACAAAACTTTTTTCCATTTAACATCTTATCTGTCATTCTTCTTTTGCTACTAACAATTTAATAACCGTGTAATCCTTAACTTTCTAAATTCTTACATCTACTGCTTTTGCATTAACGTTCCGTCGGGATATTAAGACTTTGTAGTTTTCATAGCAACTCTCTTGTCCCTATGCTCTAAATTTTATGTAACATTTATCTTACCGGAGTTTCATCAAAAGCTAACATTTTCTTTGTAATAGAAAATGCATTGTTCATTCATTCATTTCACATTTTTTTCGGACGTCCGTTAAAATTTTTACTGTAGATAAATACAGTTTGATAACATTTATATTTGATCTACACAACTAGAAAATTTCCTGATATTTTTTAGATTGAGCTCTGTATCCTTCTTTTCAGGGTTGTGACTTAAATTATCATAAATATTTTTAACCCTAGTTAGTTTTATAGTTTTATATGCCCTTCCTTGTAATTGTTCCTATTTTCATTATTTATAATTTATTTGAAATAAAATATGTACTTTTGGCTTATGTACTTTTTTTTATCATCCTGTATCTTGAATGGTTTTCCTTTGACATTTTAACATTTTATTTTCATTATCATCATAATTTTAGTAATTTTTTAGTTTTGAGAAAAATCGTATATTGAATAAAACTAATCAGAAAACGAGACGAAATAATATCAAATAATTAAATTATTAAATTATGTATAATTGTTCTGTTAACTAAAAAAATATTAAAAATATGGGGTTCATGAAAATAGAATATTGAACCGTCAACATTTTCAGAAAAATAAACCCTATAAAATAAATGTCTCCAAAGTTTTCAAAAATAATGAAATAAAAAATAATTTTTTAAATTTATTTACTAAAACATTAAATTTAATTAAAATATGGAATATTTGTAGTATACTTGTTCCTGCGAGTTTTATAGAAAAAAATAGAATTTGATTATCTTCATTGTCACAGGAGATATCACAATGCGTAAATCCTCGGTGGAACACCCTGTATAGTGTATATGATGATATATTTACGATTATATCGCGAGTTGCGATAATTTGCAACATCATTTACATTTAAGTTTTAAAAAATGTCTTGTCATTTCACACAGTGAAAGTACTACCTAAGACTAAAATGATTGATAGCATTTTATATAAACAACGAAGTATAGTATAAAATTTGATTTTAAAGTTTAATTTTGATTTTATTTTGTATGATAGATTACAATTATTTGTGAGTACCGTAGTCATATTAAATGTTAATAGTTATTCTGTGTCTTTTTTTTATCAACACTCTCAAATTTAAAATTAAACCGACTATAATGAATATAGTAGGTATATGAAACACGTATTTGTATATTTGCAATCATGAATATATCTAATTTGATGTCAATTTCAATATTACTTTATTTTTTCAGTAGGTTTTGCTTATTAGTGATTTGTAGAATACCCATATAGGTAATGTATAATGTACGAATAATTGATAGTTTAACTAAAGTTAATCAATGCTTATTAACATCTGCACTGTAATTATTCATAAGCTATGAGACATCTGACGATTTGTTTTGACATAAACGCAGTTAATCAATGTCCGTTATTTATTATTATGAAATATTGCTTTCAAACTTGTATTTAATGAGTTGCAATAATACATCGGTCTATGCAGATTACAGGTCTATATACAATACTGTTTGTAGCATGAAAGCCAACGTTTTTAAAATGAATACGAATACAGTTGTATTTACACTAAAACTGACGTTTACGCATACACATTGATTATGTTCAATAATTAAATATAATATCAATAGTGTTCATTAAAATATATAATCACAATTGAAATTATGAAAGATTGTTCGGAATGTATTTATTTATAACGTAAACAAATATTTGTAAAATATATTTGATTACCTACGACAAAGTACATTGATTTTAATCTTCAATAAATCAATCTAAATACTTTTACTTGCTATTATTGTGGAAATGTTTGTTGTGAAAACTTATAATTCAATATTTCGTTTTCCAATTACCATTAACACGCATGTTTAAATGATTGCTTGAAATTAAGTTTCAGTGAATATCTATTAGATTCTTTTTTTCTTTTTTTTTTTTTTTTGGTTATTATTATTTTTCTACGTTGTTTTATTAATGTGCGTTGTAAAATTAAAAATAATCCAAGATTAAAAGCTTGAAAAAATATTTATACAAACTTTATATTACAATTTTGAACTTGCAGATTATGGTTTCAGCTATATAGGTGCATGCTATATTTTTATTAATATTAAAAAAAAGTATGTTAAACAGTGTTTGTATTTAACTTAAATTATGAGTGGAACTTTACATTACGTATTGGTTTTAAAATTATGTGTTTATTACAAGTTTTTTTTAAGTTTAAGTAACGCAACTAAAAAAAAGCGAAAAGCTTTTAAGCAGTACCTTCATTAATGGTCAATTTTACTTAAAACTTATGTTTTTTTTGTTGAATATTTCATTTACGAAAAATAATGGCAAACACTTGTTTACAATAAAATCTGGAATATTTTGGGGTAAGTCGAGTTTGTAAGAATATTTTATGATTGTTCTAATTATTATCTTTAAATTAAAAAAATATACGAATCGGTTTCAATGTTGGATAAACGAAATAAGAAAATTATTTAATTCATGGTTTTGGTTTTTTATATTATTATGTATGAAACAGCACATTGTCATCGAAATAAATAAATTATTAAAGTTAATGGATGTACACTATTTTCGTATATTAAATTATTTATTAGATGTATATGTTAATCTTCTAATAATTTATTTAAGGTACTAGGAAATTTTCAATTACATAAAGTTTTGTACTAAAATTATTTAATTCATGGTTTTGGTTTTATATATTATTATGTATGAAACAGCACATTGTCATCGAAATAAATGAGTTATTAAAGTAAATGGATGTACACTATTTTCGTAAATTAAATTATTTATTAGTATATATTAATCTTCTAATAATTTATTTAAGGTACTAGGAAATTTTCAATTACATAAAGTTTTGTACTTCATGTTGTATTTTTTAGTGTACACAAAACGAGTTAACATGAATACAAATATTCACATGATTTAAAATAATAATAAACACAATTCAGACTTAAACAAAATTGCTGGAACTCCTTGGTACGTTTTTTATTTGCTTAAGATTTGTTATATTCCGTAAAAGTAAAATGTGCTGAAACATTTTATAATTATAATAAATGAAAAAAAAAAAAAGTAAAATTGCGGAGATTAATATTTTCACGGAAACTTGTTTTTTATTTCTTGATGTTATGGTTTCCAAGTTGAGGAAAAATTTAACTCACGGTATCGTCGTTTTTGTTCTTGCAGTTATTATTTTCACTCTAATTTATGATTTTGAAGTATGATTTTTGAATCTTATTAATGTCATGTTTTTTTGCCAAATTATTTACATTGTTTCTCAATTTTAAGTGGGCCTAAACTAAAAACATTATTTGAAAATTGTTATTAAAATTAAAATAATCAGATGCCCCAGCGGCAAGCATACTCGTATTATATGGTCGAGTTAATCATTCCATAATGCTGCACGTGTCATGCACAGCCCATGGGTTGCATACAGTAGCAGATGTTAGATCTCATCTGAATACATTGGACTAATTATTAATAACAAGTGTTAAACAAATATTTAAAAAAGCTTCAAGTCGGATGCAGTTGTTTAAAAATGAATTTCCTCGTGTGAATTCGCAACTGACAGAATCAATAATTACTTGGTGGTGAACTGGGATTTATGCAGATTCATGTTTTTGTGATACATTTGTTTGCTAATTATTTTTCTCTGAAAATATATGTTCGTTTCGTTGTTCGTTATTATTTTAAAACTCATTACTATGCCTTACGCGATGTAGACACGTACTACAAACTTTTCAAGCCACTTTGCTGTGGCTGGCCAAAGCAATATATTTTTAGCGGGCATACGTTTTAATATATTATATGGTGAGATCCCACGTAAGCCAGTTACGCAATAACCACAAATGGTCTATTTTACATGTTGCGAAAAGAAGAAAAAAAGAAAAAGAAAAGAAAATCTACCGTAGCCTGGAAAGAAACTTTTTCATCTCACGCGAACGAATGCAAAAATTCGGGTATATCTGCAATCGGCGCAGGATGAAGGTTGAAAAGGAGCATTATATCTTTATTTACCACTGATTATTGAACTGCTTGTTTTTCCAATACTCCGAGTATCATTGGTGTAATTTATCACGTATTAAGCACAGACCACATAAGATCAGAAGGACGTATTTTGTTGTCTATTGTAATCCTCAAAGTTTGAGATAAAAAAGTATACATCCAAAAAAAGGATAAATAAATAAATAAAAAAAAGCTATTGCGAAGCGAATATAATCTTCATTACAAAAACCGATTGTGCAACAATTTTCCGATGAGTAATAGTAGATAAGTTAGAATTTACATGTTTTTATCAGGACAAAATATGCTAAAACACAATATCCTTTTAGATTTATTTAAATAAAATTCCATTCTCCAAATAAAATAAAAGGACTCGTGTAAAAATATTTTATTCTTTTTGATTTAGTTTTACCTGAATAAATTTATTTTTATACAGAATACATTATGTTTTAATTAACAAGAATTTATGATGCCTAACTGGTATTGGATCATGTGAAAGTATCTACAGCTTTATAAAATATTATTTTTTTTTGTGTATAATACCGTAAAATCGACGAAAAAATAGTTCACGGAATTTCATATATTTACAAAAATAACTTAGTATTCTTATTTATATTTTACGGTTATATCCACGTGAAAAATATTTGGAAATAATTATACTTTTAACCATTGATGTTGAGCTATAGAATATTGAAAATGGACCAAACTCCGAAAATCATTAGTGATATAGTTTACGTGGTGTCTTTACATCCTAAATGTTTAAAGATATATTAAAACCCAAGAAAAATTTACATAGTATTTGTTGTTTTATTACGTCAAACGTTTTCATATTCACGAATAATTAATTTTCTACAAAATACCCTTGACGATCTAATGTAGTGGTCTGAGAACTTATAGAAGTAATTTAGTTTTATATAACGTGATAAAAGCTTTATCGGTTTCATTATTGTTAACTTTCTGAATTGTTAAAAATAATATGATTGTTCGTATTACAGTATTCGTAAATTATCGAGCAAAAAGCTATTTTTTAGATACCTCAGACGATATATTTCGCGACAGCTTATCTACAAACGTATAATTTTATAGGAATTAATAATATTTATGTTAATGAGTGAAGATAGATTAACGGAAATCAACAGTGACATATTAAAACAAAACAGGCTCTTATAGTACTTGTAAAAATATACAATTTATAAATCGTAAACTTTTAAAAACTGTAAAAAGGATTTTTCTAAAAAAATGTCCAATCGAATGGAAGGACGTGTGTTGAACAGTTTTCTAGTGATGAAAATGTATAATAATGTTTAGGCATTCGAAAATGGGAAGTGGAAATAAAAGTTTTTTTTATCTTCGAGTTAATTTATAACCATTAATTTTTATCAATATATTTTTCAAACGTATATATTGAAATAAAGAAAAATTATAAAATCGGATGATACGACGTTTTGAAAACTATCATCGTGCATCATCGTAAGCCGACTCTAACGATTTAATTTTATAGTTAAGACATATTTGAAATTATAAATACTATTTTATTGAACTCAGCTCGGTAACTTAAACAAATGAAAATGCATATTAATAATTTAGACCCTATTATATCATACTTATGGACACACATAAAAAAAAATTAATATTATTATGTATTAATGTTCATTAAGTATAAAAATATTGTAGTATGCAGAGTTAATAAGTACGTGACATTTTTAAGAGAGGTATTGACCGTAGTTTTGCGTAGAGCTGTAATTCAGAATTGCCTACGATATTTTTGGGCCCATTTCTTGATATAGACCCTCTCATAACAACACATGTACATTTAATAAGCTATAACGTATAAATAAAAAAACTTTTTTTTTTATTAAATATAATAAATATAATATAGTATATTTTTCCTTGAATCTCATATATTTTTCTAAGATTTGTACTTTAGTAGTAAAAAAACGTCTATCTAGCTATTATATCATGATAAGATTTTGCATAAAAATTTAGAAAATTTAGTTTTATTTTTCCTATAACGAAACATTATTTATTTTTTACCAAATATTTTAGAATAAATTTAATTTAATTTGATTTACATCAGTTGATTGACGGGCCCTTTACTCTTAGACTTAAGTTTTAGGACACCATTTACAAAATGTCGCGTGTGGGGCATTCCCCGCGCACACGCCTATGGTACTGATGATGGTACAATTAAGCTGTTTGGAAGGGAAAATTATATGATGTACTCCTCGGGTTTTGCTAGGTGCCAATATTGTTTGTTTTCAAAAAGTTCTAATATGCCACTTTAAATTTGCCTATTGCTATAATACTCTGTTGACATTGTTAAAATGTATCGGACAATTTGGCAAGATCTTTTGGGTGAAATTTACAATAGAAAAAGTGCATTTGTATTTTTAATCATTAATCCGTAGAGCCACTAAACAGTTTCAACAACATAGTACATTGTACTTATATAAGTCGATAGTCCTTGTAAAGATACTCGGCTGGTAGTTTGAAGTTTGTTATTTTACGGCATTTTTACTTAGCACGTTCCTACCTTTGCCGTTGAATTAATTTATTTTATAGGTTCTATATGTACACTAGTGGTGGTAAAAGTAATTTAGAACTTGCTTGATTTTGGAGGAAGCCAAGAACTTTTTACAAGTATTTATTAAATATAAGTCATGTATAACATGATATTAAAATATATTTTGTTTTGGAATATAATATGTTTGAAATTATTTAAAAATTATATTATCATATGTTAATGTTTTCAAGGTTATGAAGTCAATAATTAATTTTACACTCTATGTGTACACCTAAAAGTTTCTATATTTAAAAATAATTGATCACCTTTTTGTCTAACATATTTGTTATTTTGATTAAACACAAATCCGTGTACTTATATTAAAATTTTATGAAATTTTTAAATTTCTTATTTTCTTCTTGAAAAACTTTGTTTGATTTACTATATACATAAATTATGAGTACATTATTTTACGTGGTTGTAATACAACTTGAGGAAAGTAATTTAATGTAATTTGAGGAGGCTTATTGTAACTTAGACTGAAGACTTATTACGTTATATTACTCGGAAAAGTGGGTTCGTTAAGTTGGATCAGTGTATTATTTTGTAACCTATTTCAAATTTTAAAAAATGAAAATTCGAGCTACTAAACTAGAATACATTTGATCAATTGTAACTTGGTCATTTTTGATCTAAAAGGTTATTTTAAATGTGTATTTATAAGATATTACAAAAAAAGATTAATTATATATAAACTAATATACATTTCGGATTTTGATACGATTAGAAAATTGCGATTAAAAGTATAATTTATCTTTCTTTGAATTAAAACAATTTGTACAAAACCATAAAATCGATATAATGTATTAAGATATGAACATTACTACAATGCACATTTAACATATTGATGTAGTGATGTATAAATATGAAATTAATAAAATATGATTCCATTTTTGTTAAATTAAAATTTTTTGTTATTGTCTGACCGGCTGGAATGAAAACGAAAATGTACAAATTGAATATTTGTTAGTTGCCACTCGTTATTATGTAAGCAACAATCTAAATCGTTGATTGATAAAATAATTTGACTTATATGAATGACCTAAATGTATTTGTCTTGCAATTAGTTGCGTCATTTTATGTTTTGTTGTAAAAAAAAATATGTCACGTAGGCACTAAAAATAATTTAATTTACATTAAAAACCATACAAATTGTACTAGTGTTTTCAATTCAACGATAAGCATAATTACCAATTAATAATATTAATAACATTAAGTATCAAAAGATAAAAAAAAAGGACGGAAACATTGTTCACACCTATGTATGGCAAAATGAACCGATCACTTGGAACGTTTAGATCGTGATTATTATGTAGTTTCATCACAATACCAATTTGTGCTTGTTATTCGTACTTATCAATTTATTATTAGTGATAAAATTATAAAATATCATCTTAGACACACTGCTTTCCAAGTATATTGTTCGTTTTGTGTTGTAGGTACTTCAAGGGTGACATTTTTAATTTTAATTTTTCGATGTTTTGACATTCTTAACGCATTTTTTTTTTTTAATATTTTTGTCATTTTGTTAGTGGTTATAATTCGTATTCGTATACTATATGCATCCTCATATTTTAAAATTTACCAAATTATATTATAACCTTACAATAATTTATTTATTTGTTTCCTTGATACTTCGATTAATTTTCATCAAGTTAAATTTATTTTACAAAAACAATTTTAAAGGTCATTTTTTGCGGGCATATTTGGTTAGTTTTTAAAGCATTTATAGATGGTATTTAGGGCACTTAAGTCAAAGCAGTACTTTACAGTCATAAATCATTATTGTTCTGTTTAAGTAAAAAGTATACAAATCCATAAGACATAACTATCTTGTTTGTGTGTTGTATTATGGTCAAAATTTATTGAAAATAAAATATCTCTTTAGACCTTCATATAGTATAATTGAAAAGTTTGATATTGATTCGTGTGTTAAGCTAACATTAACTATTGAATATTATCTTGGTTTAATGTATTGTTATACGTTTGAGACGATATCTTTTCATCGTACTATTATTATTGTATTCTTAATTTTGTTTCGATTTCTTAATACTCATTTACCTCGGTGACCTAATACTTTATCCAGGAATTCAGATCATGATGACGTTTCGCATAAGCATGTCTAATTTCTCTATAAAAATGAAACGCACTACAGGACTACAAATATTTATTTTTGTTCGATATCGCATGTTCATAACTGAGTATTGTAGGCGTAGGGAGTTTTTTAGTTTTTATAATCGCAACCGTTCATCGAGACATTCAGATATTCAGACATTCTAATTTCGATGACTTATAGAGTCACTTTCTGCGTTAAAAAAAATAGTTTCCCGTAGAACCGTTTTTTTTTAAACGTGACCGGACATTGTTGCATGTTTAATTATAGCGTCCTGTTCACCCGCATCAGTAAAGTGGATAGGTACATCGCGATTAGACATGCACTCTGTCACAGTCAGTCAGCGGCAAGTCTGATTGTCCACTGCACTCGGTAATGGGCTATCCGGGTTTTGTATTCGTTTACTATTCGGTCGCTATTGGTAAACCATTTGGTGTAAAGGCGCGTGCGGTGTATGATGCGATGTCAGACAAAAACTATACTGGTGTAACACTGCACTTCAGTTCGTGAGACCCAGTGTGTTACGATAAGCTTGATATAAGTATATTATGATAATATCATCTCATCATATTAAAATATTATCATCTGTAGTATAAGACGTAGGTATGTACACTTTTGTGCTTTCACACCTGACCCGGGTGCGCGGTTACCATTTTTTTTAGGGTTGCCAATTCGCGTGGGTAAATATAGAATACTTGCAGATACAAGTCAACACACTGCACATATGTAGTTGCAATTTTTGTAAAAGTTGGTTCGACTCTTACTAATATAGAAATGCAAACCATCTTTAGACATAAAAATTGCCAATATTCGCGGTATTACCGGTTTTCAACGGAATCGAGTTTTTTTATTCATCATAGGGTATATATTCCATTCAGTGGCCCATGATATACGTGCTCATAGATGTATATGTTTGATAATTTAACGAACCAAAATGACTGCATTATAATATGAATTTACTATCTGTTACTAATGAAAAATACCGATTGACTTAGGTATTGTTAACTGCAACGTATACAGACTATAGGCAATCGGTGCAGCATGTTTGTAAATTTAATGGCAAGCGTAGAGGACACGGGAAAAAGTAGGGGTGCAAATGTACACCCTGAGAGTCCTCGAATGGCACCGCAGACGAGATCAGTTCACTGCACTGGCCAAGTAGGTATGCGTAGGTGCAACGATTGTTAATCATTGTATATCACCAAATTACGCATGATAGAGTTGTTTTGTTCTTGTATCGGGGCTTATATGCTTTTAAATTAATTTTCCGGCTCGCTGCGAAAAGGAAACTCAAGGCAATTGAATTTCAACGCGGGAGGAAAAAAAAATAAAAAAAAAAAATAAATGAAAATAAATCCAGGGAATGGTTGCAAACCAAACCTCGTTAGAGTATGCGTCTAAGCCAAAATGAGTGGGGTCTTTTTGTTTTTGTAATCGTATTACTACGTAAACAATAATATGTGAAAAACAATTCACCCGACATAAATATTATGGCGTTGGAAAAATGTATTCTTCTTTTTTTTTATTTACGAGGATTTGGTTTGGTTTTTATTTGTTACATGTCTAGCAAAAAGTTTGGTTCAGTGATATTTTTTTCTTTCAACTTAAATAACGTGGGAAAGTACACGGGAGAGTGATATTAAAAACACACACACACAAAAAAAAAAGAATATTAAGGTCCATTGTCGTCGTAAAGTAGTAGGTTTGGATTTTTATTTAGGAAACTTTCATTATTTATGACTTGATGTGTACGATCTCTTGAATATCTCATTTAATATTAGACAGCCGAAAACTACTAGAGTACTAAGAAAAGTAAAAAAAAGGTAAATTACGAAACTCGTGAGGTTATAAAAGTAATAAAATTATATTCTATATTAGGTTTGCTGTTGTTCCCGTGAAATTTTGAGTCAAATAATAATAATATTGTTAATAATTTTCAATGGCTAGGGTAAAAACGGAAGTCCACGTCTGCAATCTGCATACTGTAGAAACATAAAACACGAAATGTATTTTTGAGCTAACCACGCTGAGGATAAACTTTTAACTGAAATATATTTCAGAATGCGGGTTTCAGAAGAAAAATTGTTATTTATCGCTTAGAGCCACTCGAGATTTACCTATAACATTTTTTAGTGCTCTTATTAAAAATATTAAAGTGGATGTCTGGTGAAACATTAGAATGAAAATTGTAATTTCAAAAGGGTAACTAGCTTCTTCACTTCCAGTAAATTAACTATGAATTATTATGTTATTTGTGAGTTGAATGCATGAGTGAATATAGTCTGCAGTAGCCGTAGATGTAGACGTAGGTGCTGTACAATGTACATTACGTAAATAAGCGTTTCTACCTATTTTCATCGAAAATTCGTTGTTATCAAAATTGTACTCATAACTCAGAAACTAATGATTGGTCGGGCGAGATATAGAGATATGTTATTTATATTTTAAGCTGGAAACCAATGTACCATTGCTCTCGAAAAATCGATTCTGATTGAATGAGGTCGGGTCAGGTTAGGTTAGGGTGGATCAGTGTTTATTTCTAAAGATAGTTCACATGGTAGTAGAACTAAATTTATTAATAATGGAAGTTGAATTTTTAATGTTCTAACTATTGCAAAGAAAAAACATTCTTCGAAAATTAGGAAATTTTTATTAAATGCTTATATAGTACTCGATAATATATCGACATATTAATAGCATAAGTACATTTCAAGTCGGTATAATTAATATTTATAGAATAACAGCCAAATAAATAAAATCTTATGAATAATAACGTATCTATGATAAATAATCAAGTGGAAAGTGCGTGACGGAAATACTAGACCGGTGCAGGGTTTGATTCTCTATCTCGGTTGAAGTTGTTTGCAATTTTTTCTCTGTTTATTATTCGGAAAACTGCTAAGAAATTCAAAAAATGATCTTCCAAAAGGACCAACTATACGAAATTTCCTTTCGGAAAAGTACCATGTATGTTGACATCAGAGCAATCCGACTGCTCGAATTCGTGTAGGTACATAGACACAAAAAAAAAAAAAACACTTTCATGATAAAACCAGCACACTACTCGTTTCACTCAGAATCTAAAAGGATACTGGTAAAGTAGGTTTGTTCCGAAAACACATTCTATGAACTACCATTTTGTCGCTCCGGGACAGGACGGATCTTTCGTTGCCCGTACTCCACGTCTTCGTATAAAACCCAAAACGAACGGTAGCCGCGCGGCAACGAAAGTCAAAATGGACGTGCGCGTTCAACATAATATGCTATACGCAATAATATTGTGTACGTGCAATATACAGACCTAATATTAATTATTTCAGTTTTCCAAAATAAATGTACTGTAACTATGGAAACTTTATGCTTTGTTTATTTAACAGTTCAGCCCCGAGGCATTCGTGTTGGTGTAGTGGAACTAGTCCGCAGTATCACTGCTCCCCCAGGAATAAGATGCGATATCGATAATCCTTAGTTGTTGACGCATCGCAGTATGGTCGCGAGAACACTTTAAATGAAATAGGTCATCGTAGCGTTTTGGTGATTTATTTTTTTGTCATTTATAAACGTACAATGTACATACATCGCTCTGCGAAGAAATGGCTTCCAATAATAGTGACGTTCGAGTACACTTGCGTTAAGAAAGATATACCTATTAGCTATTGGGTTTTGAAGGAAAAATAAATATCGTAACGACACAGTACATTATTATAATATATTATGTATTAATAATTTGAATAGTCTTACAGAATAAAAAAGATTTTCATCATAGTTTAATGTACATATCGTTTGTTCATCGATCATAGGTGTTCTCTTTTATTTTTATACGAAGATAATATCATATTGTAGCACAGGTTACTAATGTTTTCAGGATTGATTTAATAAGAATTAGAATAATGATACTACAATATGCAAACTGAGATTCTATGGAGTGAAAATAAAATTCAAAAAAATAAAATATATCTCTATAGGTGCATACTATATTAAATTATAACTCCTTTGTAAAAACATTTTAATTAGAAAAAAAAATAATATTATATATTTCAATATTAAACTGAATACAGCTACGAAAGTGCAGTTCTAAGATATTTTTATCGAACAGGGTATAAATTTTTTCAACGTAGTCTAATACATTTCTGGCATAAACAAATTATTATTTATTAATTATATCCAACAGTAACCTAATCAATCAGTTAATACGTGTCTTTTGTTTTTCTTCGTTGACTTATAGAATAACAATAGAAAACAAAGTAATAATACTCTGGAGATGAGCTTAATCAATATTTTGTATGCTTGGCAAACTATTTTTAATTTACACGTACCTATTGTAAGACTTTGTTTGAGTTACAATTCGATAAAATGTAATTATTTAGTTATTTTTAACTATAAATAATATGAGAAATGTATCACAACATTTACATAAAACCTTTGACAATACACCAATAACATTTTATTATTTTTATTAAAAAAAAAAGTTATGTATAGATTAACGATGATTTGACAATTTACAACCAATGAAATACGGCCGCATGTTATTTTTTATCATATTTGAAACGCAGTATAAAATGGATAAGTAAAATATAATTATTTTCAAAAATGTTTTTAAATATTATTTAGTTCTGAAGAATTAGAAATAAAAATGTTTATAGTCAAAAATCAAAATTGCATATATTGTCCAAGCCTCTTGAGGATTCTAGTTAAAATCTGTAATAATTAATGCACAAAATTATTCACCGTAAATATCACGTTGACGATAAACCTTACACTTTCTATACTACATAGTTTAATATGAATTACTGCAGGAAAACGTGTATGAGCTAAACTTTTTATGATACGGTTACTAAAGTTACCAACTTTCATTGGTAACAAAATAAAATGAAATAAATTAACATTCATTTCTGATTGGGTTCTTAGTTAAATCGTTAGAATGAAATATGCAAATCTTAAAAGTGTAAGAACTTCACATCAAAGTCATGATAAAACTGATTCATCAAAGATAAACTTCATGAATTAAAATAGGTAATCTGATGTTTTCGTCTAATTTTGAATAGTTTGCTCATTGAATACACTATACGTACCTTTTAAGAGTATACATTTTAGGATTATTTTATGATTCTAATTTATGTTTTCTCCAAGATTTAAATTAATTCTATTTTGTATATTCCTGTTTAAAAAAAATAATATAATTTTATCAGTGTTCTTCAAATATTAGATTCATTAAGTAAAGGAATTAATTTCATATAAAGTGTACATGGTACTTTGACCTATTTTTTTTTCTATATTGACATTGATATTTTAAAGAAATATCTGAAAAGGTAATTAACACATGCATTTTAATTATTCAACGATAATAAAGGACACAATTTGTTTTTAGACACATAAAACAGGGATTGGAACAAAAAGTGAGTCCATTCTATTATCAAATTATGGCAATAAACTATTATAAAATACTTCAAAATAATACAAAACTTACTTTGGAGTCATGTGTCCAGTAAATCAGTGGTGGTGGTTCAGGACTGTGCTTTATGATGCAAGTTAAGTTCATAGTACTGCCCTTATTGATGAACATGTCAGGACCTCCAATTATTGTTGTTATGGGTTCTGAAAATATATTTTGCTTTTATAAATTATGTAAATGACATATTATCAAATAGGTTTCTTGTATAAATTATTAATATGTATTTTCATCGATTAAATAACATAACATCGAATTCCTTAATATTTATCTTACAAATACTTGGATTTTATTTAAGACAATATTTATTTTTAGAATGTGAGTGAAGCGAAGCATAAAGTATATATATATCACTTCGACCAAAAGATTTGCTTTGATTTTAAAAAAGAAAAGTGATTTCTGATAGAACATGTTGTTTGTTTGTCGGTTGTTAAAAAAGTCATTTTTTAAATTGTTCGACAGTTTTTCAAATAATTTTGAAAAACTAATGAAAATTAAAAAAAAAAAAACGTAAGATTTACGGAATAACCGGTTTTCGAAAAAATCTTATATTTTCTTGTTGTTTTTCAATTTGCAAATAATAATCGTAGAAGCTTGATATTTTGACTAAATGCTAAAACTATTGTTTTGTATATATTGTACAAAAATATCGTTAAAATAATTTAAATTCAACAAAGTTGACTTTAGACATAGAGGCTTCTTCGCTTAGATCGTTTTTTGAAACCCACGGTACTTTGATTTAAAATGTGAAAGAACAATTCACCTACAGCAGTCACCCGTTCCTGCATCTCACCTGGCCTCAGTATCTCATCCTACCCCTGCACTTCTTCCGTTGTTTTTCATTTACAGTGTTATAAAATAACAAATAAACTTTTTAGATTATCAGTACGTACTAGATGAATACACTTGTAAATTTAGTATATATTGTGTTACAGAACATTAGTATGTTTTTATCCATAAATGGTTATTTAAAAGTGATACGGGTGCTGGAAACAACAACAAGAACAATAACAATTATGTCTCACAATAGTACTAACCTATATTTATGGACGACATTATCATCAAATAAAAATCAATATTTAACGATAAAAACAATGCTGTAATATATCACCATTTTTGTCAAGCTCGGTATAAATTGTTATAGATGAAAAATTCGTTTGATTTGGACTTGCAATTATTACATTATTTAACATAATTTATAAATATCACACAATTTACATATTTTAATATTTTTTTATTTACAAGTATTGTAAAATAATATTATTCAAGCCATTAATTACCAATTAAACTGATTTATTTTGTCGAATATATATATTCATAATTTTAGAAACAGATATTTATATCATGGGTTACCTTTTATTTTAGGCAGATTTGAACAATATAATTGTATTTCCTCTTTGACCATATATATAAAACGCCATTCCATAAAATCAAAATGAAATTTCTCATAAACAATAAGTGGTAAAAGAAAACGTACAATCAGTATTTAGAGTGCAAAGTATATTTAAGACATTTTTTATGGTTTGATGGTCAACAATGAAGAATGTTGATGGTAACTATAATTCCATCGATTATACAATATTCTATTGAAATGTATTATTAAATTTCCCACTGTTTTATTTTATTTTATATTTGCTATACATAATATATTTCTTTGCACTCAGCAAAATTAAAAATAATTTTAAACAAGTACAAAGAATCATTTTAATGGATTAGAGTTAATATATAATATTATAGTGGACATTTAACAACCAATCATTACAGAAGTTAGTGTAATAGTGAGAACAACAATTTTGGCAATTTCGTTGACATAATATGTATAAGTTTTAATTTATGATATATGCATTTGTATTGGATATAGGGAAATATATGCATACTTAAGTGTTAATAATTACAATCCTCAATATTGTTATCAAAACGAATATAAATGCGTATTGATATCAGTTAATTTTGGTTCAATTGTTTATCATACAATTTTTTTTTCTTAAGTAAAATAGCATATACTTTTACTCTATTTTTATTACCAATTGAAATGAGCTTGTCATAATACTATGTTAATGGGGTGAATGTTATTTTATTTCGGTATCTGTTTAAACACCTTAGATAAGTTCGACTTATCGTTAAAACAGAACTTTATTTCATATGTATATTGATGATGATGAGTTAGAAATCATTGCATTTTAACTAAAACTTATTGTTTATAAAATACTTATTATTGTTTGTAGCAAAATTGTTACTTTTTGCTTTGCAATTTTCGCGCTGGTCAATATTTTTGTGATAAATTTCTTGTGTAGACACAACCTTATATTTTTTGATTTATATTATTTGATTTATAGATTTATTTATAGAATAAATATCGTATATTTTCTCTTTTAGAGTGTTTTCATGACACTCATCATATTTATTCTATAAGCTGTTAACCATAAATCGAAAAAAAAAAATGTTATTTATAATTTCGCCAGTAATATAATAGCGGTTTTTATACTTTTTGATGTTAAAAACATAATCAATAGTTGTTTGTATTAAATTGCAAAATTATTTCCGGAAAAAATATAAATACATTTGTTATTTTTATGCTTGTTGTGCAATTTAAATCATGGTATTTTATAAAATATAGTATGACGTGATTACGTGTTACCATGAGGTGTAAGGCATTTGACTTTGGGGGAAATTGTGTATACAATGATTAATTGCTTTATATCAGAAAACTGGGTTAAACACTCAATGGAACGTCTTTCATCTGTGAATACCGATAATATTGCTAAATTCGATGTACCTGTTTCCCGATATTACTTGTTTCCATTATTCAATATAGCACATCGCCATAGCTGCAACTGATTTATAGAATTTTAACGCGACAGTGTATTTTTGACATTATAATGTCGTCTCGTAGATTTTGGATTCAAGCGTAACCACGTGTTCGGTAAAGGCGCTTTCCAAACATGCGACCACTCAAAATGCATAAATCAATACCGCACTTGAAAATCGTACAATTTATAAAAACATGGAGCACAATTCCGAACACAAAATTAGTTTTGTATTAGCGCAAATCGGCGGGTTTTTCACGATATTTTAGTTTTTAAACGAGTTTATGTGTTTTACGAATTATAATATTCCACATTCACAGAACACGCTTGAAAACTAAAATATCGTGGAAAGCCGAGCAGAACATGGATTATGTACTTCACTTTATGCTTAGGTCAGTTTACTCTATTATAAAGGCTTATAACACTGAATTCGAAATAATGAACGTAAATTAGCTATGTTGTACGTTTGTATGACGGAGACAACACAATAAGACGAATGCTCTTGTACCACTCTTATAATGAACTTTTATTTGTTATAAAATAACGAAAGTTGTAGTTGTCTAAATTAATTGAACCATTTCCACGATTATTTGTAAAAAGCTAAAACATTCTGAATTTTAACATTATAAATGCCACGCGCGATGGTATGAAGATTAAAATTTGAATTGTGAATAACTTTGTATGTAGTGAATAATGTGGCTGTAACTTGATTGCTTACAAACAATAGTTTTATCTGAAATATCGGAACTAGTTTGGGCTCACGATGAAATGAGATGCATAACTGGTTTGCGCACACCGATGATAATAATTGCATTTTGTTTCCATTGCAAAATATGTATTGATAATCATCGATGAAGAGTATAAAAAATGTTATTTGACTCCCTACCAATAGTGCATCTCGAGAATCTTTAGAGTGCGTACTTATATTTTGTGACATATTTACTTTCAAACTTATAAAATGGATTTATAAATCAGTTAAGTTGTCTAATCATGTCGTGGAAACAAGAGTATAAGTATGTATAAGTAATTTTAAAATTTCAAAATGTTATAGTTTTAAATGTGTTGATCTACATTTTTTTTGCACAAATACAAAGTGTAAAGTTATCGTTATTGTAAATCAACGATTTACAAAAGTAATTCAGATAATAAATGATCACAATGAACAAAGTGAGTATTCAGCAAGTTAAAGAAAACAAGAGATGACTACACTAGATAAAAGGTAAATGTGCTCAAGCCATGTGTTTGATTGAAGGTACAATTGTTCTCAAAAGAGTGGTGGTTCTGTATGCAAACAAATTGTGTTTTTGGTATTTGTTTGCAAACTTGGACCACCCGGATAATACATCATACCAACAAGGCTTAGTAAAAGCACCTCCACAGGTTATTATACCTGTTATACAATTTTAATAAATTATTATACATTTATACAATAAATATTCATACAATAAAATATTTGTCCCCAATACAGGGTGTCCCATCGAGGTCTTATCTATTGTGATATCTCCGTGATGATTCTGTTTTTTATAAGAATCACAAGGACAACAATTATTTCATATTTTTGGAAAATAATAAAAAAAAATATTTTTTTTATATATTTTAAATTTAAAAATTTTTTTTTACCAAAACATTAAATTCAATTAAAATATGAAATATTTGTATTCATTGTCCCTGCGAGTCTTATAAAAAAAAAAAAAAACTTATAAAAAGTTTGAATGTATTGATTATCTCGGGAGATAAATATCGCATGGTAAATCCTCGGTGGGACACCCTGTACATATTAAACAATACATCTAATTGCATTTGCGCGTTGTTTTTAAGACTACCTTAAAATATGTGCGCATTGTTGCCTCATGCGTTTTTTGCGCATTCGTAGAGCAATGGACGACCGACGCCCGTTGTATTCTTATCTCGTTTCAATATTATTAATATAAATCGCGTTACGTAACACTTGGAAAAGTCTTTGATCAGGCGACGTTGGTGCGACTTGAACCAACTCATTTGAAAACACTGTACGTCCACGTAATGTAGAAGTGTGCACCTATAATTGCAATTCAGTTTTTTTGAACGCACACATTCTTAACCTTTCAGTAACGATTATGTGGTCGAGAAGAAACGGTACGTTTTTTACGCGTTGCATTATATTATTACACTTGTTTGTAAATGTCGTGTAATTTTTAAACAATCGTCGATGCTCGTATCTTCAAATGTTCCCCAAATATTCGCGTCACAGATGCGAGACAGACCTAGAACAGCTACTCGCTACAGCACGCGGGCACGTCGTTATTATTGTTATTTTTTTTATTTTTTTTTTATTTCGTTTCACCCTCGTTTGGTATGCTGCGCTCGTCGGTGCATCGTCTAGTCGATACGCCGGTCGTGTGCGCGGGCTTTTTTTTCTCGAAAACGATGCTGACAATCCCCGCTTGAAGAGACGACGATGTCGACGGTGGTGGCGGCGGCGGCGGCGAAGTGGCACAAGTCAAGATAATAATAATATGACGTATAGCCTTCACGAGGGATGATTGGCGGTGGTGTCATTTGTCACAGGATAGACTGACAGTCATTACAAGCACTCAAGGGCCATCTGCGTGACGTCCCCACACCCTGGTCACGAGGGGCGTTCGTCCGACCCGGGGGTGGACCGTGTGTGTGGAGGGTGTCCATGCCGTACACGCACACGCGCGCACTTACAAGCACGCGAGGATGCACCCGTGTTGTTTGAATAATATCTTTCGTCCCTAACTACATCTTAATGTAAAAAAATGTCCTTTTTTGCGACCTTTCTCATCGTTCTCTCACATAATGCTGAAATTAAACCTGCCGCCACGTTAACGATCAACCGTCGTAAAGCTCTCTCCACTCGTCCACTCGATCCTATCCGATGCAGCGGTCCGCGGTTTTCATAAAAACTCGGTCATAAATTTTGAAACTGGACATGACCGAAACAGCACACACACACACACACACACACACATACACATAAAAATCGTTTAGCTGGAAACTGTTTGGTTAGCACGTGTTTGTTGGTGATGGCGGAATTGGTTAATATATTTTTAAAAATGTTATGATTAAATCGTGAAATTGTCAACGCTAAAAATTACTTTTCGCAGAAAAACTCAACCAACTATTACAGAGCGACAATATACAGTACCTAGTTAGTCTTTGTTTCCGAAAATTCCGTTGTTCGATTTATAATAAATTATATCTATCCTATTCATTGTTAATGTTATTATTTATGGCACTTGACCAATGACCATTGTTTTTACGACTGTCGCATATAGTTTTTCAATTAATTTTTGTGGTTCTAGTCGTTCTGGAGCAAAGAGAAGGCATGTAATAAAATGATCAATTAGGTTTTTATAGCTTAAAGTTCTTATTATAAATTAACTATAAAATCTAATCAATAAACTGTTCAAAAATCACGAGAACCTTTGAAAACCATGTAATGTGTTGTGAAGAATATTGAAATATCCTTTCGACATTACTCGAATATGATATATTATGCTCCTTACGTTTTTTTTTTTCAAATATTTTAACTGCTTCCACTATTTTCTTCGAGTTAGTTAGCTTCACAAATTTAAAAAAATACATTTAACGAATTCAAATTTATATGAAATTAATGAATTATTGGTTATATAGCCTGGTACTTCTTCGAATATGTCCTAAAAAAATGTCTAGATTTCTAAAATATTTTCATTTTTTATTATTTATTGTTATTTTCGTATGCGTATAACCTTTTTTTTATATTAAATGTTAATTTCAAGTATGTTTTAACAAAAATGTTGTATTGCTATAATACCACTTCAGTATATACATTTTACTCTTGCCCGAGTTGATGAACGTCATTTGCTTCTCTTCTTCCAATACTGTGAACAATATGTGACCTGAATCGCTACGTTTTTAATACAAGCCGTCGTCATCATATTTTCTTCTATGATATATCCCACCGGAAATAATGGGTATGAGGAAAAGTGCGCTCCAAGTCTTCTTGCTCTTCTCCAAAATTACACCTATTTTCTTCAATATTATTTCATTTTCCCTGATTCTTTTTGCCCTTATTTCTACTTGTTCGGTTTCTATTTATCGCAGTATTCTACATTGTCTAGTGTATATTTTTTCGTTGAAAAAGATTAATTTTTTTCATGAGATTTTTTCATATCTGAAAATGATCAAATGTAATTTACCGTTTCTACAGTTATTTTTGAGCCGAGTACTCGTGATAGAGTGTATAATGTGCGAAGGAAACTTTCGTTGATTCAGAGAAGCTTGTTGAAGCCTAAAGTACATAATATAGGAGGTGGTTTTTCTCTTGTTTTTCCAACACTGTTTTCATCTTTTGTCTTATATATCCTTTTGTTAATCTGTTACTAGAACTCAATGTCACATGACATTATTTATTTTTCCAATTTCACCGAATTTAGCACAGTTATCCATTTGGTGATCCATTTGAAGACTTGGAGCTACTATTATCGTAATTCAAGTAAATATGAAAGTATTTCATTACTAAATTCTTTTCAGCCTTTTATGACAGACCTGATATAGATGATTGGAAATAAGAACTAAAAACTACTAAAAACAAATATGTTGAACAATTTGAGCATTCGTGTAATTTTGTATTATCTAGAAATAAACCTAAGTGTGGAATCCTTGTTGATTTATCGTCATCTGTGTTGGTGTTTGCATTCATTATATTTCATATTGGTAAAATAATTAATCGGGATTTGATATTTAATTTTTAAATATTCGCACTCTGACGATCAAGAGAAATGTTGTGCGTCGTCATTCAGCGGGTTCGGATGCGCACAAATGAATATAATTTGCATTTGAATTATTTCACTTTGTTGTAAAAACTCATATACATATATATATATATGAATATATGTATATCACATGCACATATGTGTGTACACATATATACACATATATACACATACACTCACTCACGCATTCGATCGTTGAGCTGGATGTAGCAAAAGAAGATAGTTGATGCACGGAATAATTGAAAACAGTATACGGACACGCCGCATTATAAACCTTGCAGTCTCACCATTGGCTGTGACTATTCGAGGTGTATAATATGAACGAATACGATAAAGCACCGCCGGCGTCTCGACAAAAGACGTATATGTATGCAAATGACGTTCACCTCCGTCAACCACGCCGCCACTTCTGCCGGGAGACCGTCATTACAGTGTCGATCCATCGTCGGTAAAAAATTCTCACTTCACTCCTCTCGTTCGCTCTTTTTGTGAAAACTTCTCCGCCGAAATCGCCATTCATTATTCATACGTGGTCTGCGAACCGTGGCCCCATTGTTTGCCGTTAAAATGACATTGGCGCTATGAGAATTTACAATTTACATCGTTATCGATTTTGTTACCAACGAAAGAAGAAATATATATATATATTTATATATATGTAGAGATACAGAGAGTTTCTTCCAGGAATTAGTAACAAGCATTAATTGGCTATTTGTTATCTCTTCTTGGTCAAATTGATGGGTTTGTTTGCTTAACACATATGTTTGATTTCAGCAGTGTCTTACCGTTGTAGACTGCAGTGACAAATAAATGCCGGAGTACTTAGTATAGCGTCTGTTGTTGATAAGGTTATGTAATTTAATCTAACGCTATTACACCTAATCGTTTACACTTTTCTTTTTTTCAAAAATTATATTAGCTTTTGGACTATGAAACCAATTTTCGGATTTTAAATTGCGTTTCTTGAAAATGTTCATCAAAACTTGTTTCATAAAATAACTTTTTTTCAATTTTATAGAAATAGAAACTTTAAAAGTTTTTTATTCAAGCCCGTTAAGGGACGATAATATGAATTTGACATTACATTTTTCACATAACACTCTACTGCCCGTACAATTACACTGAAATATAAATATTAGTTAAGTATTTCGGAGATATTCCATCAATTTATGGAGAAAAAAATGCTGAGCCACCCTGTGTATGTACAAACAAATGCCGTAATAGTGTTTACCAACTGTGCCAAGTCTACCAAAACGGTGATTTTAAATTCTTGTGATTATAAAGCAAAGAATGTGAAAAAAATGTACATTATATACGAATATGAAGTATATTACATTAATTTAATAGTATGAACAAAACTATAAATAATCATATTAAAAAAAAATAATAATAATGAGATTGAAATCAAACAAGGGAGTAGAATGTTAATACAGAGTGCGGAATTGATAATAACAGATGGTTTTTGAAAGTAAACTGCTTAATTTACTTTGAAGCTATACAATTACAAAATTAATTCTTAAAAAAGAGCAAAACTCCTAGATCATGTGGACAATACAGGGACAGGTGAATGATATTAATGTATTTATCTTTTAAACTTGAAACCGGTATGCTATTACTCTCGAAAAAAACGATTCTAAGTGAAAGAGGTCGAGTGGTAAATTTTGATGTTTTTTTTTTAAATGACTAAGAAAATGATTGATAATGTCGTAATTTACCACCCTTCAAAGAACCAACTGGACAACATTTCCTATCAGAAATCTTCATTGACTGCGATGAGAGGAGCAACCATTCTGGCCGAAATTGTATACACAGACATAAAATAAAAAAACACTCATCATAGTAATACCAATAACTTTCACGTTTCCCTCAGAATCCAAAGTGTTTTTAGCGTAATATTTACAAGGATAATTGGACGACTAAATAATACAGTATAAACTGTAATATAACTATGAAATATTTCCACTATGCTAGTCTATGATCACTGTATAAATGAATAGTATTAAATAGTATTTTTAATAACTTAAAATAATCACATTGTAGAGTACATTATACATTTTTAAAACCGTAGATCTGTTTAAATATTTGTTGTGTACAACATTTTAATTCAATTAAGACATATAATATTGTCTTACATCTATTTTATAAATAGTATTGTTGAACAAAGAACAACATTTAAATAATGACTTATCATTAAATATATTTTAATATATTCGTAGAAACCAGAGTTTAATAATATCTTTATTTAACAAATCGACAATCCTAAGTACATTGCGTACTGGTCACTAACGGCCAGTAGTATTTTTATCGGAAAAATATATATGTAGTGGTTGGTAACAGTAGTGTGAATATGTCATGGAAACTTGTTGATTCTTCCTGACAACCATGCTGAAATATATCAAAACTACGGCTATCTGAAATTATTTACACAGAATACTTATGAACCGGCCAGTAACGAATTTTTTTTCGGTGAAACCCGTGCCTTCTGACATTGCTAGGTAGAATTTGATGATAAAAAGTAAATGTGTACGATCGATTATTAGGAAAAGTAGACTGTAAATAGCCTCTTTACGATAAACACATCGCAGTCATATTCATTCATGTTATCTTCACCCGACCAAAACATTCCGCAAAACTTCGTGTAAAAAAACGAAAATTATATAAAAAACACTGCTATCAAAGTTGTGATATAATTTAATGTCTATATCTTTGAATAATTGAAAAAAATGTTCTGCTAATAATTGCCTTGCGACTTATGTTTAAAATTTTAAATCTAAAAATATAACATTTCCGTTTTGTTTTGAGTACTAGCATGTGTAATACTTATCTTGTGCTTTCGTAGTTTAGTTCCTTTATTAGCAGAACATTTTTATCAATAATTAAAATATCTAGTTATTAATTTACCTCACAACTTTTGATATTATTTTTTTATACTTAGCGTTTTTTTTTACACGGAGCTCGGTGAAGTATAATTGTTGGGATATCACTTTTTTTTTTTATTTAAATGCAATAAATATACAAGAACCGTACAATATTTAACATTTTTAAGTAATATATTAAAGACCGCTGACATTTGACCACGCGAGAAAGTGTTGTAAATTTGTAATTTAACATGAATAATCATTACTTCAAAATAGTAGCATGGATTAGAATCTGTGATAGTAGTCGATAAAATCACAGTTGTCTCGTGTTAATGACAACTTCTGTGATGGGAGCTTATCCATGTTTATTGTCAATTAACCGGTCACGACGTCCGATAAAGCATGGTCGCGTAGTGAGAGCCGCGTGGGATATTATCTTTAAAATTTTTTTTTAAATACTATAATAATTTACATTCAAATTTACCACGACTCCGTTGATATTATTAAAAACGATTTTTTAAAGTGCGTTCGATGCATCTACATACAATTTCACATTCAATTAGTGTAGTAGCTCGGCATTCTCATTCAAAATTTTACGGAAATCCTGCCGAGTTGTGGCGTGGCATGTTGCTGATGTCTTTATTTTATGAAGTTCTATTCTTTTATTTACTTACTGCAAACACTGTTGAGAGATTAAAATAACGACCTCTTCAAAGTACCAACTAGACAACGTATTATCCTATCAGTAAAATACAAGTTTTGAATATATACAAAACTGGTGTTTATATATTATTCTGGTCGAAACGCGAAAAAAGTCATTTTTCACTCGGAATCTACAAATAACGAATACGTTAAACATTTTTTTATACTAAATAATGTTAAACATTAATTACAATATTTCTTTTTCAAAGATATTCACGATTATTAAAATTTTTTTTTCGGCAGTTTTTTGAACCTTTTTACCAGTTAATTTATAATTTTCTCGTTAAAACTGAACTTGCAAAATTTCTTACCTCTATATACGCTCTGAAATATTGGCAATGAACCGATTGGTAATTACTTAAAAACAATTTGATCACTTCCTGTTACAGCGTTATTTGGGAAACGATTGTCCTTATATTTCACCCGGTCACATTATCCGTATGTAAATCAACCTTAATGGTTGTTGAGTTTTTTTTAAGCGAAAGAAAATTCTTTCCCATTCTTCCTGAAACGTGTCAGCAGTTAAGATAGATGTTTTCAATGCTTACTAGCAATGAAAAAAAGGAAAACATTTGCCGATGACTTTTTCCAGCCGTAGTAATGGAAACGTTTTTCGTTCACAGGATAAAAATATTATTTCGTTATTACAAACTATCTATGATAGGCAATTGAAACGTATACTATACGATAATACACTATCATAATTTCATGAAAAATAGAGTGGTAATTGATTTATGTATAAATTTAACAAAAAATCAAAATATCCACAAATACTTTTAATTTTATAAGCACGGTAAGCAGAGTAGTTCCTAAAAAATAAATGACATGGTATGGAATTATTAAATCTAATTTTTCAAGCATAAAATTATACAACTGTTATCCTTTGATATTTGTTTCATAAAACTTCTCAATGTTGGATTTAAAAATATTTCTATTATTAGCTACTTCAATAGTATATTCTTTAGTTACATAACAATACTATTATAATATAGTGATATATAGTTAAATTTCAAGAATATGAAATCACTGCTTTCGTATGATAATGATGTACAACGCTATTGTTTATGGGTTAAGTGACGTGTAATAATTAGTTGGACGGTTGAATGCTTAGATGAATTGATGATGAAGGATGACGGTAATACTAAACTCACATATGTATTTTATCAAATGAGTACACAATGTTATATATGGTAAAATTATTTAGACAAAATAAATAGCGTTGTAATAATAGTGGTTATCGGTAAATAAACAATTGTATTCATACGTACTAGTATTGATTTTGAAATATCACTGGTAGGTTAATTAATCTAAGTATGAAGCATGTATTATGCTGTGCTCAGATTTTAACTATATTGAATTTGTGGTAAGGATTTTTCTTCAACTTCGTTTTTTTTTATATTGTTCTTAGGCGTTTTGAAATAAAATTATTCAATACACTTAAAAGTTTTGAGGGTAAGACATGAGTTTATAATTATCTTATTTTATTTCATATTTTTTTTTTTATTTACTTTTATAAATTATAGTACATATACTTATTGTTTATATACATAATAAGAATTTTTACTGTTATTAAATTTATCATGGTAATTTAAATTCTAATATGTCTTCAATGCGAACAATAAAATGTATGTATTTTATTAATTTCCTCGAGAAAAATTATTTCATGTTGGTATAATGTCCGAATAAGTTTATATTGTCAATGTGCATATTTTAACTAGGTAATATAAAAATAGATTTTGTTTTTTTAAATATGTTAGTTGTTCCATTTAAATTACTTTGAACAATAAACATGCAACAATGGTTTCATGAAGAAAGAAACAATAAGTAATTTGAGGAAACAATATATTTGGTATGGAGGTACGGGGGGAACAACATTTTAGTTATGTTTATAAATGAAACGCCGCTGCCGATCACGGATCGGCGTTAGTAGTGGAGCGCTGACGGCCGCCGCCGATCCGTAATCGTCAGAAGTAGGTATATTTAGATATGCTTATAAATAACTCGGCGTTATCGACACTGCTTTATTATTTTTCATGGCCATTCAGTACGTATTAGTTAACATTGTGTCGTAGTCGGTTTATGTTTTCCGTGTATTTTTATTTAGTTTTATAAGAAAACAACTATAGTACTCTGCATTTAGCACTCTGTTGGTTTTTTTAATTTATTTTTCATTTTATAATAAGTATTTTATAATTTATTATATTTTTAAATAATATTATTCGTGAAATGGACCATCCTGCTGTTCCATCAAGAGTTGATCGCTCTCGAAGCCCTAGAAAAAAGAGTATGAAAACAAATACGTTAACAGATGCTGAGCTATTAGATATTTTGGACAACGATAAATGGTTGTCGTCTGACGAAGAATTTGATGATGATTTTGATGAATGTATTACTGATTCTGATGGCAATGATGGAGATAATGAAGGAGACGATACACAATATATTGATATAGGCGAATTTGATGGTTCTGGTGAGAATGAAGTAAGTGAGGTTTTATCTGAAATTTATAGTTCAACCAATTTTAACTGGTCCACTGACCCACCTACAAATACAGAATATTTTGAATTTATCCCTACACCTGTGCTCAAGTGTCTACCAAATGGAGACAAGCCAATAGACTATTTTAATTTATTAGTAACTGATAAATTATTAGACATCCTTGTTGAGGAAACTAATAACTACGCAATTGAAATTTTTTTAAATACTGTAACTGACAATTCTAGAATATCGGATTGGGTTGATACCAATAGATTGGAAATGAAAACATTCTTAAGTTTATTATTTCACATGGGAACAATAAAAATGCCTAGACTTGAAGATTATTGGAAAAAGAATAAATTATTCAATTTGCCATTTTTTCGTGCTCATATGAGTAGAAATCGATTTACATTATTACTCCGTGCGTTACATTTTTCACGTAACCCAACTGAAGGCGAATCTGTTCCTGGTTTATAATAGGTTGAATTACATAAAATTCAACCTATTATAAATTACTTCAATTCAAGGATGAATGAAGTATTTGAACCAACTAAGAACTTATCACTGGATGAATCTATGGTTTTATGGCGTGGACGGTTAATTTTTCGACAGTATATTAAAAATAAAAAACATAAGTTTGGTGTCAAAATGTATATGCTTACCGAATCGTGGGGATTTATACATAGAATAATGGTATATTCCGGACAGGGGCATGATGTATCCGAGAGTATGACTCATACGGAATTTTTTGTTGACAATTTAATGAATGGATTATATCACAAAGGGCGTTCATTATATACGGACAATTTTTATAATAGTGTGAAGCTCTCAAGAAAATTGTTGCAAAAAAGGACTTACGTTACGGGAACTTTACGTTCGAACCGTAAAAATAATCCTATTGAAGTTACAAATAAAAAACTAAAAAAAGGAGAATCAATATGTAGATACACTGAAGATAACATTTGTGTTGTCAAATGGAAAGATAAAAGAGATGTGCTGACAATAAGTTCGGAATTTCCCCACTCTATGATAGAAATTGAAAAAAACGGAAATATAATAAAAAAACCAAAATCAGTTATAAAATACAACGAAAACATGTCTGGAATAGATCGCCAAGATCAGATCACTTCGTACTATCCGTTTGAAAGGAAGACATTAAGGTGGTATAAAAAAATCGGTATACATTGTTTACATTTGTTGTTGGTAAATTCCTATTTTTTATACAATAAATATGCCAAAAAAACAACGCTGTACGATTATCGAATATCAGTTATTGAAGCATTATTGTCAGACAAACAAATTATTCAAGATAATACTCCTCAAATTATAAAAAAAAAAAATAATGAAGCACACTATCCCAAGAAAGTTGACAAAAACGATAAAAAAAAGTATAAATACAAGCGATGCCAAATTTGTTCAGGAAAAGGTATTCGAAAAGATACGATCTATTACTGCACAGAATGCAAGGAACAACCGGGTTTATGCCTTGAAAATTGTTTCGAAGAATACCACAGGGAAAAATAACTATTAATTATTATTATGATTTAGAATGTAGTTTTTTTTTTGTTCTGTTCTAAAATTTTGTTATTCTTATTATTTTGTTTTTATTTACAAGAGTTAAAAGTTATTTTTATTATTAGGTTTTAAAGTGTATTTATCTTTGTTTCTGAAGATTTGTTATTTATCATATTTTGTTTTTTATTTATTTCATAAAACATTAATTAAATAATAATAAAACTAATTAATAAAGGTATCTTATTTCATATTTTATATTATCTATTTATATATAATACACAAGTTTTACAACATTTCCTAATTAGAAATTCAATTTTAGAATATACGACGATACGTGATCGGCGCCGGCCACTGCCTTAATTCATATAGGCAGTGGCCGCCGCCGATCACGGATAGTCACGAATATAATGATTATCAGAAATTACGTGGCGTGTGGCAATAGATTAGAAATATGCGGGCGGAGGTGAACGTGTTATATACATAATAAGAATTTTTACTGTTATTAAATTTATCATGGTAATTTAAATTCTAATATGTCTTCAATGCGAACAATAAAATTTATGCATTTTATTAATTTCCTCGAGAAAAATTATTTCATGTTGGTATAATGTCCGAATAAGTTTATATTGTCAATGTGCATATTTTAACTAGGTAATATAAAAATAGATTTTGTTTTTTTAAATATGTTAGTTGTTCCATTTAAATTACTTTGAACAATAAACATGCAACAATGGTTTCATGAAGAAAGAAACAATAAGTAATTTGAGGAAACAATATATTTGGTATGGAGGTACGGTGGGAACAACATTTTAGTTATGTTTATAAATGAAATAAGATTGATATTAAGTATCACTATGCTGCGTCAGTGTACCCAAATGTCGAGATTTTGAAGGTTTCAAATAAAAATTGATAACTGAATATATTTATGGACATAAAGGTTTAACAACTGAACAATTTAACATACGTACTATCTTAAATTAATAATATCTTAAATAATAAATCGAGAATCGCGTTCTACACAACAGAAATCGGTCTTCTACATTCAAATAGAATACACTGAGTGAACAAATCTAAATAATCGCAAGTACAACATGTTTGAGGTTTAAATAAATTGTATTCTTTCACTGAATTCAAAAATAATTTTGCGTAATATTCAATGCTAAAATATCTCGATAACATTAAAAATTATAAGTTAATTCAAACTTTATAAAATAATAAAAAAAAACAGTCAAAAAATTTGATTTTTTCACAATGGACAATATTTCTTGTACATTTTTGAGCTATAAAACACAACCTAATTTTTTTTTATACTTAAACATACATTTATTTACGTCGACTGGACCAAATTTAAAATTATTTCATAGTTTTCATTACACGCAGGGAAACTAAAGAGAAAATTGAAAATTAATTTACCTAAATTGTTATCTGAGTGATAGAAAATAATTTTAAAATGTTGCTGGATGCATTTCTCAGCTTGATTTACCACTAAAAAAAGTATTGGAAAAAAAAATGGCTATTTATAGTAAAACCAATAAATAATTAAATTTTATAAGTTTCATCATAAATAAAATCTAGAAACTTGTTGGCAGCCGAGATCAAATGAAAAAAATCAAAAGTTAACTAACTTATTGTTAAAACTATTGTGAATACATACATTTGTTGAAAAAATTAATTTAATAAATAAAAAAAAGGAAAAAAATGTATATGGATGGACAAAAAACCTTCATTGAATGATTATTTTATACATTAGTTGGTAAAAGAAAATGAGGAGTCAAAGTAATGTAATAGAAAGCGTCGGGTTCAGTTTATTTTGTTATTTTTTTTTTTCAATATGTACAGTGTTTAATTATTTGATCTTTAATATAATTTAATGAATAGCAAATAGAAGTTGACGTTAACGTATTGTTGTTAGTTTAAGAATCTTTACTTTTAATTATAATTTATGCTAAATATTAATAACACTAATAACTTATAGAATGTAAAATATGAAAAATAAAATACTGTGTTTTCTTGTGGTTTAAAAGATAACTAACAATATTTTTAAAGTTTATTTTAATTTTGTAATTATTTTTTAAAATATATTCATATCTTTAACTGCTAAAAATTTTTTTTTAAAAAATATTGATATTTTACTATATTTAAAATTTTTTTTTACTTTTTATTTAATTGCAAGAAAAATACTGATCTAATTTCCAATCGAAAAAGTTGCTACAAGACACTTTCAGGGCAGATTTATTATCTAAATATCTGATTACAAATAAACATCATTATATAAAACCACTACATTCCTTGTTTTTTTCAAAATGCAAAAAAGTATGAATAATAAAATATGTAAAAATGCAAAATTAAATTATGTATTTTAAAAATGTTTATTGTTGTATCATATTTATAATGAGTATTTAATTTAATATAAATTTGTGTTATAAGCTATAAGAAAACCAAATTGTATCACTGGATAAATTATGTTTTATTTAAGTTAAAGTCAAAGTAAAAATGTTAAAATAGAAATGTATACTTTAACGTATACTTGCCCGTTAATATAACCACAAAAATGTGTTCATATATAAATATCCTGGAGAAAAAAATGTCATATTTTAAATAATTCAGTTTTAAATTAATGGAAACTTTTACGGAAACTTTTTAAAAATCTTACATTGTTTCTTTAAGTTCTTCAATAACTCTCAAAATGACTTTAAAATTGGAATTCGTTTTTGACTGTTATACACAATACTAGTCCTGAAAGGGTTACATCTAACATATATAAAAATATAATTTAAATAAAAAAAATATGTCAAAATAAAAATGCATTGTGTTAAATATTAAAATAATAAAAAAAT
Source organism: Periphyllus acericola (assembly GCA_949715065.1). Classification (NCBI taxonomy): domain Eukaryota; kingdom Metazoa; phylum Arthropoda; class Insecta; order Hemiptera; family Aphididae; genus Periphyllus; species Periphyllus acericola. The sequence goes on from OX454265.1 coordinate 14,793,006, forward strand.
ATTTTATATTTATAAATTATTTATCAAAAATTATTAAATATTCCAAATCACATCAATAAAAATGTAATATAAGACATGAAAACTAAAGTTCTTTTCTGAAATAATAATGTTTGTGCACATTTTTACGACTGATTTTGATTTAAAATCATCATCTGGTATAAAAACACACTAAAAAGTAATCTCACTAACTTTTAGTTTTATATCTTACAGGTGTTTTATTCTTATTGATATTATTTTAAATATTTATTCACAATACGTTTTATAATATATTGTTTTTAATACTTTTATTTATATTGTTAATGCTTTTTAGCAATGCTCCAAAGTCGTAAAAGTAGTGTTCAAAACATATTGTAAGCATATGCATTTAATTAGAAACACTACATATCATACATATTTACTGTGCAATTGTGCATTTATTGAAAAGTGTAAATTATAATCATTTAAAAGGATTCCAAAAATAAAACAAAATCAAAAATAGTCACAATGTAATGTGGTCAAATAAATAAATAGGTGAACAAATGCATTTTTATTTAAAATAAAATACGTCTTATAATTTAATATATAATACACATAACATCCAAATGCTTTTCATAAAAGTGCGATACCTACGAGATTTGTTTTTTAACAGAAATCAACCAGACGAGATCCAAATACCTTAAATCGCCGTCAAGCTTCTTTAAAGTTAAAATGATTAAAAAGGAATTTAACTATAGGTATATAGATGTAGAATTATTTTCTCTTTTTAGTTGTGTAAAATCCATATCAGAAATAGGAGAAAAACAAGGAAATTAGGTTTCAAATCAAATCGTTTATGTTTTTACAATCTATACTTGGGTGCACATTAAGTAAAAAGTGTTTAGGCTATATATAAAGTAAGAGGACAGCGAAAGACGCGAAGAAGCTACACGTGAGAGACGCTTGGACATAAGTGGTCAACTTAACAGCCCATCAATGCGCCAATGGTTGAGTAGATCTTTTGGTCATTTGCAAGCAAATTAGGTATGAAGGAAATACTAATAGTTTTTTCATTTCAATAATCAGGCACTGGTTCATGTTATCGTCACTTTTTTTTTGTTTGTCTCTATGAGTATGTACTTCCGGACCTCTTTTCTGGATCTTATATCTACCACACTTATTTTTTGTATTGCGGTTTTTGGCCCAGTGCCTACACATTTGATGGTAATAGAATCCCATGAACTACAATTAAACACCGTTGCGACTACTGTGTCAACATCGATCTCCCATTAAAAACAGATAGCTCTTTTCTAAAACCAATATTACGTTACCAGTGAACGACTCTAAAGTTATCTACGCTATAATTAATGTTATATTGTAATATAAAAGTGCAGTTTATAAAGTACTCATCGATTCCGAAGTTAAATGAATTAGTTACAAAAATAACAATATGTTTGTGTTGATTGTAAGCTTCTGTTAAATGCTTATTCGATGAATAGAAAAGTTTTAAATTATATTTATTAGAAATGACATCGGTTGTACATAAGTACGTGATACGTATTTTTTATTATACGAGTATTCCATATTTTGGTTGATTTTATTACTAAATGGTTTTACGTACAGATATTGGCAAAACATGATCGTATATGAAGTGTCCATAGATTTCCAACATTTTTTTTCTAATCTAAAACTTAACTATAATAAAAATTCCATTTTCTATATGTTAATTTTAACAGAACAAGCATACGGTTTAGTATATATTTTTATTTTAACATTTCCAGTTTGACTTTAATAAAAATTCTTTTGTTTTTTATTGATCTATTTGTTTAAAAGGGAGCCACGGTAACTGAGACCACAGCCCTCCATGTGGGTTTTGTTTGTAGGTTTTTTAATTGTTTAGAGTTACTGTAGGTTAAACACGTGGGAAGTGTATGTGTATAGGCATGGGCACCGCTTCTAGAGTATTTTGGTCACCCATCCGACTGCTAGCAGTTCCGGGTTGTGATTAACCGCAAAACTGAAGAGTGACTGCGGCAGACCATTTTGCCACACCATGCCACAATAAAAATTCAAAAACATAATACATTGCTTATGGTAAATTGTCTTTTTTAAACTATATTTTTATGAAATTTATATGTTGCAGGTATGAAACAGAAGAATTACATTCTTTAGATATTAAGTAAGTTTCTTGCTTTTTAAAAAATATATGAACTCAATAATTAAGGTTAAGGGAGATAATTTATATATAATTTTATTTTAAATTTATTGATATATTTGGGCTAAAATATTCATGATCATGATGTAACTATGATTTACAATTTGAAAATGGGTACGTTATAGAATGAAGATTTTAAGAGATAGATATCGAAGATTGTTGTGAATTTTTTTTATCTGTCTACAATTTACTAAATATTGAACTCTAATTGTGGTTTTAAGGTCATAGCCGACTGTTTTCACTCCTAGAAGCCTTAAAAAATATTTTAAAAATGACAATTTGAAGCTGTAGAAAGTAATGGCTGTTGATTAAAAAAATTTCCGATCTAAAGGGTAAATTTGAACATTAAAAGTTTTAATAAAATTTGTTAGAAAATATTATACAACATATTATCGTCCTGCATCATAAAGTTTTCTAACTTAAGTAGTTATTGGAATTTAAAAAATTATCTCTCTAAAACACCACCTGCCTTAAATTTTTAGTGTTTTTATGAAAGTTTTGTAGATTCTTAGTAGTATACACGGATATTTTTAAAAAAGACGTTGCTGCATGACCAAAAAACCGTTATCGTTAATGACCAGAAATATAAATTGAATTCTATAAACCAGCAATGGTATGCAGTGTTCTAATGATTCATGGCTGTCATACTTACAAAATGTTTCAGTACATCAAATAGTTTTATTGACAAGTGATTTTACCGTATACATATATTTTCAAGCAGAATTTGTCTATAAGACGCGCAAGTAGAAAGCTTATGCATTTGTCTTACGGTGTTCTACATTTTCATTGGGGGGGGGGGGTACATTTAAATGTTCTTTTGGTTAAAACTTGAATAAAAAATTATTTTTGAATATATGAATAATTTACTAAAACTTTGAGTTACACGTATAATACAATATAGATTGCGTAACGTACAATAGAATGAAACCCTTTTATTAATTTTAAAGTAGAAAAATATTAATTTCACGGGTAATTGTTTCTACTAATATTTTATTTTCTTTATTGAAAAATGCCGTGGAAGCTATTTTCAAAGGCCGATACGATAAATGCTGCTTATAATATTTATAAGTATAAAAATACGCAGGTAATTAAAAAAAGGAGAACAGGAGAAATTTAAATTCTTAAAATTATTTTTAATCTCTATTTATTAGAAAGACATTCAATTGAGAATATTAACTGGTTCCATACTTACTTCTTCTGCTTATAGAATCTGAATTAGTATCTTCAGTTCATTTTCTAATATGGTCAATTTTTTTGAATTGCAAATAAGTTTTATTTACAAAAACCAACTATTAATTTGTTAAAGTTTTCAATATGTGTTTATGTTATTTTTCGAGTATCGTAACTTTGGTTTTTGAATAATACACATAATATACAGCCACAGAAACAACGCAAATACTGTTCTACGGTGGACTTCTTACTGTTTTATTTCGTAATCGAAGACTTTTAAAAGAAAAATTTTAAACTTTAGTGAAAAAGTTGGTGAGTTTGTTTTGTAGACACATTTTACCCGCCCTGGATGCCATGGCCAAAACAAAATTGCCCGTCAACTACCGCTTCAAAAGAGTGAAATGAAAAAGAATATAGTAGACACTCGAACAAATTAAATAGTTCAAACTTCCGCATGTGCGTGCTTCGTCTTAATTTTACTTCGACAGCGACGATTTGTTCAACATTTTGTCGCACTGACTTTTAAAACTTTTTATTAATTCGTTTTGAAGATAGAAGGAAACGTTTAGCCGGGGAAAATAGTTTTGTTTTGGAAATTGTCTTGTCATTTACGTTTTATCCGCTATATCGTTTCGATAATCGGTTAGAAATTCGTTGAGTAATCGAATACTACTAACGAAAAACTAAAAAGTGCAAACTTTGGAAAACTTCACAAAGTTTTTGGTTTTACGTGCTTAGAATGATGTACCAAAACGGAGAAAAAAGGTAATGATCTAGACTAGAAAACTAATCCGACACGAAAGTGATTTGAATGACTAAATCAAAATTATTTGATTGAAAACAAGTACATAGTATGGTATTATACCCTTTGTTTATACACCTGCTTCACATTTCTAGGACTAAACTCAACTAAGATATTTCCTCGATATGGCTTATGAAAATAACAGAAATAGTTGCATGAAATAGCTAAGGTTCAAAAATCTAAGAATATTTTGTACGAGCGCGTGCAAATGACGTATCGTAAGAACGTAGAGAATTTATCTTTGTGTCAGAACAATATTGAATATATTGTATGTTTGCAGTTATTTGATTTTCCCATCATTTGATATTAGTTAAATTTTATGTATTTTTATATACTTATTATTCGTTCAATTAAACTTAATGAACTAAAGCTATAAATGCAGTCACAGTATAATAATATATAGCCGTAAATATAAATATGCACATATTTTTAATTAAAATATTCTTGGAATCTTGTTTCTATTACATTTAAATACTCAGCAAACCAACATATGACAATAAATCTTCTAGTTCAATATTGTAAAATGTAATTAAATATTTAAATCAAACATATTCGACCTTTTGAGGCGGGCAGCTATAAAGCCACTGTGGCCGTCCAGCTACAAAACTAGAATCATTCGTTTTCTACGCTTGATCTTTCGTCACTATATTAGTGTATGACGAAAAACGTATAATAAAAGGTTGCAATATTGTGCCCTCTTTGTCATTGACGAATATTTTGCACAACGGCGGTAGTTATTTATTACTTGTTTTCAAGTATTTGTAATTTGGAATTATAAAATACGAAAACAGCATTTTCTCGTTGACGTAAGTCCTGGAATACACAAATAAGTACAGAATCCTCGGTTGGTTATGTGATTGATGGCGTATGACACAAGGATGTGATGACGAGTATTACGTGCAACTGCGCAAAACCGACGGAAATGTTGTTTACGCTGTATTATAACTATTGGTGTTAACATCATGTATATCTTCAAACTTTGATGGTCAGAGCCTCCAGTTCAATACAGAAAACAAACGTGCAATAATATCCCCATAGAGCGTGTGAGCCGAATTCAATGGTGATCTGTTCAATACTTAGCTTGAAATATAGACGCAACTATGGTTAAAATTCTGGGGGGGGACTACAGCTCTCTTACCACCTCGACTAAAACTGTTAAATTAAAATAACTAACAGGAGCCAACCTTTAAAAACCATATCACAACACATTTACTTTACTGAGCTAAAAGAGGAACGTATTGGATTTACTACAAAGTGTTTTTCTTTAAGTGAAACTGCTTTACAGATGCTACGAAAAAAAAATATATCACGCGTCACGGTCGGCGTTGACTTTGAAAGGGTAAACATGTACTTTTCTAACGACAATTAGTAATAGAAGTCAACGATCATAAATATATTAATCTCAAAATTCCGTGGAAACGACGTGGTGACTACACCAAATGGGTCGGCAAAGTAATCCCGATTTTCTAATAAGGTTTAATCCGTGAACAAGGACTGAACGGAAAATTCGGCCTATAGGTGACAACTAGACAGATTACGTTTTACTAATTTTATAATTGCATAAGTCACAACATCTCAGCACAGCAGGTGAACGGACCTCCTCCAATCACCATGTATTCCACTGTAAGCAAACCCAAGGGATATGATAATTGGGTTTCGTAGAATAAAATCAAGCCGTTATAATAATAATAACAATAATAATAATAATATGTTACCACTATCCATCATACTTCAAACCATCTCATTTTTTTTTTCAATGCCTAAGGTCTTAAATGTTTTATGTATTTTTTTTAAAACCGGTGAAATATCAATTACCGTTTGAGGATTAGACTGAGATATACATACATTAAATTTGTATTTCAGCTGTGGGAAGCACGTTTATGGGTCGGCACAAGTAACACACAATAAATTCTTACGCAGCGATGCTTTCGTTGTCAAAATACGAGTACAATACTGTTTCAACAAAAACCGAAAACTACTGGCTTTTAACAAGTTCAAACGGTTAACTATTTAATGTAATGTCGGTTCATAATTCTCAGCGAGTACATCATACATTTTAATAAATTAAACATCATGACATCAAGTATAAGCTTGGAAATTAAAAATCGGAAGTGAAATAGTTTTTTTTTGTGTAACAAACATCAAGAAAAATAGTTCAAACAAAATTATATCAAACAAATAACGATTGAAAATATTGTCTATAACTTTTAATAGTATAATCAAGGCACTTTTGAACGATATTATTTTATTTTAAAATATCAAAATAGAAAAAATAATACAAATAAAACTCTGATAATTCATCTAATACGAAATTTATACTATGTGAAATCGACGAATGATATGTAAAAATGCAATAAATTGTATTAAAAGTTAATGCGTCTATAATTATATAATTTTGATAATAATTCTCATCTTTGTTTTATTATTATATCTATTATGGTTGTCTTTAAAAAATCATGCCGAAAGTCATATCCACAAATAAATAATAAATATACAATACATCAACTTTTGCTTTGATGCGTATTTTAAATACAATGATTCATCGCTTTTAAACTTGAACTAATAATACAAAATATAATATATCCATCCTATAATGACGATGGTTCAGAAAGGTCGATTTATGTCATGCTCTCTGCACGTATGTCATCAGTACCCTGTCAAGAACCAAAGGGACGAAGGACAAACACTCGGTTTTGGAGCTTTTTGTGTCTCACTCAACAGATTATTTTTTATACTTGGATATTTTATTAATAAATCTGTAACTAAAAATCCTAACCGTCGTCTGATACCATTTCCGTGTGCTGTCTGTAATCGAATACCGACAAGTAATATTAATACTCTGTTACTCAAAATGTTGTACAACTCTTCTTACCTAAAAATCGTTCTTATTTTTCGTATGGTTTGCAAAAAACTTAAAAAACTAAAAAAAACTAAAAAATATTATTTATATTTAAAAAGAACCAGTTTTAATTTAAATATGTATTTTTATATAATAGTTAACATAATTGTTGCTTTAATAATTAGTCACTTACAAATATTTATGAATTATAAAATATCTTTATAAATGCATTTTCTTTGGGACTTAATAAAAATATGAACTTTTATTAACGATTAAGAACGATCTTTTAGTTCACATACATCGAATAGATAACTGTTGTATTGTAGATAATGTTATTTAGTTGGTGCTTTGTGGAGGTCATTTTTTGAATTTCTTAACAGTTTTCCGAATAATTGAGGAAAACAGAGTTCAAAGTGCAAACAACTTATTGGCATTCTACTTTTTTATATTTCATTGATACAAAATTTTTCATAAGTTTATTAATTGCTTATAAACATAACTATTAACAAATTATATACGAGTAACCAACATTTATGTTTAAAAAATCTACTCACATTGGCGTGAATAATTACATAAATCCCTGAAACACTAAGTTAACAAGCTCCATATTACAATTGAAAAATACTAATAATAATTTATTAACTATATAGTATATAGTTATAATAGTAATCTAAAACGTTTCCATATTAAAGTAAATTGTATTAGAAATTACCACGGTTTACCGAATTCAAACAAAATTAGTTTATCAAACAACATGATTAAATAAACAATTTGGCATCATCTAAAATACTGAAGTAAAGTAATTACATATAGTTGCATTGTTGGAGGGGCAGGGAGAGGTTGAATTCAAATAAAACTGAATGTCACCACTAGCACTATAAATGCATTACATTTACGGCAAAACAATCATGATCATCAATTCATATTCTATAGTCACGCATATCAAATAGTATCAAATGGTTTATCGAAGGTATTTCTTTACAGAATTGAAATTAGGGTTCGTTTGGAAATAATATATGAGATATATTTATTTATTTTGTTTAAGATATTGTATTAAATATGGTTTTTAAATCTTCATCGTTTTATTTTTATTTTTAGTATATCTCTTATATATTTAAATACATTCTTGGCTTCATTTGATGTTGGTTCCAAGATTATCGTTTTTACGAATACTATTACAAATAAAATGTTTACAAACACCCTTATATTTTGTGGTGCTTCTCTTCCGTGTCCTACAACGGTTAACAACAATAAACATTATACACGTATTTATAATTTTCTTTGAATCCATAAAAAGATACGTTTTTAAAATTTTAACTTCATGTGTATAATGTGTTCAGAATGCCTAATAATTATTTTGACCTCCATTGCTAAGCTAGGCGTAACATTTATTCAAAGGCATGAATCGAAAATAATAAACGACCAGACAAATAATCCTCACACCTGATTCGGCTTCCACAGCCAAATATTTCGCCCATATATTAAGTACATCGTTTTACTGATCATAGTCATTTTCATTTCTAATGAAGTCTTTTTAAACGTCAATCAATGATTACCAAATCTTTAAATCCATATGGAATCGTGAAAATGAACGTCGAAAAGTTTTCTTTTATCAGTTTTAACAGTAAGTAATGCATATAACTGCCTAGATTTTGTTGAACAACCAAATAATACCCCAACCTCTTGTGACCAGGTCATAATCTTAAGATATCCACTAAAAATTATAAAATAAAACTTAACGAGGAATCTAATAGAAAAATAATTTAAACTCGAAAAATAAATTTCGTTATCCATCTAATTTTTTATCATGTTTTAATTTTCTCCCATATGTAATTTCAGGATATTTACAATTAGTTTATAATTTTCGAAATGTTATAATATTCGTATTATTTATTTAACAGACTATTTGTTATTATTTGTTATTATTATTTGTTATGTCTCTGTGTTCCATTTTCTGTTTTCTTTTTTTGTTATTTTGCTTTGGTTATCAGCTAGTTTATATGGTCACTATTGTCACTAATTTAACGAATCGTATAAGGTAAAACATGCGTTTTCTTATTGTTTGGTATGTTTTAGTCGCATACTAATGGTATATGGTTTTATTGTGCAGTTGATCATTCATATGGGAGCTGTTACGGAAACACTATTTTTTACTTATATGCGTGTACTGTGTTGTGTCTATGTAATATTTTGTTACTCCAAACGTACTCTTGTAAACATGTTCATAATATATATATATAACAAAGTATTTACTCTGGATTATGTTTTCGTTTCTTTTCCGTATTACCTTTATAGAAGAATGCAATATAATTATAATACCCCATTAATAGTTAACATGCATTAGAGGTTAGCTAAAGTTAGTATACAAATATTTTTTTTTTTTTTATTAATATATAAGATGTTCCTAGCCATGGCTATCTACGTCTAGTGATATTATAATGGTACATTTTTAACAGTTAGAATATGATAATTTAAGTAATAATAATAATAATAGTAATAACAATAAAAATAATAATAATAATAATATAGCAGTAACAATATTGAAATAATAATTACAATATGAAGTATAACAGATACTAATGACAAATTGTATAGCTTGATATTGATTCTACAAGTAGCAACAGCTACTGTATAATGTGGAGCTGTTACACCAGAAGGTCATGCGGACGTCCCCGTTTTAATCTACGTTGAGGCGGATGTACGTGGAGTTGGTAGTGAAGTGAGCCAGAAGAATTGAGCAGTGAGGTATGGAAGTTTTTTTTATGAGGTTTTAATATTGTCTGTGATTTCCTGAATCTGAAGGTCTTTGTGTAGGTTTACATTCCTTATAAACCAAGGTGAGTTGGCAATAATACGTAGCACTTTATTTTGAAAAATATGAATTTTATTGATGTGAGTGGACGCGCATTTTTCCCAGACCGGACACGCATAAGTGAGTAGTGGACGTAGAATTTGTTTAAATATTAGAAGAGAGCATTTTTTCTGTAGTGGAGATTTTTTATTGAGAATAGGGTATAACATAGAGAGGCGCTGATAAGCCTGTTGAAGTTTGGATGAGATATGGGGCTGCCATGTTAGGCGTTTATCCAATGTCAACTAGAGGTATTTTACTGACGAGCTCCAAGGTATATTAACATTGTTAAATGTTAGTTGTGCAGGGGAGCGGTAAGGACGAAGACTGAAGATAACTCCTGTGCTTTTTGACGCATTTATTTGAATACGCCATTTTTTACACCAGTAGGATATTTCGTGAAGATGTGCTTGCAGATTTGTGGTTACTGCTTCAATGTTACGTGATTCTGTGAATATTGTAGTATCGTCTGCGAATAGGGCAATATTCGTACGAGGTGACTGGGGAATATCATAAACATAGATGTTAAAAAGTATGGGACCAAGCTTAGAGCCCTGAGGTACACCAGCAGATATAGGCATAAGGTCTGAGGTGTTATCATTTATTTTGACAGCGAACTGCCTGTTAAGTAGAAATGAATTAATAATATTGAACAAGTAAATTGGAGTATTAATAGATTTTAGTTTAAACAGTAGGCCCTCGTGTCAGACTTTATCGAATGCTTTTGAAATATCTATAAATACAGCTCCAGTATGACAGTGTTTTTCGAATGCAGTATTAATATGTTCAGTTATTCTAAGTAATTGTTGAACCGTAGAATGATTTGATCTAAACCCGAATTGGAATTTAGGTAATATCTATGGCATTTAAATAGAAAAGAAGTCTAGTGTGAATGATTTTTTCAAACAATTTTGAAATTGAAGATAAGAGGCTGATTGGCCTGTAGCTGTCTGGATTGGATTTGTCCTTCCCTGGTTTGCTTATTAGTATTATGTTTGCAACTTTCCATTTGGGTGGAAAGTAACCAAGACGCAATAAAGAGTTAAATAATGTGGTCATAAACACTAGTCCTTTCGGTGGTAATTTTTTTAAACATAAGATTTGTAATTTTGTCGTGGCCCGGTGATTTTTTGTTCGGGAGATTTTTAATAATTTGTTTGATTTCATTTGGCGTTACGTAATTTATGGAATTTTGGACTTCATAATTTGGTAGTTCTAAGGTGTGTTTTACTCTTAGGTCATTGCTTGGATTGGATTACAGATATGATTGGGATGAAAGGTGTTGTACAGCATATTTGAAAAAACATCACATTTTTCTTGATCGGATATGATAAGTTTTGCATCAGTGCTAAGAGGGGGAATGGTGTTGATGTCTTGGTTTGAAAGTCTTTTTGTTGCTTTCCACAAATTTGATTCACCCGGTCGCATGTTTGACAGGTAACTATTGTATGAGGATACACGGTAGTTTTGTAAGGCTGCTTAGACTTCTTTGGTAAGTAGGTTTAGTATTTTTTTATCTGCCGGGTTCCTATGGTTTTGCCAGGTGCGCCTGGCTAGATGTTTACGACGAATAAGTGAAGATATGGAGTGTGGCAAGATACCAGGACTGTGTATATTTTGCAGTACGGATTTAGAACAGGACTGAGCGGCTTCTGTTATGACGTCTGTCAGATGGTCGGCTGTTTGCTCTGCTATTTGAGTGGTAGGTACACTTGTAGGTATTTTCAGATTAGATTGTACATGGTTAGAGAATCTATTCCAGTCTGGTTTGCCTTTAATTAATGAGTTGTTTGTACAGCGGATAAAAGAGGGGGAGTTAATCGTTATTTTAACAGGTGATCCGAGTCGAGTTCGATGAGAGGTTCATGCACGCATACAAATGGGACAGATTGAAGTATTAAAATGTCTAATATATCAGTCAAGCGGTTTATATCTGTTGGGAAGTAAGTAGGTGTATTTGGAGCTGATATTGAAAAAGGTGTGTTTGCTATGAACGCTTGTAATTTAGAGCCATTTGGATTTGTAACACGGCATCCCCAGTTAATGTGTTTTGAATTTAAATAACCGGTAATTATAACTGAGTTATCTAGGTTCATGATTATTTCATAATCTGCGATAAGCATTTGGCGACTAGGAGGTTGATACGCACTGACAAACGTTATGTACTTATTGTTTATGTTGATGGAAACTGCTACGGCTTCTAGGTACGTCAGGACGAGTGTAGGCAATTGTTGATGTTTGAACAAATATTAATATGACAATTATAGAATATGGAATACGAATAACTAAACAAATAGATAAGTGAATGCAATGAGATAGCAGGTACTTACACTATGCGTTTTGTCTTTGGTAATGTATGGCGTTCGATGTCAACGTCTAATGAGTCCAACTATTTAATTGCCTACTGAAGTACGTTGTAATCGATGATATAGTTACTTTAGTTTTGATACATTTTATGGTGTTAATATTATTGTTCATATCAGTTTATATTTAGCTTGATCAAAGATTTGGTATAGTACCTTAAACCTAATAATCTAGAAATCGGTTGCTTTTGTCTTTATTAAAATTTATATTTAAAATTCCGATTGGGTAATTTTTGGGCACTCAATTAATTTAACAGTGCAATTCTTTTTATTTATAAACACTTTTCCTGGTTGCGAAATTGCACCAAAAGTGTGTCATGTAACATTTTATTGGGTCATAAATTAAACAACTTGGAAGGTACCTTAGGGCGACTTTATTCGATGTTTTTAATAATTCCTTAAAAACTTTGAACAATTTTGAAGTTGCAATTACTCGCATACGTTATTTTATAGTTGTATTTCTTTTGATGCGCTAAAGTTTAATCATCACACGTCTCTACATGGAAATAAATTCACAAAGTATAATATCAACATTTTTTTTAGATAATCTATGATAAATAAGATAAATTTGATGTACGTATATAAATTATAAATCGAGGCTTGGACAGTTAATAAAAAATTAATCTTAGTAGTGAAAGTTGATTGAAAAATACAGGTTAATTCAAATAGCTAGTGTTTAGAGAGAACGTTATTTTTTATATAATATTCGGAAATAAAGTTAAAATTAGAATTGTTCAAAATGACGTGTACATATTATTATTTCGGAAATCAATGAAAAGAATCATAATCATCATATTAAAATGTATCCATTTGAAAAATGTTTTGTTAATGAATTACTTTTTATACATTGATAATTGTTGTATAGTTACAGTTAACGTTATAATAAGAGAAAAAAAGTTGTTTATATTAATTTTATAGTTGTGTTAATTATTGTTGATTAATTAATTTATATACGTATGAAAAAAAATATGATAAAATTAATAACATTTTATGATACTGAATTCTGACTTAATTACACTTATACTTTACTTGTTTGCGAAGTAAACCGAAAATTATGAAAAAGTCTCACAAAAGATATTTTTTTTTAATGTAGAATAATTAGCTGGATTTATCCGGAAGTCGATGATTATAATTTAATAAAATACGTTTGCTGTGAATACAAAATTATTTCACAGGACTACGAACAGGTTAGACATGCGTTTTCCAAAGATAAATTATATAGAATTAGCACTGATAATATTTTATAGTACAATCGAATTTCATGCAAACCATTTAAATGAATCTAAACATATCTCATAAATTAAATTCTACAAAATTCTGCTCGAGGGAATACATTTTACTTTCCTTGTTAGAGGATCACTCACAATCAGTGTGGGTATCTCTACACTGAAATTTTCAACAAATTAACAAACATCAAAGTCGTGGAATTTGGGCGAATATTTGGTACAACTTTGGGAAAATAAAATCGAGAAAATTTACTCTAGTATCGTCTTAAAATTTTTACGTTAAAAAATAAAATTGGTATCCCCGCTATATCTTTGAGAAAAAAAAAAACTGAAAAATGGTGACGTGGGAACACTCAGGGGAGTATTTGGTATAACTTTGGGATAACTAATCGATAAAACGCTTAAAAGTGCCTTCAGTAAGGTGGTACATAAAAAAGGCATGTTCCTTATATATATAATCGGAAATCGGTCATAGTTTGTACTTTAAATATCAAATATCAAAGTTACAAAGTTTATGTTTTTTATAATAGTATAAATACTAAAACTAATAAACAATTTATGACGATAGGTAAATCCTCGGTACACATTAAATTCAAGAGACCACAGATATTATCAAGCAATTGGGAAGTTTCGGTGCCCGATGAAAACCAGCGATGATCGTTTGTTACGTTTAAATCATATTATTATTTTAAAATTTTACTTACCCACGACAGTTAAGACCATTGCGTGCCCAATCGGGGGCGTCGTGCCCACTTGACATTCGTAGAAGCCGCTGTCTCTGATTTGAGGGTATCGTATTTGTAATGTCCAGTCTTCGGTCTGTGGTGAGTGTATTGCTTGAAACCTTTGATCGCTGGTGTAAGTGTACCGACTTACGGTCAGTAAATGTATACCACGATGTCGCACCCATGAAACCTGTAAAAGCGTACAATGTATAAACATATTCTTTCGTTGGGTGTTAAATGAATATTAGTTGTTACTGCGATTGAATATATTATGCAGAAACAGACGGAAAATTGGTAAGGTCAATTCGTGTTTCAAAAACTTGATAAATATATTGTATAATTATCATAAATTTATTTTTATTAGAATTTAAATGTTTTCGATACAATATAAAATAGTAATTTTTATTTAAAACTTAAATATTAAATAAATTTTGTTATTACAGTAATATCCATCTACTTTTATTATCCCATAAACATAATAAGTTCATTAAAAAAAAATAAACATTTATTTCTTATAGCAGTGATAAACATATTTTATTTTTGTGGAACTATTACGAATTATTATATAAGTCTTGCTTGTACGTTTAAGTACAGTTATCAAATTTGCATTTTGTAAATATTTCTTTAGAATAAAAACCTTGTTATGGTTGGTTTGCAACTAAAGAAATAGTTACTTTTATTAAGTTCTGCTTTAAATATTATTAAAATGACATAACTATAATTTCTTGATATTTAATTGAAAAATGTTTTCTGTATTATCCATTTTTGTTACATTTGAAAATGTTGTAGTTGAAACAATAATAAATATAAAGAATTCTAAAAAATTCTACTTTATTACTTACAGTTATCGCGTTCGGTGTACAATTCTTAATTAGGTCATAATAATACTTATAGTCGATTGAATAAATAATCTTACTTCCTGTTTCTAGACGAAACAAAACAGTGTTTTTATTTATTTAAAATTAAAAAATAATTGTTATTGCTAATTTTTATTTTATACATTTTCTCCGTTGGATATTTATAAAGTTTTAAATAAGTAAATAAAGAGTAGCGTATTCAAACAAAAGACTTTACTCTTGTTACTTTCTACCTCGTAAGATATAACGACCTATGTAGGTATTTTAAAACACGGATAAGATATTGGTCCTATGAAAATAAGAAACTGCCTGACATTTATTAATCCAGTGGGATCAAGTAAATAAGTGGACCGTACACCAGTAAAGTGAACGAACGGATTTCATTGCAAAAGTATCAAGCAGCGATAATGTCTGTGAACTTAATTGACAAACTGTGGTTGTTGTTAACGATGAATATTTTTATTAATTATGATCTAATAGAATCGAAAATAAGAAATGTTAATGTTGCTTCTACTCAGCCGCGTACGAACTACTAAATAACGAACGATCTGTCTCACTGGTGTCCGATCACGGATTTGGAAACAATAAAACAATAAGAACTATGAATCATGACATTAAAATGAATTACTACAAGAACTAAGAGTTTGTGATAACCGATTATTAATTCGTTGTTATTAATAATTGACAGTTTAAATCTACCAAGGAAGATGCAAAATATTATTCGTGATTTCTGGTATTATATTTTGAATTTAGAATCCATCGCAGAGAGATGTAGTGGTCGTTTGGCGAAATATAGTTTTAACGAGAATTCGGAGCAGTTCTCATGTGATTTGCAGAGGAGCTCTACTGAGAAAATGACTTGTTGTA
The DNA here is from genome assembly GCA_949715065.1 of Periphyllus acericola. Taxonomy (NCBI): domain Eukaryota; kingdom Metazoa; phylum Arthropoda; class Insecta; order Hemiptera; family Aphididae; genus Periphyllus; species Periphyllus acericola. The sequence goes on from OX454265.1 coordinate 14,808,876, forward strand.
CCTTTTACCCAAATATATAGGTGCTATCATAATATGGTGCGTTCTAGAGGCGTCCATAGAAATTATAAAACTTCTCTTACATTTCACGTGAATAATGGTATTCTCCGGTGCGAATTCGGATATTATGTTTCGGTAAAAGAAGTCCTTCGAAGTATAATAATGGTTCAATTCACTCGAATAACGCTTTGCACATTTTTTAATGTTATTACACTGATTCTTTCACGTAAAACGGAGAAACATTTTTATTGTTGGAAAAAGTTGCGTTACCATGATTTTGTATTATGTGATTTGATCCATTCACTGTAATTGCTTATTGATTTCTTATTGTTGCATAATAACGTAATACCGTGTATTTGTTATAAGTTTATTAAAAATAGTCGTCTGCACATCATTGACTTGTAGTTATTACTTACTACACATTAAGTAATACATATAAGTACAAAAGAAGAAAAAAAAATTTAATTTAGAATTGTAAATAGTGTTGCTGGTCCCTATGCAATCAAATCTACTTTCCATGATTGTCTGGCAGTTTTTAATTCTATTCAGCATAATCACTTCTATTTTTTATATATTTTACAATTAACCACAATAAATTTCACTGTTCATCGGATACTCGAACGACTTTTATAAACTGTATTTATTTGTGAACATTAGTCGTTGTACTATATAATTGATAATGATTAATTCTTTATTTAATGTTATTTTATTATATGTTATCAATGAAATGCATTATAATTGCAGAAAATGTTTATATTTACAAGAGTAGAGAAAGTCATAAGAATGTAAAGTTTTAGTAAGGATTTGTTAAATTCACAATGATGTTCAGAACTTAATTTATAATACGGAGAACAAAGTCAGATATGTCACTTGCTATAAATCCTAATAGTTCCCAAGTCTTAGAGAAATTATATGTAATGAAATATAATCCGAACTCAAATATTTATTATTTTTCATACATTCAGGCATAAAAAGGTACCATAAAAAATAATCATTTGAAATATTATTTTTAATTTTGGATATTACATGCCGCTCAACAGTTATATATAATTTGTAATATTGTTAGGTAAAGACAGATTTTATTTGATCATATGATTTTGTTACGTTTCTTTTCTCCTTCATCCATTAATTTAAAACATAAGTTATACAACCCGACACTCTTATGTCCGCTGATAATTCAATAAAAATGTAGATTTATTTCACACTACTTTATTTAGTTTGTCAAATAGGTACTTTATCTAGTTAATATTATTTATTAATTTTAATTATTATTTATTTTGTGCAATGTTTGTATTTTCAATTTTGTTTCTTTAATATTAATATACATTTTAGTATTAACACAATCTACATATTCACTGTAGTTTAATTTATTTATTTTTTAAATTAGCTTTTATGACTATGACAATTATTATATGTAGAACAATATCATGACTTAAATAAAAAAAAAGAAAAGAGAAAAGAAAAAAAAAGTACAACAAATATAAATATTAATTGAAAGAAAAAAATCAACTTTCAATAATTCGTAAATTATGTTGTTGGTAACTATTATTATTAATAAACTATTATTGACTCATATTTGAATAATCATTAATATGTGTCTTATCTTCATGTTACGGAGTCTTAATATATGATCTAGTTATAATTTATATTATTATGCAAAAATGGATTTTATTACTCCGCTGAGTAATGGAAGAACTTCAACATATTGGGGTTCGTTCAAATAATTGAAAAATAGCATATGTTATAGTATTAAGTGTATTATGTAATTGTGTAAAAGTCAACTGTTAAAATACTCCGTTTGACTTTCAATTTTATATTAATAAAAATAGTGGGAGACAATCCCGATTTATAATTATATAATAATATTTTCAATAAGTCAATTATTTGTGAAAATGTATTATGATATTTCAATATTTATAAGTTAATTTTGAGTAATTCAATATCAGTTTCGTGGTGGCCGTATTCGAGAGAATAATATTCAACAGATATTTTTACTTAGGATATTATAGGGTTACAGATTATTATAATTGAGGTATTGTTCTCGTGGGAAGTTTTGATTTTACGCATAAGTAGGGTCTATAAATCCTAATTATGAATTTATTTAAGTGCTTAGTTTGTTGAAGTTTAGATGATAACAAAATGTATATCAAGAACATTAGTTCAGTATAATAAAAGTTTCATAAATGTTTATTTACGTCGTCACTACCGTTAAAAAAATATATTTTTTTGGTCTTATAATTGTAAAAATCACTTAAATGTTTTTTTTGTCACTTGTGCCGAATGTTTAATTTTTGATGCCACTAAATGTGGCGGAAAATACTATTATCACATGGAAAAATAAATTAATATTCAAAGATAATAAATATACATTATTTTGCAGATATTCTGGCCCACCACGTTATACAATCTGTTTGCAAATCTATACTTTTTTAAATTTCAAAATTCCATAGCATTTTTTAAATAATAATTATTAATAAATGACAAACGTACATATTAAAAAAAAAAACAGATATTGTTAATAATTAGTGCATTAAAATAAAGATGAAGGCGTGCGTGACAAAAAATTGTATGTGTGTCTCGTGCGGAAGGGAAATTTTAGTCTTGTGTGAAATGCCTGCGATTGAAATTGCTCACTTTCCGCGCTTGCGACACAATATACTATTTCGAAACAATTTTTTCAATGATTTTAGCAAATTCAATTTTAATTTATTCACTTAATCATTATTACTAGCTCAAAATCTCAAAATTATATATTTTTTTATGAATTTAATACTTTAAAAGTCATGTATTCTTACGCTTTACGAGAAATTATTTGAAAAGAGTAGCAGCGTACGTTCGCTTCAAAAGTATTTAATAATTGTTATTTTTGTTAGTTTGAAACTGTTAAGTAGAATATTAAATCGGAACAAATTTAATTGAATACCTTTTGACTGTCGATTTGCGTACATTTTGGCGATTAGTTAACTTTCAGTATACCGCAAAGATGGAAATCGAAAATTTTGTAATTAAAACTTTTTTGAAAGAGGAATATATAATCAATAGTATAAAGTGAATAACAATTAATAATATTATTAATTGTCATTTTCAAAACTCGATTTAAAAAAAATAGGTCAAGCCGTTTTAAACATTAGAAATGAGATTCTAACGGTTTTTCTTATTTATTTTTTTAATAATTGTTGATAGCATAAACATTATACGTATATACCGCCGGTCGTCATCGGTGTACAAACGTCAAACGACGCGATCAAATAACGAGGATAGGTCGAATGATAATTAAAACGAATCTCTCGATTTTAGTTATACTCATTGATGGGAGGGGGAGGGGTTAGGGACGGTGCACCTGGCATGATATTATTAATGTACAAGGGATTCGCGTTATCGACGGAAGAAACGATGCGCAGACGGACTGACGGTCCCGCGCAGACGTCGTAATAACAATATTATTATTACAACGACGAGTCGACTAAGACTGCGAAGGCGATGAAAAGCGATATTCGCTGAACAGATTGACTTGTGGCAGAGACGGGCCGGAGCAAAAGTCAGTAGATGACGACGACCCTTTGTTGATCATATTATTATCATCATTATTATTAGTATTATCATTATTATTCGTATTATAACTATTGAGGCTACCCCGTATTATCCCGTCCAATTTTCGTCAAACTCTATTGCGCCGTGTAAAACGACCGGTGTGTATATATTGTCCACAACCCGTCGGGTTTCATCATTTTCGCGGTTCACGGCGTATATACAGGGTGAATCAGTGGCGTACAGAAGGTAGGGGGAGAAAGGGCTAAACACGCCCTATAAGAAAAAAATCTGCATAAAAATGTATATTATGGGCAGTTACTTTTAATATATTTAATATAATATTTACTTTTAATATTTAATATATTATCATTTATACCAAAAAATAGTTATTTTCTATTTCGATGACAGACGACAATTACAATAGTTATTAGTAATAACAAAAAACATTTCCAAATTTATTAGAAGCATGTTACATTTTATTACTTTATTATTTTTATGGCTTTCAAAATTATCTTTGTGCTTAGAAGTTATGTCTATGAGAAGGATTGTATAAAAAATGTTTATATTTAATTTATGGTAGCCCCCTCCCTCTCATAAACAAATTCTGCGTATGCCACTTGGTTGATTATATTCTGAATGTTCAACCCTAATTGTCTCGCGAATAGTTTGTGCGTTTCAAAAGAACCATACACATTTCGCATATTATTATTATTATTATTATTATTATTGCGCACATTCCGAAGTGATTATTAATAAAACAAAAGTAATAACATATAATCAAACATATTTTTATGAAATTATTCGGTTGGAAAACATTATGACTTTTAGAACAGTAAACTAAATTGATATTGAAAAGATAATTTTAAGTTAAAAAATAAATAACAGAATGGAAAGTTATAATTTAGGAATCTTTTTGGTAAAATATTTATATATTTTAAAAAAAAAGAAAAAAAAATTATCTTATAACGCATGAGATATCACTTTTATTGAACCTAGTACTAACATGAGGATTTATAGACTTTCAAGAGGGACATTTTTTTCTTAAAGATGAAGAATTTCGCTGAGAGAATCACGGAACAAAATTCGAATTGTGTGATAATACATTTTCGTATGAAGCGAATTGCGGAAGGACCAAGATACATATTAAATCCGTCGGAAACTGGGTACGTATTATTATAATAACACTTGCACGTCACTACAGATTTGTTGTGTGGGCGAAGATTATCTTTAAGTCGAATGCGATGATAGACGTCGGGCCACCGTGCACTGGTGAGTTACGGTGACGACGACAACTAGCACAACACTACTATTGTGATTATGATGAACGAAAACCATCATCATCATCATCTTAACATAATACCTACCGAGTGGTTGCGGACTGACTTAACTGGGAGCACCGTAGTTCCGGATACAAATTTTTTTTTTTACTGTTATTTTTTTACTCACGATTTCAGTACTAGTTTTCTGTTGTATTCTAATTGTCCTACTTCCATTACTGCATGTTGGCTGAGTGCATTCGTATTTAAGAATCCTTCCGCATAGCTTATAGATTTTAATTAGTTTGATCCAAGACCTACAAATTGTTGTTATCAATAATCATTTTGTACCAATTTTATCTCATGTGAACTTTCGGTGCTTTAAATATTTTTAAAATTCGGAGCTTAGGTTTCCTCATTTTTTTTTTGGAGCTCAGTATTTACAGAATATTTCTATACATGTAGAGCTACGGTACATATACTTACCACCTAACTAATACTATTTGTACAGCGTATAAAACTAGTCACTATTATATAGTTAACCCAAGTTAAAATAACTGCTAAAAGTCTTGGACACGTGTTCACTTTATATAAATTATTATAATAAAAGCATGTAATTATGCGAATGGTGTCCTGGTGGATTACACAATATTATGACGAACATAAACCATTGTCGTCATCGTAACGCATTACCTAGGAATTGCGCACTCCTCAGTGAGGAGTCCTCACTGATAAATATCCTCGCGCTCACGTCGAACGCAGTATGTCATAATATGTGTATCTATTGGCAACCGGTTTTTCTAATAGTTGCGCTTATAAAAGTGACTTAAATGACTGTCCTGTTTGCACACTACACTTAACTAAAAGCGTCTGTGACCTCTCACATTTACTCGGAGAATGTCCTTCACTACGTACCAAACGTAACGTATCATTTTGCTCAGAAACCTGAAATATCTTAAAAGCCTCTTCCCTCCCCAATACCTTCTGTGTACTCAATATTAAATCTGAAATGGTCATCAAACAGATAATTAAACTATGATGGATTTATTGGTACTTTTCTGAAAGAAATTGTTGTCTAGTTGGTATGTACTTTGGAAAGGTCATTTTTTAATTCCTCATCAGTTTCAGCATAATTGAGTAAAATAAAGAACAAATTGCAAAGAGTTTAGAGTCTTACCCGACCTTGGAGTATTGTCCAGAATTTATTTTTATTTTTTAATTCTGTCTTACTTATAATAATTGTCGAGCTGTCATAGTTATTGACTAAAAGCAAATAAATAAAAAGGAAACAAGTCGCGTCGGACGTGGCGTAGAAGAATGTAGACGTATAACTGCAGTCTGTGTAAATGTGTGCTTATGCGTGTATGTGTTTGTGTACGCCTGTGATACGAGCGTGTGCGTTGCGGTCGACGGTAGAAAAGTTTTGATATTTTAATAATTATTGCTCACGTGCCGTTCCACCCCATTCGCATCACAAGGTATAATCACTATTTTTTTTTGTTTACCTAGGGTCAAGTGCATTTTATTCACAGCTTGTATTTTTTCGGTCAACCGTCGGCGACCCGACCCACATACACACACACACACACACACACACACACACACACACACACACACACACACACACACACACACACACACACACACACACACACACACACACACACACACACACGTTAATAATCATAACTAAGCTTGAATATTATTTATTAATTATGAATATTTAAGTAATGAAAACGACTCCGGCAAGTGTGCATTAGTGTTATATCAATTATCAGTTATCTCATACAGGATGAAATTAATTCTTCATCTCTCGAACAAATATTTTTTTTGTTGCCTCAACTATGCTTCCCGAGACGCCAAGTATATCGGATTCGACAGTACCAAATCGAGAAAAAGCATTTATTCTACTACGCGCTGGGACAATAAATACATCAGAACCTGTCAACTGCTTACCGCTACACACACACACACACACTCGTCTTATACTTATACCCACACTTATCTATAAGTACGTATGGACAGACGACCTTGTACGAATGTCTCGTCATTGTCATTTTTCTATACACCCCGTCCGAAGACTTACAAGCGCTATAAAATCCGTTGCCAATAAATACATTGCACACAACGCAGGCGCGGGGGTGGCTTGCTGAGTCCGCAATCCCTCGGTAATGTGTTACGACGATGCAGTAAACGATTCTTGTGTGCGCGTGAGCGTGCGTCTTCGCGTGTGTCTGCGTGTGTCTGCGTGTGTATGTGTGTGTGTGAGTGCGTCATGTGTGTTAGGTGTCTCGGCCGGGTCGCTAGATAAAACGGTCAACGGTTTTTTGGCACCTCACCACCGGAACTGAAGCCAACTTCCGGCGGGATCGGTGTGCGTAATGCGCACATCGAGAGACGTTGTCGCCGCCGCCGCCGCCGAAATCAAACGATCATTATATTATAGCGCCATCCTCGTGGGTAATAGATTTTCGACGCGGTCCTATACGATTTTCGGTCTTGACGCGTATACGTATAAAATAATAGTAATAGTACTAATAATAATAATAATGTATGGCGAAAAACATTGTTTTAACCCTGCGCGTGGAATTTTCACGTAATTTCGCCTCGGGTAATCGCGATTGGCCACCAGCCAGCCGGAGCGACCGTGGTCGTGGTTAAACTGCCGTTGTTTACCGGTCCTCGACGTGCATCACCTGCCGCCAAGAAATGTTCTCGTCGTTGCGCCGTGCCTCAGTAGTATAGATATTATAACATCATCGTTAGTATCATCGTTAATATCATCATCATCATCATCAGCTGACGCCACGGGACACGAGTGTTCACTTGGTTTGCATCTGTCAATATCTTAGTCGAATCACCACGGTATTCACATTATTGGTACACACGTGTGTATTATTGTACATCGGTTGTGTCCGTGTTATAGTTATGTTTTCAACTAAATCAAATTAATTTTTTACGGCATTGATCAATTTTTTGTATTTTTCCACGTAGCACATTATAAAACGTTATTTTTTACGTTTGTATAAAGTATAATTATCATTTGGTTCTGAAAGCTGTAGATAACTTTTATATCCGAGTAGTGCATTTAAATCTCAAATATTTTTCTCTTCATTCAAATCAAAATTAAACTATTTTCTTATTCATTAATCTTGTTATTTATTAAAAAAAAAAAATTCCTTTGCGAAATAAAATGATATTGCTAAAAAAAAATATCGGTGGTGAGTCTATACTATTATTATTAACCTTATACATATTACAATTGTATTGACTTTCAAGTAATTCTTAAACGAATTGAGATTTTATAATATCAAGTATCTACCATGTATCTACTATACCTCAAAGATTATTTATAAAGTGTATGGTTTCGAATTTGTACTGAGTTTGATATTAAACATTATTAAACGTAATTTTTACAAAGCTACATTATGTATGTAATTAAATTGGATTTTTATCGCATGTGATTAATCACTAGTGAGTTAAAACTGGATTTGTCGGAATAAAAGAAATCGGAAAGAAATGTAAGTAAAAAACCTTTCTTTAGCATTAAAGCAGGATGATTAAATTTTTTGTTTACTGTATAAGATTTATTACATTGTATAATATTTCTCTAAGCAGGTCGAGATGAAGAAATTTCTATATAATGTTTCTTTGTTTGAATTCCATGTTGTAATGAATATCTTTGCTTACTCAAATTAATAAGTACGGAGATTATAAAACATTATAAGTTAAGTTTGGTGACTATGAAGTAAACTTTATAATTTCGTCAAAACTATATTTTTATATTTATAAGAAGTATGTTTTATACAATTAATAGTTGAATTAACTTACTTTTACTTTACCTAATTACACAGTTTGAAAACTTATCAAGTAAATAACATTATCACGTGTAATATATTTCAAAATTATCATAAATTCAATAAATGATCTAACAAGTATACAGAACATTGAATTAAATTAAATCATGTCTCTATAAACCTCAATTAAAAAGGAAATGTTTTTGTCACTTAGGCAGTGTACTTCGCACTATTAACACTATTAAAAAGAAAAACACCTAAGAAATGGGAACAAAAAGGTATTTCGTTATACAACTCAAAGTTCACGTGTTCTTGGCCATTAATTTTATTTACAAAAAAAGAAAATGAAAAACACTCAAGACATTGTATGGCATCTATTTTAAAGAGTAATGGATATTGTATAGATAATTTTATAGCTACTCATATTTATTAAATAATCTCAATGTTTGATTATATAAAACCGTATTACATCTATATTTTTGTATGTATAAGTATTCACAAACGTTATAGCGTAGAGAACCGAATTAATTTTATCAAACATGTTTTTAGATAAAATATTTGAATTCCATTGAAAAAACTTCCATGATAGTATTATTTTGCAATGAATCAATTTTTTAAGGGTGGATTTCATATCTTCAGAGATAGATTTTTTTGTTTTCACTGATAATTGAATGGATATTTACAATACATTTTGTATTCAATTAACTAATCCATATAGCATTATAATTACTTGTATTCGTATACATTTAAAATTATATTTCTTAACTCTTTCGACTGTTTAAAAATCTTGATGATTCCTATTATGTTAACTTCCTTGGATTCGTTTTTGATTTTGATGATTCATCTGTTCCTGCAGTTACATTTGTATTGGTTTTACAAATAGTTTAATGTTTATAGTAATTATTGATTGTTCATACCAGGAATGAGGAGGTAATGTTTAAAAAACAACATAAGACTGTCGTGGTCTTATTTTGTTTTTTAAGTCTTCTAATGAACGATAATTTTCTGATTTGTACAAGAATTATTAAAAATAAATACAGTGCTGTAGATTTGAGAAAAATCAGATTTATAATTTTCTTTTTAAGTTTTCTCGGTTTAAAGTTAAACTGTTATAATTTTGTGGCAGTTTTTTGATTTTAATTTTATAAAATATATGCTGCTATAAATCGTCCCGTTAATATCAGTTATAGCAGCTGAGACAACTTTTTCTTCATTAGGACATTTCAGGAACTACATGATATATGGTACAGACGGTACAGTTACATAGGGTAAGAAATGTTTTAAATCATTATAGGTAGCTGTGTAGCTGTATAAAGAAATCCTCGTAAAAATAATAATAATTGACACTTTTTCATGAGCACCGATAGAAATGAAGTAAGTCTTATGTTTGTCACTTAATGTATAAATTCTTAAAACACAAGCTCTTTCCCATTAATTAGTAATAAAATATTAATATGAAGTCCCCCATTGATTTGCTATCGACATTTATCATACGGGGAACTCAGAAATTAATTTAGTTTTCGTTAACTCATCAACAAGATGAATTAGAAAATATGCTTGATTTTTCCGATTTAATATGTATAATAGTATGCTACGCTCAGGTGCGTTAGTTTAAATAGTAATAGTTTATTGTAAAACCCGTAAAAGACATGTTTTCGGTGAGAGAATATACGAGATATTTGTTTAATTGATAATATGAAAATAAACATTGGAGTAAATAAGCGTTTTGATAAGATAATATATCTGTTTGCTATGTTACACAGAAAATGCATTATATCTGTAAACGGCGATGATCGGAATAAGAAAACACAAATAATGGAAGTAGTCTTTTTGTATTATTTTATCCCATCATTTCGGGTACACCATTAGAACATAACGTGTTCGACGACCAACTCCACGTAAAACTTTTGAACTAGGTAGTTACTTTCATTGATATAAAAAAAGTCCTTTAAAAACAGAAAGAGCACACATTATGATAGCTTATTCACTCCATTCCGAATCAAACATGATTACGTTGTACATATTATGTTAAGTACCCCAGTTAAATAAAAAATATTCGTTTTATTCTGATAAAACGATATACGATGTGTAGGTTGATTGGTGATACAAAAATTGCAAGAATAAGCGCATTTTGATAGCAATAGAACTGATTTATTTGGTAGAAAACTAAAAAATTAATACTATCATTTAGGTTGGCCAAATGGAACTTGACAGAATTGTACGGAAAATTTAGATTATCAACAATGTGAATGATGTATCACTTCAATAATAGTTTATATCTTCGTCGGAAATTATTGAAAAGAATAATCTCCACATTATTTTTTATTAGTTGATTATTCTATGTTATTAAGAAAATAGATACATTAAGATTATAGTAGACTAGCTACTAAAAAAAAAATGATAAACTAAATAGAAATTCAAATTATTTTAATATATTTTCCTAATATACTTCAAAATAAAAGAATATAATTGTAAAATAAAAGCACTTATAATATTAATGTAAGTATAATTTATGATTGCTAATGATATAACACCAAAAACGAACAATGTTTCTATACATAGGAACTTTAAATAAATTTTAAATTTTGAAATATTATATAAATATATTATTAAATATTATATAATTACATAATTAAAAACTTTTGTTTATAAAAAAATTGATAAATTTGATTAAAATTGTTATTTTTCAGTAACAGTTAGTATACGATAATGTTTTAGTCATAATATTTTCCTTTCAGAAATTCTATTTAAAGGTTGAAATTTTTTTGTTGTTAATATATTTTTTCATTTGTTATCTTATTAAAACGAAAATTATGTCTGGGATTTGGTTTTTAAACAAATATATTCAACTACAGTTTACTTTACATTAACATAATCAGCAAATTGAAAACTTGAAATTTCATCTGTGAAGTATATTCAGTCTAATTTTTTTATTATTTTGGTTAGAATAACTATTTATTATTTTTTCTATTAAGAAAAATGATTCATCATCTAGGATAAATACTCTCAAATGTGACACTGGTTTAATTGATTATTTTTCCCTTAACATTACATTTTATTCTTCGATATTTAATTGTTTTTGTGATCGAATTTATTGCATAGTAAGCTTTACTAAAATGAAATGTATTTTAAAGGAAGGTAACTGGCGGTTATAAAACAAGGATTTCCGTTACTAAAATGAATAGCGTTGGATGTTTTTATATAAATTATTACAAATGTATATATATATTCAATGTATATTTGTAAATATTAGTGTAGATAAGTATTACTATATTTTATTACGTGTTCTGTAGATTTTGTTAAAACGAAATAATATTTTTCCACAACCCGTAAATAACTACGTCACATAAAAAATAATTAAATAAAATATATCATATTATTCTATTACACGACACTTTCAATAAGAAAATTGTATACTATACTCGTTACTTTAAATAATAAACATAATCTTAGATTCATATTCTTAAGGAACGAAACACATTCAAATTTTCATACCTATAATTAGATAGCCGCAGTTGAAATTTTTGTTGTAGATAAATATCGTACGAGTATAATTTTTAAGTAATTGTTTTAACGATAAATTTAATCACATATTCGTCGTCATATATTTTTCAATTTAATGGTTTCCAAAGACCGTAAGTAAAGTTTATTCATGGACAATGTTTTCAAAGTAAAACTCTTTATGTTGAGACTTTGATTACAATTAGCAAGCAAATTATCACAAAATTTATTTTTATCAAAGTGCAGATAAGTTTAATATTTTTTTAAACTAAATTATAAACAACGTTCAACGTAAAATCTAAATTACTCTTACCGTTTATTAAAATAATATGAATATTCAAATGTTGTAAAATAAAAAACTTCACAAAAAATGAATTTTAAAGTGATGAATTTCAAAGTATATATTTTCATCAGAGAAATATTTTAGTTTCATTGCTGTAGTTTTTAGACCTCTTAACATATTTCTGAATGCAAATCTAATTACGTGATTTCTATATTTTTTTTTATTCCCAGAACACATCTTATTACAGTCATAAATTTGCTGAAATGCCTCAATATTTTTGTTCTTTTGAATATTTTGCAGAATAATCAGTAAAGTAAATGCAAAAAAAATCAACCACTATTAGTCTTTTAAATGTCCTTAGAGTATGAATAAATATCAAAACTCATGCATTTTGATTTCAGTGAACAGGAGACTGAAACAGGTTATTGAGACACTGCCTATAATACTAATCGATGTAATATATTATGACATTAAGGTACTTATATTTGATTGCATCTTGTCATCAAGGCTAGTGATCTGGTAATCGACAACCAGGCGATTCTCCTAAATTTTTGCTGTAACCCTCCAAATATTTCTCTTGGTATTAAAAAATTGAAACTTTAATTTTATACCCCACATCGTAGTATAAATATAACGTTTTTGAATTGTAACTTTTTTATTTTTACGATTACAATCCATACGATCTATTATCACACTCGACAAATTATTTTTAATTAAAATAAATATTTTTCACTACCGTTTGAAATTAGCGAAGAGGTCAATCCAGCAATGTAACTATCGTAATATAATTTTATATATCAATATATAAGTTTTAAATACCCGTTAAAATTATATTTAAAATAATGTTTATTTCAATATTTATACGACCCTCGGAGAAAAGCTAAAAAAATATAGCCCAACTAAGTAAAAAAGTTGCTGCCTACGGATCGAAATCAATTATTATTAATTGGTCAGTTTATACGGCGTCTTTGATTTTACAGGTATACTTGGGCGCTATATGACGTGGGCGCAGAGTTTGTGTACGTACGTTCATGTGTCGTATTATACATAAAGGTTATTCATATATTCGAGAATCGTTTCCTGTTTTGAGAAAATGGTGATTCATTATGTTTTCCGAAATTTAACAAAGTCAACACCGCTTTTATATTATATGCATATTAGATATTAATACTTATTGAAAAATGAACAAAAAGTGTTTTTTATATATTTTATATTGTCCGTGTTTTGTTTTTTACTCAAAAAAATAGACACAACTATAAATACTAGTTTTCAGGAACAAAGTAGCTGAAATTTAAAAATTTAATTATTTTATAAACAGTCACATAAGTAGGTACATATATATATATATAGTACTTACTATATGTAAAAAAAAAATAGTACTACTATACAATACAATATAATATAAGTAATTATATTATATATTTATATAGTTGAATAACCAATGTCATTGATTGAAGATTTTACATTGCAATTAATGTTTTAATTAATAACTCAAACAGAAAAAAATAGGAGAAACTCCTAGGTTGGATAAGAATCCACAGTAGGGTGGAACATAGGGATTGGTCTTTTAAACTTGAAACTTATGGTACCGTTGATCTAAAAAAACCGATTCTAAATATAAAAGAGGTCGAGTGAATGGGCTTCTACTTCTAAAGATAGTCGATATAGTAGTAGAATCCAATTTCTTAATAAGGTAGGTTGAACTTTAATGTTCAAACTTTTACAAAAAAATAAAAATTGCCTATTTAAATGCTAATATAATACTTGGTATAATATATTTATAATAAGTGTATATTAAAATACTACGATTTTTTTTTATTGAATAACAACCAAATAAAGAAAATGTTATGAAAAGTCTTGTATCCATGAAAAATAAACAAGTGAATAGTGCGTGATAAAATATACTTTATATGCTTCAGATTTCGATTCTCGATAACGGTAGAAGTTTTTTGCAATTCTTTCTCTGTTTTTATCAATTATACACAGAAAACTGTTGATAAATTATAAAAATGAACTCCCAAAGACAAAATTTCCTTCCAAAAAAGTTCTAGGTTTGTATATTATTAGGTCAGGAAACGTATTAGTTTACTGAGTATATTTTTCCGCAATAATTTATATACAATTTATATTTTTAAACTTTATTTGATTCCTTTTTTTTTTAAAAATATTTTGTAACACTTAAATTTAATACCATCATATTTAAAACGTTGTTCCAAATATTTTGTATCTAGTTATTTACAAGATAATTGATGAACCCTATTATTATTTAAAAATGGTTATTCGCTTACTAAATTCAAAAATTGAAAGTAAGTTATTAAGTAAGTTATCGTAATTGTTCTTTAATTTATATACAAATAAATAAATAAATTAATTACAGAAAATAAATTAAACGCTGTAGGAAATTAAGAATCTAATAGTATTTTGGCATTACTGAGGGCACGAGAGTTTGACACATTGAAATGATAAGACTTGGACAAATGGTCATTGTACACTATAAATTCTAAATGAAAAAGCGCAGATGCGCTGCGGTTTATCGGAATTAAAAACTATGCTTTTAGAAAATTGGCAAATGATATAACGTCTCTTTTCTCGTGAAAATAATGAAATGTTTACTTTTTTCATAGATACGGTGTCTGTGAAATGTAATTGTATAAGCATAAATAATAATAATAATAATAATAATAATAATAATAATAATAAATAATAATGGTAATAATAACGAAAATAACGACGGAAAAAATCCACAGCGTTCTTTGAACTGGGTTTAATGTGCAAGCGTTTAACACTCCGGTTTGGGTTATTTCATTTAACGAGTCGGATGTTCGTAACACATACAAGAGTGTGTCTGCGGTGTGGAAGGACAATCCGAGGGGATGTGGTGACGGTATGCGGACATGAGGGGTGTGGAGGTTTGGTATTCCGTATTTTTGCAAAGGAGTAGCGTTTTGCTTTTATATTATATTCTTCGGTACAGCGGACGCAGCAGTAACGGTGGCAGCAGAGGACCGAAACTGCGTAAATGCGTACCCTTCAACCCCCCCCCCCCCACACACACACGTACACTATCCGTTTTACATATATACATACGGATATAAGTGTTTGTGTGCATTTGTATATTTATGTGTACGCGCATGCGTGTGTGTGCGTGTAACGGTCCCACCCCGAAATTATGAGTCTCGTGGGAAATGAGCCATGGCCGCCGTGCGAGAACACACACACACACTAACGAAAATTCGGCACCCCTCTCCTCTCGTTTTCGTGAAATCCTTTGTCGGAGGGTGGTTGTGGCGTTGGGTGAGCGGAAAGACCGTTCTACTAAACCTGGTGCTCGTCGGCGGCGGGAAGGGGTTAGAAACAGACGTACATCGGTCTCTGATCTGCGATCCGAAACGCAGATTTATCACATCGCCGCGCCTCGGGGCCCCACAGTACAACAGTATACCGTTCTCGCAGCCGACCATCGGACCGTGGGGTTTTCACCGCGTTCCTTCATCCCTCCATCATGTGTCACCACTGCTCCTATATGCCGTCGCATCTTCGGAAAGTGCGCTGATCCTCTGCTTCCTTCAGCTCCCCTCATGATGTGAATCCTTATATTTTCCTCTTACCATCGTCCGGTTTATATGGCCATATCACGTGCATGCTGTGTTCCTGCGACAGCGCCTATTTATATACATATATATATATATATATAGGGAGAGAGAGAGATAGCAAGAGAGAGGGAGCTGCCCACACTGCCACCACATGACTCGCCCAGGCCGTCGTTTATTAAATTCATTTTATTTGAATTTCCGCTCTGTTCACTTTTTTCGGGATTTTTTTCTCTCTTTCTTCCTCACTCGTATCCATATGAAAATTACGTGTGCTTCAAACGTGGCGACTCGGGAAGCCCGAATGGCGTAACCGTGCTTCTTGGATGAAAAAAACGTATATATGACTCGCCCACCACGCGTTGATCTCTGCCCATAATTTATATCGAGGCGACTCGAATGTATTTCGAAATAAATCCTTTCCGAAAGATCGAAGAGATAATTTTATTTGAACACCCATTATTATCCCTAATAAATTATTAACTTGTATACATTTCTTGAGATCTCGAAAGACATAAACTTTCCACCGGAGAGAACAAAAGAATTTCGTACAAAACACCGTACAAATTGTACGTCCATTTCATCTGCGAAATCAACGTTTCAAAAATTGGTTGCTCTCGGTAATTTTCAGTTAAAAATGAGGTGGTAATAAAACAATTAATGCTAAAATCACAATTCTGACTAAAATATTTTGAATACTTCCATGTTTGTACATCGAAATATACGATAATAATATCCATATTATGCGAATAATTGTAGAGAAAAAGATTTTTTTTAAATAATTTAATTTGGTAATTTAAGTAATTTACGTAAACGATTAGTTATTGTAATAATAACAATAATGGGTATATAATTTAAGTTCAATTTGATATTAATAATATCACTACAACTATCTAATATTTAAAGTAAATATAACTAGGTAAGTCTTTTAAGGTTTTTGAAATGTTATGTTTATTTTTAAATAAACTATAGCAGTTGATATTTAATTCAGTAATCTAATTGCGACTCTCCGAAAGAGAAAACAAAAATCAGAATCTAAAAAATGAACGTCTGACTACTATGTTATCTTTTATTTTCTTGAAATACTAGCGTATAGTTCATTTCTTACAATTTATTCAAAAATACGTGATCAATAATTCATTATTATTTATAGTATTTTTATACATCTTGGCGTGCATTCATTATGCATGGACACGATGGTAGTAGTTAATTCATACCATTAAGTAGGCGAGTAAATAATAATCCCCAAAGGTTACAATACATAAATATTATATTCTCAATTTTAAATATACAGCATACTTAAGTATAATTATTTCCAAGACTGTTTAGTTTATATAAATATATATTGTGTAATGATTTTGAAGCGTGATTATTCTATAACGCTTGAAAAATCAATAATGAACAAAACTTTGGCATTTAGATAAACACTGTTGATATTCACTATTCAATAAAACTATTGATTCATATTTTATAAATATGCAAACGCATAATAGCCATAAAATAACCACTCCGTTGCTATTATAATACATACTATTATGTTAAAGAACATTATTAATGAGAACATACGCACCTTTATTCTCATTAATCGATTATTTTTACACTTAAAATAAAATATAAAAACCTTTCATTGTATTAAAATATTATATTTATTAGAAAAATAAAGCCATCAATCAAAATGTCGTGAGCACCCTCGAGACATTTAACCGTTTCGGCCCAATTTAAATGACAGTACACGAACTTTTAAATATCGTGATAAATGAGTAATGAGCGAAATAAACGTGGTACTCTAAAAGAATTTTATTGATATTTTCGAATTGAATCATATTTGTCTGTCTGTAATGGGTTATAGGCTACAATGAACATAATAAATAACTCCATTGAATAATGTCTGTTTAACTGGATTTCAAACGAAATGGTGTGTTTTTTTTTTGTTTTATTGAGCACTCATGAATTCGTCGATTTGTCCTTATATTTATATTTTGCACTGAATTGTTCAAACGAGCAAATAAAGCACTAAACGCATCGAACCAAACACCGTTTTGGTGTCGGAATTATCATTTTGGAATAAGTTCGTTGCGATAAATTTTGTCTAATAGCTATTCTAGAAAATGTTTCGATTATGTATGCTTTTAATGTAAAGTACAGAAGTATATTTTATTTATAATAAAATTTAACTTATATCCATATTATTTTAAAGTTATAAGTGTTGTGACAAATATTCAAAACTTTAAACACTAATATTATAATTTATTAATAGTTTTCTGATATTGATAATTTGTAATTGTGCTGGTTAACGAAATGCATAAAACTATTACAGTCATAACAACACAGCAGTTTTTACAACCGTGAGATTTAATTATTCTATAGGTTTATGGAGATAAACGTTCAATCGATAAAATGTAATACTATTTTTCTTATCAGAAAAACTACCGAGAAAATCGAACGCACATTACATTACGTCCAAATAAGACAAGAACAATATCATCGTAAATCATGGTAATGCTTGTCTATAGAAATTTAAACATCGAATATACGAATATACGATTACCGTTCGATTTTTTTTCGAAAAATGGATTCGGATTAAAATTAATTATCCTGGAAATAAGATGTATTTGTATGACCTAGAGTGTTTTGAATACTGTACATCGTGGTGTTTTTTTTTTTTTTTTTTTTAATAATAATAAAAAAAAATATGTTGTACGTTCATGATAGTTCGAATGAGTAATAAAATACACTAAACAAACAGATAGTGTTAATTAAAATGAAAAACAAACAAGGTCCATTGTAAATTTATGTAAAAAAGTTTCTTCGGCGTGAATAATAATGTGTTCCCTGTAATTTTCACATATTTTTATGCATTAACGGTCATATTTCATGATAAACTTATGTTTCTGTCGGCGAAAACGATGTTTGTTTATATTTATTTTCATTTTTTTTTTTTTATATTTCAGTTTACGGCAAATAATTTTTACGGAATATCGTTGTGTAGACATACGCATAATAATAATTCTTGACCCGTTTTTGGAACACAGCCATCACGATTCCCGACGTCCAAATTGTTAATACAATATATTTTATAGAAAACGTATGGAATATAAATGTTAAGCACCGCAGATACTTTTCACGGTATCGTTACAACCGTATAATCGTACAAAAACGTTCCCGGATGTTCGATCGAATCCAAATGTGGATTGCATAAAGTTGCGCAACTAATCAAGAAGTTATAGCGTACGTCTTTAATAATAATAATAATAATAATATATGCTTTGTGTATACTGATCGATAGCGGTGAATAAGTTTCCGAAGTAATTTAAATCAAAGTTTACTTTGAGTTTTAAACTTAACACCACCGACTATTCATAATTATATCATATCTTGCACTGTAATCCATACCGAAGGTTTAACGTACACGTGTAACATAAATATTGCTAATTTTTTTAGTCTAAACGATTTTTTTATATTGTTCCCTCGTCTGTTCGGAACGCAGCTCGCTAATTTCGACATTTTAGTACACCAAGTGCTGCCGTTTAAATAAAAAAAAGAGATGAAACCGTAAATTTAATATTATTATTATTCAAAAGGTTGAGTAAGGTTTTTTTCAAGGTATTACAGAACATATTTTTCACGGCGTCGTGTGTAGGCAAATTCGCAGCATATACGTAGAGAATACTTTAATTCTTGCCTAACCCAATACTGTTTTTTAAATTTAATTATTGTGACAAGGTTTTTTTTTCAATTTTATCCCGGTACGATTATTAATTTTTTAACAATCATGCATAAACTTATTTTACCATAATTACCTTCATTTTGAATCAATTTTTGCGTTCTATCTTACCATTATAAATAGTATTTGAGATACACAGCATTGAATATTATTAATATATGTTTAATAATTGTTTATGATCTGAGTGAAACTAGGAATGTATTGGTTTTATCATGATTTGTTTTTTTTTCTTTTTTATTGTGTCTGTATACACGATTTCGACCAGAAAGATTGATCCAATGTATACGAATCGGGTACTTTTCTGAAAAGAAATTTCGTCTAGTTGGTACTTCGAAGAAGTCATTTTATGAATTTCTCAACACCTTTTCGATGAAATGAGATAAACAGAATCAGAAACTTGAACCGGGATTGAGAGTCTTACCCTGCACGTCTAGTTTTTTTATCAACACGCACTATCCACTTGCTTATTCTTCATGGGATAAGTTGTAAAGCTATACAAATTTAATCTTAGCGACTCGTTATACACATATATTATCGATATTGGCATTTAATATAAGTCTATTGATTCTCGATGCATTCACGTGCATGGTTTTGTACGAGATTTAATAAGATTTTTTTCAGGTTGAATATGTTCACTTGTAATAATGATATTGAATTAAGTATATTTTAGGTCATTAGATTTGTGCGATTATTATGATAAATTTGCCTTCGGGGACGCCATTATATCTACTTTTTTTAAAATCAATCTACAATGCGGTCTTTAAAAAAAAAATTAGTTTTACTGCAATAAGATCTCTGTATTTTGACCAACCGCTCAGTTTCACCCGACCTAGGGCGGTATCACCTTATTCTACATATTTAGGTATACGTTGTAAAATGTAAAACATAGTCCCGATTTGAATCTATTAATTCTAATAATAAAGGTTATATAAATTTACTTTATTTTTGTTATTATGAAACTCAGAGTATATAAATTAGATTTAAGAACAAAATTAATAAAAATTCCATACCATATCACGTACATAATTTAATTTATTTTCCTGGTTTTGAATAGGTTCTTATAAAACGATACTTATTAAATATATAAATAAATCTTATTATTTTATATAGCTACTTGGTTCTACTATCATATCAAATATATTTAAAAATTGAAACACATGCTCCAAGAATCGTATTTTTTGAAAGATATTGTACATTGGTTTTAAATTTAAATGATAAATACCTATACAACAAATAAATATAACTAGCCCAACTGTCGAGTCTCACTCGACCTGGGAATTTTGCCCTTTTTTCCTTTACTTATAATGTTTTTATGATTTTAGATTTCAAAATGGCAAAACCATAACATATTGAAACGGGTAAACTATCGAAGTTTATTCGAATAACTGGATTTATTATAATAATTATTATTTGTATTCTATAAACTTTGTTATGGAATTTGTTATTTATTCATATCGGAGTTCTATATTTTAAAGTTTTAAGATTAGTATGCATACGAGTTCGAGAAAATGTTATGTTCGGTACCTAGCCTTTGTAGAGATTTTTTACATATAGTTCAATATAGTACTTGTACTTTTACTATAGTCGTCTTGTAACTTTTCTGTCGTTGAATATGGATATTATGGTAAACTATACAATATATCATAAAATATATAAAAATACATGATAATGTTTGAAACATTTTTACAAACTTTTGAATTATTTGATGATTATCAAATGTTATCATTCCGTTAGAGTATTTCGATTTAAAGGTTTTAATAAGAAAATCCTAGTCATAAATATATTTTTATTATAAATTATTAACAAAAATGATTCAAAATGAAGTTAAAACTATGAAAGTTTTGATGGAAATAGGCTTTAGTATTTAACTTAAATATTGTAATTAAAATTATCACATCTTTTATTCTGAGAATAGGTAATTTGAATCAAATAATATATTTAGTCAAGTATGTTAATCAGCAGTTATCATACATATAGAATTCAATGAATTATAAAAAAAGAAAAATGTACTAACGTTGTTTTAAGCAACTAATTGATGCTGGATTGAAGCCGTGATATAAATGTATAATCATACAATGTTTTCTATAGTGATCGAATCAATATTTTGAAAATACTGTCTATTTGGGAATATTTTGATTAATTAATTGACTGTTGTTTGCCATTACTTTTTTTGTGTGTTCCCAAGAGTTAAAAATAAATTGTTGTAATTATTATTTTATTAAATTGTACCGAAAAAAATCGAATCGTTCGTAGAAAATGTAGGTTTTAATTATTTTCATAACAAAAATATATTTTTGTATAGTTTAAATGTTTTATATAAAATATTATAATATAATAAATATAATATTTTCTATGTTTGGTCTAACTAATAAAGTAAATAAAATTTTTTGGTTTAAAATGCAGCATTTAATTTCAATTATTTATGCGTTTGTACCTGTTGGCGTAGTTTTTTGTTAAATGTGTCGTATTTTTTGTCACAATTATTGACATATTATATACCATTTTTGTTTGATACGTGCTCATAGATGGTCGATCACATCCTATTGGCTTGGCTTTACCGAGTAGGAAAAATCTGAATTGAAATAACAATGAAAAATTGCTAATCATTTTTTTTTGTTTGGGCTCCATCGTGGTGAAACATATTTACATTCACTTTAATTTATAGGAACACTTTTTATTTTATAATAATAATATACATCTTGTGATTGATGATTTATATTCAATTGAATTTCAGTATAATATTATAACGTTATAGTTCGCATTTGGTTTTCATTAGGTTCATACGTTTACCACTGGTTAATTTTAAATAAATAATAGCATAAGATAACGTGGCACAGTATACCGCAATATTTGCACAATATATCATATTGTTGCCATTTTACATAATAATTTCCGCTCAGAAAGAAAAAGGAATCATACGTCCAAAAATAAAAAATAGCCATAGCGCACGTCCCTTGGATATTAATAGTGTTGGTATGACTCAAGGAGGTAAAAGTGAAAAAAAAAAAAATTGAATGTTTCGATAAAAGAGAAACCCTTTTGATATGCAAAACACTTGATTCAAAGACATCGAATATCGGTTGAGAAATAGTTCTCTAGAGACATTATATTCCGGGTTGTATTGTATGTACATTTATTTTACCAACCAGCCAAACAACTGTGACGGACAATACTTAGTTTCGATGATATTTTTTCTCGCCATCAGTGACGGTTTAACAGTTCAAAAAAATGTATATTTCCCTCTCTGTCTCTCGATGTGTAAATATATTTATGTATGTGCACAAGAGTATACGCGCGGCCACGGCTGTTTCCACGAATTCTGATTGGATTTTTGAGGTACCTAACCAACATAGTACTAACCATTTGGGTTTCTTCTAATTTTTTTTTTTCTTTTTCGATTTTACCCGAAATCTATTTCCGCGCGCGCACTTTCCCTCTCACACAAACACACGAGCACGATATAGTATTTTCGGACAATGTCGATTCCTTTGGCAAACGTTAAACGGTCACCCATAAATTGGTGGATCTCTTGGCCCCGGATAGCAATTTGTACGTCGCGAACCTGCAATAAATACGGTCCGGAGTACCAATTGAAAAGAACCAACTTTTTGGACTCAGGACACGTAGGTCCACGTAGTTCTTATATTTTCTGCGGGTATACACAAAGACGCAGCTAGAACACGAGAAAATCGCATTCCCGTATTGTGTAGTACACGAGTGTATGTATAGGTCTATGTTGATTTACAGCAACTGGTGTTACTCGTTTTTACCGTTGTATAAACCAATAGAAATTATTTCCCGGACGTTTTTGAAAGGAATATTAAACAGCGACGATCGCGAATACGTTTTTATTGTTACCACGTAACACCTTTAGTTCGATTGAACAAAAATAAATAAAATGTATTTACACACACAGACGTTTCAGTATAATATGTATTTTATAAATTTACAAAAAGATTATGCTGAAGAACTAGTAACTGAGACGTGTAGAACTGCATCGGTCCAACCCACAAAATTAAATTTTACAACACGGAAATCGAAATTTTGATTTTTATCCTTTTATGTTTTTGTTTTAAACAATCGATTCTAATGCAACCAATGTATAGTCACTTAAATATGTATAAATGCATTTTCAACCGTTTACAGAACAATCATTACCTTTAAGTTTTTCATGTATTAATGCGGTTTGGCGCACTTTTATTATTGAGTGAACATAACTTTTGTGGATTGTCCCATCTATTACAGAACATATTTATTTTTTCTCATACCTTAATTTGAAGAATATAAACTCTGTGACACTGACTACAAGACACATAAAGATGTATTCAACCGACGCACGGTTGCTTAAACAATCTTTTGGGTTTTCATAATACATACATAATAATTAATAATCAGTCTTGTTGAGTTGGACCATTTTTTTCTAATAACTATACCTTAGTGCATACTTGTATATGTGCGAATAGTGTAATGCTTATATTATAGCTGTCGACCGACAACCATTATAGTTTTCCCATATTGTTTATTTCAACCTGAAACATGCCAATGATTTTCATCACTGACGTAACTTTAATGGTGTGTAATTTTAAGTTATTCAATCCGTCATCTATTTATTGTACAATGCAAAGTTATTTGATTAACGGCTTTCTTAGGTAAATTTATAATCTACAGGTTCCCCGTTTAACCCAGTAGTTTAACATCCCGATTAAATGGATGAACAAGGCTTCTTGAGTAATCAAATCATTTTATAAACTATGTGATGACTATAGTTTGGTTCTTGTTAAAGATAACTGTTGAAGAATATTCTGTGTTAAATATTATATGACGGGTAAAAGTTATTATATTTTACAGATAAAGTTTTAGTTAAATTACGTTTTTAGCGTAACAAGTAGAATAGTAGGTAATAGTTTTATTTTCCTTTTTTACAGCTTTTATCCTCATTTAATCGAAAAACGTGTAAATATTTATAAAATTGTTTATGAAGTACAAAGAAAAATGTTTCCTGTTATTATAATTATGTGTTCAATCTAACATCATTAATAATTTATATTATTTTTATGATTTCTATTGAGTCTTATAAAATATGATTTTCAAGTACTATTTCTTTCGTACGATATGATTATAAATAATGTGTATTCAAAATAAACCATCCGATGCATTCCAAAATAGCAAATATTATTTCATTTCAATAATAAGCGAATAGGTTTTTTCCAAAACAGTTTCAAATTAAAAATGTAAATTTCATGTAAAATTTGAATATAAAATCAATAAAATATTTATTTATTATAATGTAAGAGTTATAAATTATGCACCAAGCGAAAAATGTCTTGTTTTATTTCGAGTCTATAAAAATGTTTTTTCTTTAAACACTGAATTTTTCATTTATTGTATTTTCTAACAAGAGAACGAAGGTTTTCGGATCTTAAGCCGTTGAATCCAAGAGTTATTGATATCTTTCTACGGATATATTGTCAAAAATAAAATAATATAATCGAATTCATTTTTTCAATAAATTCGTGAGTGACGTGCAATTTTCTGCCGCATGCGCACAGTGAAAATATTTCAGAACGGTTATCTAAATTGAAATTTCGGTTTGAAATATTTGTGTTTTCAGTACCCTCGTATTTGATTTTCCAACGTTACTATTTCATGCCGACGGTTATTTTTAATTATTCATCTGATTCACGGTTTTTCGTCGAAATATTGTATTACAGCAGCGCGTACCTATCATCAATCGGTCATCGGTGAAGCTTAATCATTTTCGTTTCTGTTGATGTGAAATATCCCATGTTCGTGATTAAAAACACAATATATGTATAAATACCCTCGATTCACTGTAATAAATTTGTAAATGCATGTGCGTTTAACTGCGGAATTAAATTTTATTTCCTACCTGAATTTTATAAAATCGGTATCGGTCGTGATATTGATTTCACTGAGTATTTGCTATCGAGCATTAATAAGATGCTTTTATCCAAATCATTTGAAAAGATGAATAGCCCAGCTTCAGGATTTCCTTTTTTAAGACAGCCTCCGGGAGTCACCGTTCATGGTATAGAGGCGGCAGTGGCAATAATGGTGTATAATATTATAAACCACGTTCATGATAATGAGTATCGCAACAGAAGGGACTTAATGAACGCGACTTTTTATATTCATCATTCTGACGTTTTTTAGAGCCAACGTCATCCTTTCGTAGAACAGTCTACGAATAAATTTCTGGCTCAAAAGAAATTGCTCCCGTTTCATTTAGACGTGAAACCTCGTATTTTTATTTTAATAAAATTAAAAGACAAAAGGAATATTATAAAGATAAAAACTAAATAAATGATAATAATAATTCTAATAACAGTAATAATAACAATGATAGTTATTGTTAAAATAGGTAGTAAATTATTTGAAAATATATCATAGTGTTAAATGATAACACTTTGTTTCACAGCAGTGAAAAACTAACTAATCGATCATCACATAAAAAATAATAATTTCTGCTTGTGTGTTTAAATATTTGTATAGGTTAATTATTATTTATATTTATATATATTTTTATATATTATTTATTATTTAATTATTCTCCGTCTTTGGAGATGTTTATTGTTTGAAGTTGAACTTTTAAACGCTGGTTGAAATTTATCATTTTTTTCCATTTTTGTAATATTACATCCCAGCGATACCGTCCGTAATGTGATTTACGTGTAAAGAAATAAAGGAAACTGTTGTGTAATGATGTTCACGTAAATATAAATATACCGAGTACCGATAAAATATTATACTGCAGTGGAGTACCGATTATTTACACGCCAATATTATCCGGTTCGTAAATTATTCGCACTACGAAATGTTTTCTAATATTTTATACATATTTTTACAAATGTTAAATGTAAAATTATAACTCTTCGTACATTTAACTGTACAGAATATATTTATTTAATAATTTTATCCTTATGCGTTCTGCATGTGCAGCACATAAGTTTTATTTTTTATAACATAAAAAATTTGATTTCATGTTCATTTTATGTTTTTTTTAATCATTGTTTGATTATCCGCACCCCTCCTTCACCACTAGGACCCTATTAGTGCGAATCCTCGACGTTTCACTGTAACATAAATAATAACGTTTTTACGCCAGAACTAGTTCCGTATTTATACTTCGAATAACCTATCAGAGGAGAAACTCAAACGTATATACTAATAATATCCGGAATTTCGTCGGAAAAACAACGCGAGCCAATTGGGTTTGAAACGGTTTCATGCGTGAGATGGAACTCATTTTACTACTAAGATTGTTTACGAATAATCTGGAGGTCAGTGGATAAAGATGTTGATTGACATTTTTTCAATTTCTTAGGATCCCTACTTATGTAAGCATTAATCAAGATTTTAAAATCTATTATCACTATGTTTTATGGAATGTTTACATACACTATCACCTTTGTCCACTACGACTTATGGTGGATTATTGTAATAACGCTATTATTCATTAATTACTATCTCCGCAACTATGAATCAAAACGTTATCAAATTTGTTGGTATATTGTGTGTTACACTATAAAACTTTTATCCCATTAGGGTAATTCTAAAAGCCAATAAAATTCGTTGTTGTGTCTTCGATATAATAATAAAAAAAAAACTTTTATTCATTCAATGAAATGCATTTTGAAAAAAACATCAGTTTACAAATCCACTGACCCCTTTATTTATATATTGTAAACGCTGTATAAACACAATACACGCTGGTACGATGTATACCGAATCATCATTTTTGAGGGTTCGCGCGGGATAACATGTTATTGATGTTTGTACCTAGTTATACGTTTGGCGTTATTAAATTTACCTCGTTACTGAAATATTAAGTTTCCGAATAATTACATACTCGTTTCGTCGTAACTGGCCGAATAAAATGTCGATGTGGCGCATATTATTATAACATAAAATTATCGGTGCCACGGCGATAATCGCGAAGAATGACGTCCAAAAGGCGTTTGACTTATATTACGTGTACGAACGTCTGTTCAAAAGCCGTTTTTCGAGATCAGCACTGGGCGAAAAGATAAAACTAATTTAATTAAAGTTTATATAAATGCGAGCGAGTTTAACGTTGGCCAAAGTTCCAACAGTAGTTTGATTCTTTTTAAGAACTGAAGTTGGTATCTTAAAAATAATTGCGCAGCCTCTATTATATAGGTAGTTCTTAAAACATCTTCGCACGAGTATTCATTGTTTAATAAGCGTGTTACTTGTAGTTTTTTGTTACACAAACGACTTAATTAACAAAAAATTGCGTTCACAGTTTGTGGAAAAGAATATGAAATTAATTTTATCTGCATAGATTATAATAATTATATAGTGTAAAACATGTAATTCAATATTTTGAAAACAAGTTTTTCAAGTCGAAGACATTTTAAACAGTGCTCGATAGCCATATGCTGATATCTACTCAAACTTGTCTTGTTTCACTTGAGTGATTATGAATATTGTAATCTTTTTATTTTTTAATTTTAATCTCCAAATTTTGAAAAATTATGTGATTTAATGAAAAAAAAAATTGTTAATAACCCAGATTTCAGGCCGTTCAATTTTGGATCAGGTCATCTGGGATGAAAATTTAACATTAAAAATCAAAAAAATAAATAAGGATTTCATTGCGTTTTTAGGACAAATTTGATTAAAATAAAAAAAGAAATCCGACACCGATTGTATTTTTCAGAATATGACAATTACAATAATCACCTGGTTATATGGCAGCAGGTCACTTTTCCATTATCGTTTCTCCATGGTATATTTCTCCGTCTAACTCGCAATTAACGTCGATAAACCAGTGACATTGATACCATTTTTAAATTTTCGTCCTTTCACAAGGACTACTGTCATAAAGAAGACAATATAGATCCTTATTTACTGTACATGCATATGACTCAATAAGCTAACGTCTATGATGGGAGGACATCTTCTCGACGTTAAAATATTCTTTCTATTATTTTTATTTTTTTATAGTTGGCAGTGAGGGCAATGTAGCAGATATTGCTTATGGTGCGAAGATGGGATTTGAGCTACTACTTGACGATACCGTTCAAAACGTAAATCATTACACATACTTTCTGATACGTTTTCATACAGGCAGCTAGCCCAAGTACTGGTCGCTACTCAATCATACGGTACGGGTTTATCAATAATTGATACAACTAAAGTAAACAGTAATAAATACTTATAAAACCTAAATAACTCAGATGTATGGCAAATATTATGTTTGGTTTAAATTTTTTATAATTTGAAAGTGAATTGGTCCGAGAAAGGTTCTTCTGTGGAATTATTCGGACGAGGAAATGTTCAATGGGGAAACGTCCGACGGGGATGTGAACATAAACCGAATATACAACCCATTGAAGCTTGTATTTTTTTTAAACTTTTTAAAATATTTTACAATCAAACATATAATTAATAATATGTAGTAAATAATATTTTTGTAATTTTATTTTTCAAAAAAAAAAACTGTATTTAAATATTGGGTTAATTAAAAGTCTTGTTATTTACAATGTTTTTGAAGATTAATCAACCTTTTTATTTTGCTTTGATCGATATTTTTTAAAATATATGTGTTAACGTGTTCTATTTTCTCTACGTGTCATAACACAATTTGAGTAAAATTTTTTTATTACATTTCGCAATCACGTCATATAAAATTTAAGTTATACTCGTACATGTAAATGTTAATAATATTCAAATGTTTTGTTATCAATGAAAAGTTTTTATAGTTATATTAAGTCTTGATTGTAATTCGTCGTATGCTAAGAGCGCAAACAATAATTAATCCTTCGGTCACTCTCCCACTTTTATACGAATTTCTGTTCAACTATTATGTTGTAATATATTTTCTTTGTTATAACCACTATTGTACTTTTATTACTAAAAACATGTGCCTAATTACTAAATATAGTATCTATATTCTATATAGTATGTAAAGCTGCCGCTGGGCGTTTAATAAATAATAATAATAATTGCTTGAAACGATTTCACCGAAGTATCTAGCTCAAATAAAAAAAAAAAAATATCCATTATTTAGTATTTACCGTCATGTTGTGTTCAAATTATATTATTATGTAATTTGTAGCCGTGGAAAATCATAATAATTGAACTTTTTTAATTTGATTTATAACGTTAAGCTGTTGCCGTCATTTCACGAGTTCAAATCATCAAATTTTCGTCGAAACGTATTTTTAATGATATGAAAAATTCATGATTGTGTATTATTACATTGGCTTTGATTATATTTACGAGTCGCGTTAAATGTTTAAATAATAAAAGCCCCGGTCCGGTTACGGCTCAATGTCATGCAGTCAAACACGATTGTATACAT
This sequence comes from Periphyllus acericola, assembly GCA_949715065.1. Taxonomy (NCBI): domain Eukaryota; kingdom Metazoa; phylum Arthropoda; class Insecta; order Hemiptera; family Aphididae; genus Periphyllus; species Periphyllus acericola. The sequence goes on from OX454265.1 coordinate 14,838,906, forward strand.
ACTTTCGATCGATTTTCACCTCGACGCGGTCGTCGTCGAAACGGAACTCATAAAATATTATTCAAGTTCATATCACTTATCGCGCGTGTTAATTTATACGTCCGCTGTCCAACACACATGGTCCGATGCCGATTCATCAAGACGAAATCGCTATAGCCGCCGCACGTGTTGCCGGGATTACTTTGGAATCGTACAATGCGAATAATAATTCGACCCGAACGGTTATGTTCGACTCTAACCGCGCCGACGATTTCGTTATTGTTTGCCGTATACAATGTTGTTCCGGTCGAATATTATGCTCGTGGACGACGATAGGAGAAGCACGGACACGGGAGAGTTCAGCGTTGCGCGCCGGGACGTTAAATTAATAACAACAGCTTTGGTCCTGTTGCCGACGACCGTACTCCGTAATATTGTTAAAGAGCTTTGAATAGGTGTACCCGGGAAAAGTCCGACGCGTGTCTTTGGCGAAATTACTCGAAAACTTTCGGTGTACACCACTCGGCGAACGATATTATATATGTATACTATAAATCATGCACACGTATTATATCCGTACAGGTATTATACGCCCGAACAGACGATTCCATATCTGCTGGACGCGTCCGTAGCATATTGTGAAATCCTAGTTGTTCTCCCGATAAGTTTTTGGCTTGTTATAATATTATCATAATGTTTTCTTGTGTTTTTTTTTTTTTTTACATAAATATGTTTTTGGAATTGATATTATACATATTTCGCTTTATCCGTGAGTCCAATTTCCCTAACGTTTCCGTCGTCATGGTTAACGTTTTATTACAAAAAAATCTTGAAAAATAAAAGTTGAAAATCTCCAATGTAATTATTATTTTGTTATTATAATAAATTTGCTTTGAATTTAAGCTGTTGTTATGATTGGTATAGAGACCTATGCAAAGATTATCATTATCTCCAACATTTTCTATAAGAATAAAATAATTATTTTATACGTTTTATTGACATAAACGTTAAAGTGAATTCTAGTGATTTTCTGTTAAAAAGTGAATAAAATAAGATAACGATTGAACAATTTTTTTTTTAATATAGAAGTTATCTGTTATAAATAGGGCCCAGATTTAAATGCACTTAAAACTATACAGATATGCTCTAAAAAATAGCCAAAAATGCCTTTAAAAAATGCATTTTACCACAAAAATGACCTTAAAAATGCCCTTAAAAATACAATTTACCACAAAAATGACCTTAAAAATGCCATAAATTTTTTTTATACAAATTTTAATTTATAAATGAGACAGAATGTTGCTGAATTGAAAATTTTTTTTCAGCCGCGACTTTAATATTGCAAATTTTACAAAGTAAAATAGTCCCATCGGTTGTAAAGACGTCTCTTCCGAATTCGTTTACGTAGTCACGCAAGCGAGAAGAAGTAGATGATTTTATTTTGGGCATTATTGAACACATTATTTAACACATTAAAATCACAAACACACGTAATACGAGCAACGACTGCGATATAACACGAACTCACTGATTATTTGTTATTTGACCGAATACGGGTGATGATCTACAGTCAATAATAAATTAAGATGAGATAAAAACTAAATCGAAAAAAAAAATTGACAATGTGTATGGAAAAACCCGATAAACCTTCTTAAATATCAAGAAAATAATTTATCTTAAGATAATTTTTTGAATAGTCCAAGTTTTATATCTACATTGAACAAATATGCATTAAAAACCAACAAAATGATCCAATAATGCTCTAAAAATGAAAAAACGTCGAAATATGCAAAAAAATGCAAAATAAAATTTGTAGCTCTCAAACCCTCGTTACATGAAACGAATTATGTACTTAGAAAGCATTGTGTATGATCAACCAAAAAAATATGCACTTTGCATTGAAATCCGGGCCCTAGTTATAAATAATAAAAATGGGATATCCCGTGCATGTACAGTTATTGAGGACTATGAAACAAACTAATTTACACTATAATATATATTATTGATTTTGTACATAATACGTTATCATATTTAATTCGATACAATATTTACAGTGTAACATATTACAATATTTATGTAAATTTTAATCGAATGAAATATGCATACACATATATCACAGTTGTTTACATTTGAATGTCGTTTATTTCTTATATCACGAATACAATCTTCTAACTGATGTAATTATTACAATAAATATCAATAAAATGTATGTTTTATTTGACTTTGTTATTTAATTATTCGTAATTGAATAAAAGATTTACCTTATAACGTAGAACTACGCTACTCGATATTTTTCCTATACATGAAATTACTTTAAGTTCCTTACTATGCTCCAATAACATATTTATGATTATTAGATTTGTATTGTAGAAGAAGTTAAATATCTAGTAACGTGTAACGTTATAAGTTTATACATATTACACTTTTTTATTTCTTCCAATTGGGTGTTTTTACTTTTGTTTCTGACTCTTGAGTTATTAAAAGTTCTCCGTCAGTGACCGCGGTTGCCTTGGCTGTCGATCGTTCTTCAAAACGTTAATTTCGAAAGTCACGCGGCGAAATACGCTCGCTCCGGAAGTTGGATTTGGGCTGTCGGGTCGGAAAACAATCGAGTGTTTTTCGCATATTTTTGCGTCGTTCATTTCGTCACGAAATCGTTTTTGATTTATGCTAATCAAAACCGCTCGACATAATCGATACGCGCGCCCCACTGTGTACCGCACCGTCGGCGGTGTCTGCTGAGACGGAATATGTCTCTTATTTTATTTCGGCCGCCGTGGGCTGCCCGTACGGTTGAGGGGGTGGCTTTGGCTGGCTGAATTATTTCGAATCTCACAAGACGTCATCGCCGCAACCGCTGCCGGATATATAATACGCGGTGTATTCAGATTTTAGAATTTCATTACCCTTGGGCATTTTGACGTTTCGGTGAGATAAAGCAGGACTTTTGCGGAACCCCCTCGCAGCACCGGTTTTATTTTCATCCGGCTGAGTACTATTCTGTCCGTTGGATCCCCGCGGGTATAAGGTTTTCATTATAACACGCGTTTCACCGTAGAACGTTTAAATAGGTCAAAAAAAAAAAAAACGGTCACCACCACCGGCGTCGCCGGTTTAGTAATGGGCGGGGGTACGGAAAAAAAATTCATTAGCACTGAAACGTCTACGGCAAATTGGCCGTCGCCTAATCTCATCGAGGTGCTATAAAAGGAAACTGTTATTTCACAGAGGGTTCCCGAAGAACAATACTATATGCAGTCACGGGGACGGGACAAGGAGTGAAAAAAACATAAACGAGTTTTAGCTATACTAAGCTGCTCTTATAATTTATACAAGACGAGCAGTAGTATTATAATGAATATTGATTTGCAGATTATAATACGTACACGTATATACATGAATATCCACTCGTATGCATTACATACAAATTAGGCGATGCGGACACTAACTACGTTTCAGTGTGAACAAGCGTATAATAAGTGCGACTGCTGTTCAGTGGAAATTATTTAAACGTTATTCTCTGGGTCGTAAGGGTTTCTTTTGGGGTGGAAAAAAAACGACGGAAGTAAAAATATAAAGGAATATATATATATATATATGTATGTGTATAACGATATGGTAAAACTCGGAGATGTTGTTTTTTAATTCAACACCAAAGGGAATAAAAACGGACCTAAAAGAACCAAGGCAAGTTGTTTATTTGTGATACGCGGATTCCTCCTAGAATATGTGCTCGAGCCGGATGTAAGTGCAGTATTGACGATGTGGTGGGAGTGTACGTGAGGAGAGGGTTTGTGGCGTGGACGAAAGTAATTTCCTCTGCGTACGGCGCATACGCACGGCCTTTAGTGCGAATTCACTTTTGACTCCACAAAGACATTTCGTGATAACCCCTAACCTCATTCGCACGTTTCCTAGAAATAGCCCTGTGTGTGTGTGTGTGTACTAATATGGGACATAGGCATGCGCGGAGTAAAAATATTTATTATTTCACACGCGGTACTCAGGGTTACTGTGGTTGGTCGGGAAATAATGACGCGAAAGAACGCTCGTGAATGGTCGTGTGCAATTATGTAGATAACATTATATGTCGTTTAAATGATAATGCGTCGTAACTGTAAAATACGTTCGATTATGTTTTTTACCGAGGTACTTTTGTACGCACAATAACGATCATCTACAAACGTTTATGATGAGTGCGTATTTGCGGGCTTAGCAGCTGATAAAATAACCATGCGCTCTGAACGATGTAGAAACGTAGGATAATATTACGTATATTAAACTTAACAAAAAACTCAAATGCGATGTAACCGAAGGCCTACCCGGGGGTACACGCACATCATCGTTTTTTCGTGTTGATCTCAGATCATGTACAGATGGATAGTGAAATAGACGACTTATACATAGATTGTGAAGCCAACATAACCCGATTTTCATGCGCATAGGGGTTACTCACTTAAAACGTTTGCTATGGTGTTTAATAGATATAATATTATCATTATTGTTTTTATTATTAACAAGTCGTCGAATGCGGAGACAGCTGCTAAGACCTATTGATGAGAATGATTTACGCTTGCGTAGATGTAATAGGTCCTAACACGATGTTGATCTAAACTCATTACATACAGCTGCAGTGACCGGAAATATGGGATTAAACATTGCATAATATGATCAGCTAAGGTGCTGGGAAGTATTTATATTCATATCATTTATCGGTCGGTTTTATTTTATCGATATACATCTGGCGCCTCGTCGTCTATCATAATGACCCGGCTTCAATATACTAGTCGTACGAGGTGCGGTTAAAGCGACTTCCTCGTATCCCAATCGAAAAACTAATTTTACTTTTCCAAACGCGTTACAGTTGAATCCACCTACGTTAAAACCGCATAGCCTCATAAGTCATGACGATTCACTTTCGAAACGTTTTCGTCTGATTCTCAGTCATCTCTACATTGAGTTGACAATGCACCGTGTACCAAACAGTTAAAATATTTGACGAGGTTAATGGATCTATTTTGAAAACTCGAGCGGTCCTGCGACAAACGTATCATGTACTTACTACGACCACACTGACCACTATTACACAGTGTCAGTGGATTCGAATTTCGGTGTAATACGTACACCCGTGTGACTATTTTTCCATACATTAAAGCTGTATACCCAATACAGGTGATACAAAACTCCCGTTTCATACATTTACTACGTGTTTTATATGCAATTGTAACATGCCAGTTCATAGGGACACGTCGGACGATAACAACGGGAAAAATTGTACGTTTCGTTACGTGGGTATAAAGTCAAATTTAAAAAAATCCGAGTAAATCCTGCAGTGGTTTTGTACAGCAGCACCGCCCGTGCCAATCTTACATCGTCATCACACACGCGTCGTTATTGCAACCGTCCACCTCGTTATGTAAAGTACCGCGCGGACCATCCATCAAACGAAAGCGCACGAACACTCGTTATGCTTATCCAAAACGTGCTTTCCGTTCTGGACAACATGTATATCTAACCGTGTAAGGGCAGTCCATTTTTCAAATTGTTACTTGAGAAAAAACGTTCTAAAGTTCAACGGTAGCTCATAACCCCACTAAAAATATCTTTGTCCTGTGCTTGCTCCGCATCCGCGCGCGCCATTGTGTACATCCTCCGTCTACACTGTTCCTATACTTGTTGTACTCTTGTTATCCTCTATTGATCATCACTTTGAGTGAAACGATTTCAAAACGAGTAAGTAGTAAAAAACAAATTAAAGATTTCACTTTTTCTCTATGAAGAATTTACTGTACTCGTAATATATGTAATATTGCAATTGCAACATTATTCTTCCATATAATTAAATATTTTTGATTGGCGTGAAATAGTTCAACTGAAAAATGTTATTATGATAAAACTAGAAATATGTAACGAATCATGATATTATAATATTGATTTTGTCAGTCAATAGTGATACGAACGTAAAAGTAACTCGCACATCTTCTGTATTCATCGGGTTTAGTGGTTTAAGAAATAGTTCTGTATGACTGAATTCAATTTAAAACAATTTTAAATATTTTTTTCTTTAAATAAATAATTATTATGTGATAATAATAAATCTATCGTATTATTTGTATCAAAATACTATTTGAATTGTTCATTGATTTATGATTCAGCTAAGAAACAATTTTTTTGCCATCAAAACATTTTATCTTACTTTACTTTTTTTCTTTATTCTTTCCGTTTTTTCCGTACATGAAATAAGTATTTATTTTTAAGCCAGTAAAAGCTTTTATGCTTCCAGCAGTACTTAAGATATAAATAATACTGGTTTATTTATCCTTTATTAATTAATGCAATGCAAGTGAATCTGTGTCAGATAATTACAAGTTTTAAATTTAATTTTAACGTGTCAAGTATAAATATTCATATCAAATGGATTAAACGTGTTTTAGAGCTGAGAAAACTATTTATGAATTACGAGTTGTAGTTGATATTTCTTAATGTTGAAAATATTTTAATTTCAACATACAATATAAATGACCTGTTTAGGGAAATTCAATCTTCGTTTAAATTAGACAGTATCTACACAATATATAAAAGTTGACTGTGAGGATGATAAATTAATTTTATACTCAAATACTGATCCTGTCAAAGTTTGGCTTAAAGTCACGTCAAACAAAATTATTCAAAATTAAAAATTTATACAAATATTAAAATAAATAGTAACATCATTGACCATCAGGACAACATTAACAGTAAGGCTTGAAAAATAATCCACGTGTCTTCGATAGTTTTATTTGGAATGAAGTGGAAACTTGTCACGACTCACGAGGCTTACGTTCGGCTGACGTTGCAATCAAAGTGAATAATGTAAAATACGTTTTTCCAATACAGTCCTCAGACATATTCTCAACACAATACTGATGGTAATGTGATTATACACAAATTATTACTTAAAGTTCCGGTCGAGGTACATGGCTCACAACTTTCGAGAACGATTAAAATAAATGCCAAAAACGATAAAACGAAAATAGAAGATACAATAAAAACTTTTACGAACCACATCACAAGTGTTTTTTATTTTTTTGTTTTTTTTACGTCTAATGAAACCCTGGTGGTCGATATAACTATCGAGGTGGGTTGGTCGATTTCTGTACTTACGCAAGTGTTACCCGAAATACAGCGCTGTGAGTGGGGTAGAATCTAAATTGTATAGTCGCAGTAAAAATATTACGACCACCATAATTATTGTTTGGATATGACGCCGTATTACTATACGAACATTTGTGGTGAAATTGTATGCAAATTATTCTTAATCAGGTTCATAAGATTAAACGAGAACGGCTGAATCTTGCGCAGCACATAATAATATGCTGTTAGTCGTAAAACTTAAGGTGTGTTATAGAAGGTTTAATGTAATTGCATGTGAGAGCATCTTATACTTACGTATTAGTGAGTTTGTACATATATTATTATATACCTATACAATACAATATATACATACCTTTATGTATATGTGTCTGTGTGAGCACTGAGCAGTTTATATGTGTTTTACGTATACATTAAGTATAGTGTTAACGGTGTAATAAGATATAATGTTTTTCGATAGTTGAAATTAACAATAAATTTAGCTGATGATATTAATAATAAAATATTTCAATATTAATAAAACATTTTCAATCATTTAAACTTTTGCGTTTTTGATTATTCAAGTGTATTATATCGTCGATTTTACAAGCCAATTCGTTTAAAGCACTATTAGTCTCGTTATTCGTGACTTTATAAAATAACACCTTGCTAAAATTATAAGTTATAATAGTAGTTATAATATACATTTTTATATTTAAAAAAATATTGGTAGGATTATAGCATTTTAAAAAATAATAAAATACCATAAATATTTCGGAATTTTATACGCAATACTCCAAATTACTACAAATTAACTATATTTTAAAATTTAAAAGTGATCTACAATATATTTTTTATTTAACTAAAGGTTTTTACTTTTTTCAATGTTTATTTTAAAAACTTAAATTACAAAAACATTTTAAATTTGTTTTGAGATGTTATTTAAGGGTTTATTTTGATAGAACTTTTAGTTGGCTGTTCAGTTTTTGATATTATAATACGAGTTTGGTTCAACTGTACCCTAACTAATAACTATCTTAAATGTTTCGAAAATTCAATAATCAACTTATTTCGTAAACTCAAAACACTTTTATACACTGTTTATACCTTACCTATTGTGAGTGGGGCTACGCTCAGAATGGATTTTCAAATGAAAAGCTTTATCATTGCTTCCATTTTAAAGACACCCGCCCCAGTGGCCCACCCAACTGCTGTAACTCACTAAGAACCTTTATTCGGCCATATTTCCAACGTCGCATTATTCCACCGACGAGTTTATCAGATTTTATTGTTCGTGATTTTTTGATTTTTTTACTCCAACTGTTCAAATCGTGAAAAATATCCATTTTTCTACTCCCACTTTCCACAATCATAACATTAATTTTGTGGCGTGAATATATGTATAGATTTGCATTTATAAATCATATATATTTATATACATGCACTGCGCATATACATGTACCACAGCACGGTATACATATTGCGTAGGTATTGGAATATTTCATTCTGAGGGTTTAGTCGTCGTCGCTTATAAACCGTCAACGGTAAATCTTGTCGTTGAATTATTTATGAGATCGATTTCAAATGCTAATGTCCAACAATGTCATGCCTCATTTGGTTGTAATTTTGTCATATAATCTCTTTAGCCATCCACGTGATACATTTGCGTGTACTTTATACATGTACGCTAATCATCGAGAAAAAATCTTTCGTAGAGTTTTATTACAAAAAAAAAAAAAAATGTATGTTTATTTTAAAATGAAATCCTTTTCGAATAATCCTCGAAGATAACAACGGATGATACGGTTTTTATTCTTTCCCTCTTGAAACTCGATTTAAGATAGTATATTATTAATTAACCCCGGAAAATAACGTTGAAGAGTAAACACAATTATAATATAAATTAGCTTTCTGTTTGTTTCTTTTTATTTCTAGGCTTATATTGTTATCTACGGTAAAATTACTCGACTATTATAATATAAATAGAGTAAAAGCAACATAGTAAGCTCGAATCGCTATTTTTAAGCGTATGCCGTGACGTAATGGTTAATCGCCTACATTGCCACCATCTAGTAATAATATAATATGTTCCTGTTAACAATATGATTGCGTTCGTCATGGTATATCATCCAGATTTAGTAGGGCTACCTAGTGATAAGTCGAAACTTTACTGACTAAAAAAATATTCTTACCCAAGCAACTTACGAAATGCCTGTTAAATTAAATTATTACATGTATATTGTTCCGTCCATTACATTATCATCATCATCATCATCATTATTATAATCGTCTAATCGTGACAGTTATTTTTTCTCAGCACGCAGCGTAACTTCGTACATTTGTATACAATATTGCACGTAAATTAATCTTATTAAGGAATGTGAAAGCAATATTATTTAAATTTCCCGGAAAATATAATTTATTTCACGGTGTTACTCGAAAAATGTTCTAGAGCAGAAATTTAGAATTCAGGGGCATAAATAAACCTAGAAAAGTTAACCCCCAAAGTATTTCTGCACAGCCAGAATACAAAACTCTTTAGGAAATATTTGACACGCACAACACGAATACACAAGTATTATGATATCTTGATAAATGGTTTTCAAAATTCTTTTTTTACATACACACCGTATATAATATTTATCCATTTTTATTTACATATGACACGTACCGTATATACGCATAATACTGCAATTATTACAATTCAAATGACCAGTTACCCATTTCGGAGGGTAATTAATACAACGAGTTATCATTAATTTGTATTGACAGGAAGTAATAACGATAACCCAAAGTAAACGTAGATGATAGTAATTTTCATAGGGAGTAATAATAGTATTTATTGAAAGCAATTATTTATAATTAACTGAACGAATCGTAGTGAATAGGTTATAGAATAATTATTTATTATTACAAATAGCAGGTAAATCATATGGAAATGAATAGATAATAAGACATAATAGTGTATTACGAACTTTAATACCGACATATAACATTATTATTGTTTGTTTTCATCTTAGTCTTTAGATAATATTGAATTTAATGGTATCTCTGAAATGTGGTGGCTTAAGCTAACATTATATAACTAGACATTTATATCGTATAAATAATACAGCCTGAAAATATTATATGTATTTATTTCTGAGAAAACATAATAGTTAGCTGTGCAGCGAGAGATAAGGAGATCAACTGTAGCTTTCGAGATCCGGGAAATTGGTAGTGGATTTTACGCCATCGATATTATATTGTTCTTATTAAAGTATTAGCTTCTAACTTTTTGAAGTTTCAACTCTAACGTTAATAGTTTACTGAGCTGAATTTCATAAATTCCCGGTTAACGAGTCATTACTAGAACACATCGTTGGTACAGAAAAATAACTCTATATATGAAATATCGTTTGACTATTTTTTTTGAAATAAAAACTAAATAATAATTGTTTGTCGAAATGCTATATCATACGTATAAAATTGCATTATATTTGTATTTGTTTATGAGCGAGGGGAAAAAGAAAACATTAAAGATTTTGTTGTCTAAAACAGAACATCATTCTTTCACAAAGGACACAAGTTTGATGCTGCAATGCGTAAACCTACAAAATAATTAAAAGACTGGAAATTGAAAAAGTTGTACGGTTTGACCGTGTTTTTTTTCTCCTTCACTGTTTTTACGGTAATCCGAAACCTTTCTAGACGTAATCGTTAATAATATAATATGTGGAATTTTGTCCGTTAGAGATAACAAAATAGAGACAGTTGAACGGAAGAGCAATTGCAAAATTAACCTTTCGCATTCGCCAATAAGGAATTCGTCTATATATATATATATATTTATTACATATTATATATGTATGCGTGTGTATGAATATACATATAATATATACTAGAGAGAGAGAGAGAGAGAGAAAACGAAAAGAGTTAAAACGTTTGAACAACAGTTGGAAAAGTTTTTAAAGTAGTATCTTATGAGTACGCCGTATATTGGATAATTTATTCGAAGCGAAGTTATTTTTCGAATCGACTTGAATTATGACCTTTGGGTCGGATTTCTTTCGTCGGAACGACTACGTTATAGGCTTATATCGAGATATACCTTCTCATAAAGATCGTTGCATTAAAACCGGTGGTGAAACGGGGTGAAATACCAACTTACGGGTTCCAGGTCACATACAATCACGTGACCGGGAGTCGATGCGGTGGCGTGCACAGCGTTCCTACTCGCACCCGTCCATCGAAAGGACCTTCGCCGATCTCTCGTTCTATGTAACATAAACGCGCGGACGCCGACGTCTTCGGATATTTATCTATGGGATGAAAAAGGAAATTCCACCCGTACAAACATAATATTATTGAACACCTCGTTCCCCACTGCACCCGTCTAAGTCGCCCATCGGATGACCGCCATCGCGTTCTCTCGGCTACAATACCGCAAAGTCTGCATGCATCGCTACGAGACCCGATAATCATTTCGGAGTTTGACGTCGTTTTTTTTTTTTTTTTCATTTGAATTTCGTGTTTTTGTGTGCACGGCGCGGTCGGTAATTTTTCCAACCCGAGCTCGTGATTTGTGCAAACGGTACAGTGCGATTCGTGACCGACTTATGCGCTGGTGAACTCGCGTTCGTATACCGCAGAGACGGTGCGAGAACCGATTTGAAAGCAATTATACACGGCTATAAACTGTATACGTCAGATAACCATTATACGTAAGCTCTTTAATATCAACATTCATCAATTCGATATATTGTACCGCGGATTCCGTGTAGGTATTATATTTATGCACCGATAATACGTAGAATATTAATGACTTATCGTGCGTTCGGCTGAAATATAAAACGATATCATTCAAAACGACGCGGATTGACATACTTTGTATTAAAACAGTTTCATGTTTTACCTACGATCAAAATAATATCGTTTTCGAAATACCGTTAGAACTGCGGTTACGATCGGAGTACACGTGAAGTTATATTATAATTTCGATTATTTAAAATAATAACGTAACAATCGTTATTAATTGTAATCCCTGTATTGTTACTTCTTTAGTTTTATACTATTTATAACAGTTATACTTGCAATTGTTTAATTATTTATACGTACACCATAATGCTTAGCAATAAATCAAACATAACATAATAATTTATATGAAATTATAATGTTGCGATTTAAAGTATTTTATTTTTACAAGCAATTATAAATCTTGTGTAAAAACGTGAACACAAAACAAGTTAAAGTTATTAAGGCAAACCGCATCTGACTACATAATACATTATACGTGTACAACGCGTATTCTGTAATTTATTTTTATCTAACCTACATTAATTCCTTGGAATAATACGAAATCGGACCCTAGAGGCAGGCGTAGAATTGCCGTAAAAAGTAAATAAATGATCGCTTGTTTCATCGGTAATAATTTTATGCGCGTTTGAGTTATTACCCATTGAATTTTACCACCAGGAATCTGACATTGAATTACTTCTATAGCAGGGGTGGCCAACAGGTCGATCGCGAGATGAATTTGAGTCGATCGCAACTCCCTTTCGCATTTTAATGAATTTTTTTCAGAAAACAAAATAATCGTAGTACCAATAATAATATAACAATATAATAATTTTTTTTTTGGTTTATTTATTTATATACAACTTTTTTTTTTTTTTTGGTCGATCGCGACGACCTAGAAAAACTCAAAGGTCGATCACAAGCCTATTAAAGTTGGCCACCCCTGCAATAGGAGACAGTGCTTTAGACTTGACGAACTACGATAAAAAGGGGTCGAATTGGGCTTTGAAACGTTTCCGAAAAAAATAGATTAATGGGGTGTTCGATCTTTATTTTAAAAACGTAAAAATGAAATGAAACGAAAATCAAATGCTTTTAATTTATTCAATAAAACATCTGATAGGCATTTTCATATAAAAATAATTATTAAATTTGGATTTAAATACTTATCATCTATTTATATTTGTACTGAAATACATTTTAATTTCTTGTTACTGCATGTATCACCATTTAAATATTATAAATAAATATTATTTTCATACGGTCAAATATGTATATTGGCCTTACATATTTTATAATATATCGATCTTGCAACCACGACAGTCTGTTTTGCAAACAATAAAATACCAACGCCTTCGATATAATAGCAAATCATTTCATTCGACCTAGTTGAAAAGTTCTTATATTTGCTGTCTGAATATTCTGAAGTATATCATTCAATTTCTTCGTGATATTTTGTAAGATTCAGAAAATGGAAAACGAAACACTTTTTTCGTATTCATCCGCATTTGGAACAGTTTTGAACAACAAGGAAGAGTCTGGATCGTCAAGCGATTTCAGTATTTTAATTACCAGCGGCAGTTCCAGTCCCAGCGACAGTTCCAGTTCCAGCGATGGATGGCCTGTTTCTGTTAAGTATTTTTTACAGATATTGCAGGAAGAGAGGGCTAAGCAAAGTGATTATATGTTTAATAGGACTCATGTGGATACAAAACCACATAAAGATTTCGACAAAGAGGCATCCAATAAGACTGGATTCGTGAAAAGGTCGATGGTGCCAAAGACACCAGCTGCCAGAAACGTTGGAGTGGCTGCTGGATGTCAGGGAAAGCAAGAGAAAGATATACCATCGTCAATCACGAGGAAGTGCACGGGATGTGGTGATATGTTTTTGCAGAGCACTGAGCGTATTGCGATGCCAGAGCCATGCCACCGTGTTCTCCGAAACGGGTCTGGTGATTTACCTACATCGACTCTACCTAAGAAACCAGTCGGATGCGTTGGAAGTTCGAAGATGCCCGTCAAAACACCGCAAAAACAAGTTGGCTCCCATGAAATAGATAACAGCACGATAACGAGGAGAAACCCGGGAATTCAAAAGAGGTCATTGTCACCAAGGACAACTGCTGTTGGTACCGCTAGAGGCCCTGCAACAAGTGTGGCAATGCATTTACCGTTAAGGCAAAAAGCCACGACCGCAGAAAAACCACAAAATGTAATCCCTCAAAAAGCTACCGCAGTACGGCCGAGACCCGCAGTGATGGGGAAAACAAGTGGTGACAAGTCATCGCAGTGCAATAAGCATGTTGTGGTGAAAGAGTCGCACCACCGTACTCTTGAAAACGGGTCTGGTGATGTTAAAAAATCGACTCCTCCTAAGAAACCCGCCGGATGCATCGGGAGTTGGAAAATGCACGCACCGAAACAACAAAAAAATGTTAACCCACCTGAAATCGGTTTCCTGGGAAGGCGTTTGCCGATAATACCGAAATTGGTACAAACTGTGACTGCAAAAACATCAATATGTTGTTCCCGGGCCTCTTCAGACGGCTTGTGTGACGTGGGGAAAAGAATTATGGCGGAGGCAAGGCCAGAGTTGTATCTTGATAAGAAACAGTTGATTATAGATGCGTATGCAAAACCAAAAACTAAAGTTTTGCCAAAATGCTCTGGACGGAAACTGCAGGCATCCACGTCCATCAACCGGAAAGCAAAAAATTAAGAAATGTGTCGAATGAACTGTATTTGGAAGAAAAGATTGTTGAATCCACCTCGAATAAGATAACACTGCCGTTGCGTGCAAAGACGTTTCCAACTACTCTATGTAATTTGTAAATTAAATAATTGTTTTTCTGAATAAATAAATGCTTGTTATAATATATTTCTACGTATTTCTACTTTTATGTTACCGACATTTCACTCCTTTTGATAATTTAAAAGCAAAATACGTTTGAGTAGGTAGAAAGATAAAAAAACTAAAATGAAAATGTTTCCCTTAAAACATGCATAGTTGATTTTATTTTGCATATATGGTTATTATTATTATAGATGTTCCCATAAAATATGTAAGTATGTACTTTGTTCAGCTACGTTCAATTGCATTGAAACCGTAGTTACTTCTTACGATGATAATGTAATACATGGAATTTTCTCAAAAATAATTAAAAGATAAATGTAAATTTAACTTGAATAATTTGAGTAATAACTAATGATTATGGGTGGGTGTATAATTTCCCAAGAAAATATGATAGATAGGCCTCTCATAGCATTTAATGTCTGTACTAATAAGTATAAGAAGTGAATGCCTAATAATATATTGTGTTAGTGTTAAGAATTAAATAATATAAATAGCAGACTCATTATTAATGAATATTACGTGACATAAGTGAAGGTGGCATTTTTGGCATGTTAATTACCCGTTGGAAGTGATGTGTGTGTGTGTTTGTACGTTTTAGCGTCGAAAACGGTCGAAAATTAACCCCCACGGTTTACCCCATCGGTGGATAGGCCACGGACCAGAACCGCGGTAGTGGTTTTCCGCGAGGCGTACACGAATTTATTCCAAACAAATCCGGCCACGGCGGCTTTTTGACGACGTTTTCACAGTCAAATTATTATGCACGTTAAAAGAGTACAGTGTGGTGACTGATTAGAAGGCTAGTAAAACGTGAAACGTCAAGAACGTAGTCGACTCCGAGGATAAACCATATGGGACCGGTCACAGTGGCGCACAAAGGTTATATAATAAGTGGGGCTTAATGGCCTAAATATTTTTTAGCATACCCACCACCCCAAATAACACACCAATAACACGTTTGTTCTCTTTGAAAAAATATTTTTGCATTACATTGTTTTTATAGATATCAATATATCATATAGTTTAATAAAATAGTAAATTCAAATTCAAATTATTTATTTTACAACATATTATTATTATGATACTATAAATAAATATACATTTAATGTACCTATTAAAAAATGTTGATTATAATAGGCTATACTAGTCACAAAAATATTTATTCATATACTTCAATTTAAAATCTATAATATTTTAATAATTACCATAATATATATACATATATTAATATTATAATAATTGTAAATAATATTTTGAATGTAATATAATAGGTATAAAACAGGGTAAAAAAAAAAATTGTAATTTATAATACTAATGCTTTTTGTAGATGAGGACTTTTAGATGCAAAGGCGTTAATAATATTTTCATAATTTATAGTTATATCTTTTTCACAAGTTATTCTCATTAAACCTTGTAATCTCTCTTGTCCCATAGTAGAACGAAGTCGATTCTTCACTATTTTCAGCTTAGAAAACGCCCTTTCAGGACTAGCACTAGTAACCGGTAACGTCAATCCTATCTTTAACATTGTATACACATTTGGGAATACAGATATTAAACCTTTATTTAAAAATATTTGAAAAATTGGTTGTAAGCTTCCTGAATTGTTTTTAATGTTTTTTGAATTATTATCTTCTTTGTCACTTTCATTGTCGCTTTCAGGTTCAGGTTCACTCCCAAATATTTCTTCACATTTACTATGTAAGGTGTTTGGTAAAGCTTCCGACGTTATAAGAGTATGAAAAATTGAAGCAAATTGTAAGTACTCTGAAAAAAGATATTTTTCATCAACAAACTTTCCATATATTTCTAAGAAGAACTTAAAACTATCTTTTGATAAAAAATTAGGATTTTGATTTATTTTAAAAATGACTTTACTTGTAAGAAGTGATAGATCCTTAAGAACACCAATTGATTCATCACTGAAACGTTCAGATAGTTGTCTTTGTACTATGTCTAGTGCAGAAAAAAATGTGTTCACTTTTATGTTTTGAATAGGATTTGAAATAAGTTCATCATCTGAAAGTTCACCAGACATTTTTTTCTTCTTACGTAAACGAGGAGTGGGCATTTGAATGAATTCTTCATTTTCATCTCCTTGTTCTAAAACAAAAGCATCTACTTCTTGAGATAAATGTTCAAAACTCTCATCAGATCGAAGTGTTGATATTTTTATTTTATTTTGTTCAATCATTGAAACAGCTAACATCAGATCTAGATCTTTGCTTTGCAATATTGAGCTGGTTGGTGATAGTATATCAAACAATTTTTTAAACGTCAATGCTGTCCATACAAAGCGATAAGACCTTAAATAATCAAGTATAGCTCCAGCTTCAAATCCAGTTTTTCTATCACCTGGTCCATCTTTACTTCGCATTATTTCTAATGTGTCTATTACAGCCAAATATGTACTCAAAACCACGTCCAGTGCATATGAAAATGACATCCAACGTGTAGTTGTCACACGTTTTATTCGACGAATTTGTTTCTTCTTATATCTTTCTTTTTGAAACTGTTCATAATACTTAACTCTAATTTTACTTGAATTAATTAGATCATATAATTTTTCTAAATTTCCAAACATATCCATTGCATTAACACCTGAACTTACAACATCAGTAATCACCAAGTTTAATCGGTGTGCCCAACACCATACATAAATAGCATGAGGATTAATTTCTTTGATCAAACTTTGAAGACCATTATAATTACCTCTCATATTGGCAGCGCCATCATACGATTGGCCAACAAGATGATTTTTCCAATCTAAGTTTAACAAATCACAAGTTTCTTTAAAGATATTCATTAATTCATGACCTGTTGTTATAGGTGTTTCCAGGACAGCAATTAGGCGTTCATAAATATTACCCGAGTTTTTATCAATGTAACGAACAATAAACGACAATTGTTCTTTTCGAGATACATCAAATGTTGTGTCAAGTGAAACACTAAAGAAAGGAGAATCCTTTATATTTTTAGATATGATACCGACAATATCATCTGATATACATTCTACAAGTTCATTTTGTCTACGCCATGATATGAAAGACCACTGAGGTTTATTATTTTTATTTTTTAAATTTGAAATGTATAATGCCATTGTAGAGGAATAGTTTGAAACAAGTTCTACTAAATCTTTGAAATTTCCTCGCAATGAATCTGACCATTTTTCACGATGACCACGAAAAGCTAAAGAATGGCGGCCTAAAAACAAAGTGATGTCAATGAGTTCTTTTACAATTCCACGATTATAGAGGACTTCGAATTTTCTTTTTTCAGTCAGTGATGGAAGAATGGGTAACACTTGATTTCTCAATTTAAATTTCAAAGACGCATCTATATGATTTGTTGACGTTTCATGAACTAAAATTGTATGTAATGCATTTTTCCATTTACTTACATCTATAGAATTTGATTTCCTTAAATAATTAAAGTTTAGTGTTAACGTGTAAATAATCAGCACTGAAAACGAGTAACGAAATATTAGTTTACAGCGTGTCAGTACCTTTATACTATATAGGAGGTTACTATCACAGAAATTGTTATATTATTTCTTTTCTTTTTTAATTCACGTTTCATGAGCATACGAATTTAAATAATTTACGATTTACCATAATAATAACAAGTTTATATTACTAAGAAATTTGGTCGTGTATATTATTCTGGAAACTGGATAATTTAAATTTAAATTTCCATCAAAAATATTAATAAAGTATTCAAATTATTCCACAATATTATAATGAATTTATCTTCAATGTAAAAGGTTTGCCATATTATATTTGGAGAATATAATATAACAACAATTGTTGAATAACAGTGGTTGATATATCCGCAAGCAACTATATATATATATATTATCCGTTGACCGTCGTTGATCAAATCATATTATAATTTCAATGTGTATTATAGTAGCATCCTAAAACCCTTACTCATA
Organism: Periphyllus acericola; assembly: GCA_949715065.1. Lineage (NCBI taxonomy): Eukaryota > Metazoa > Arthropoda > Insecta > Hemiptera > Aphididae > Periphyllus > Periphyllus acericola. Next base: position 14,857,562 of record OX454265.1, read on the forward strand.
TAGTACTCAGAAAATAAAAATCGTAGTTTTGTCCTATTTTTAAAAAAGTAAAATAAGATACAGTGATTGGTAACTCGATTATTTAATTTCATTAGATACGTTTTGTATATATTTAGTGGTATTTGGTCAGAGAGTTAAAATTTATTTTTCCTGACACGGAACGACATTATTGTGGTTGTTTTTAGGATAAGAAAACAAATAAAATAAATTTAAACATACACAATTATTGTGTACTTTAAAAGAAGTTTAGGAAACACTATAATTTGAAATTTTTTATTTTGAAAAATAAACAAAAACATTAAAAACAACATATAATTTTTAATAACTTTATTTTCATAGGAAATCAAAAATTCCAATTGTAAAATCATTATCATAATAATTGTACATTAATTTCTAGTAAGACTTCCCTGTGTTTATATATTTTTTAGGGTCATTATATAAATGTATAGAACTTATAGTGATGAAAGGAACTTTATGGAATTTACCAACTATTTCCTTCGTGTAGACAATTTGAATGTTTTTAAGCATATTGCATATAATAAACACAATCGTATTTTAATACATGTAAAATACAACATAGTTTCACTTCGTCTAAAAATTGAATACAAGCTGATTACACAATTTATTTTGAGTTTCTTCGAGTATTTTTATTAGCAAAGTGTTAATTTAGTTTTCGGTGACACAATGATAAAATAAATTGTATTGCGTTACAGTGGATTAAACGTTAAAACCGTTAAAATTTACGTGTCCATACACATGAATAATTATTTTTCGACAACGAATTGCGAATGAAATTCTTTAAAACGGTCTTAGCCTTGACAATTATACATTTTTAGTTCAGAAATTTTCTTCAACTAATAGCTATCTTTATGAATTTATTTTTATTTGAATGTAATTTTGACTTTAAGTTATTACACCTCAGAAAAAACGTATTATTAATTAATTGATTTAAATTAATTAAAAAAACAGTGAAGCCGATAGTTATATTTATGAATATTTTCAACATGTTATTTGTATTATAACATTAACGATGACTGTGTTGAATGTCGATACGGTGTATTTAATATTTGCGTGGTTTTAAAGTAAAGGTACTAAATATTTATAAAAATTGTGTTGAGTCTTTTATAATTTGCCTTTTGTTATCCGAAGCCCCAGAATTGTATTCAATTAGTAATTAGTTTCCAAATGCAACATAGAGATATCTTAAAATATTATAACTTTGTGGTTTTATGTTAAGCCTTGAATTGAATTCGTATTGTTTCTCGACATACAATGTAGCTAGAGAAGATCACAGTACACAACATATATTATTACTATTCGAAATTTTACATTAATTATTGTATGAGCATTGGTCTTATTTTAAAGTATATACTGTTGAACTTGATATTATTACCTACATAATGTTTTTCATTTTAGTACTGTTTACATAATATTTTGATATTTTTTTTCGAAACCAACAGACAAGCCATAAAATAAATCGATTTATGATCCATTCCAATTCACTTGCGAAATCTAGTTTAATTTTTTGCAACGATATTTTTAAATAAAAAATATTTATCAAATTATATGTACACTTACAATAATTAGACAGTTTAGTATCGTCGATATTCAAAGCTGAACTATAGTCAAATTGTTGATAACACGTTTTAAATAAGCGCTCATTCGTTTTTAAATAAAGTAAATCAAACATTATATTACTATATACATGTATAACTTTGGTTTTATGTGTGATATAAAAACAAACGCATTTATTTAAAACGGTTTTATTTTATTTTCTACATAATGAACGAATATTTCATATTAGTTTTTGTTTTTATCATGTTCGTAACAAATTGCGTGTAAAGTTGAAATACAATAGAGTTTAAACTGAGAATGTGTATTGATGGGGTGAAAAAAAGTATCTGAGCCAAAAGTTTTTTTCGCGCCTCATCAATTTCCGTTCCCAATTTAAACTCTTATTTCCTTATAACTTTGTAGAGAGATTTTTCAATGTAGTAGCCATAACGAAATATCTAATTTATTCAAGAGGAATTTAAATTGTCTACTTTATTTTTTTGCTGTTAAATGTTGTTGTTAAGTCTACACACGAACTCTAACCATTAAGAGATTTTTTTTTTTGCAAATCTGTGGCAAAGTGGTAAATAACCCTGTACTCGCGTATGGCTCAAATTATATACGAAACAAATAAGGTCGAAAAAATATCTAACATATATTCATATATATATATATTTATACATTAAATGAACTTCGATCATATGGAATCGTTGTGGCTTTTAGTGGTAAACCGAAAAATGTTATGCTCACATGTATTATGCAAATGATCGAGGTGATTTGATATAAAAATAATAATCAGTTGTCATGATATGCAAGTATAACTTGGTACGGAAAATTGTCTTTTAAAAGCTGTTTTGTTAATCTTTATTTTCTTATCGTCTCTAAGCTGTTAGAAACTGTAGCAAAAACGCAGTAGCATATAGCGATATAGTGATTTTAAAGTGACCACGTACAAAAATCGAGTTATGAACCACTAGTATTACACAACTTAATATGTATAAACATTAAATATTATAGGAAGTTATACGTTACTATTATTTCAATACTCGAATTAATGAAATATAATGTTATTTTGAAAATTTATATCTGATTCGCATTGAGAAATTACTTATAAAAAAAGTACCACACCGTCAACCACCCCAAAAAGTAATAATAATAAGCTGTGTAAAAATGATTTCAATAGAAGCAGTAAAAAAACAATCGCCCAGCACTCAAGTATATTATAATATATATACGAGTTTAACGTCATGTTTCGATTGTAAAAATCGGATCGTAGGTATATCGCGAAGAGAAATTACGACGATACCGAGAACGGTGTGTTCGACGAGTACCGGCAAAAAACCTAACGCAACTTTTTGACTGTTGTGTAATACAGTAAATCCTTAATTTCCCGCCTGGTAAAACTTTCTGGAACACCTGGTATTATACATCGTACATGTACTTTGAATGCGCGGGATTAAAAATGTATAACTTTCGGAGGCGAAAGTTGTTTGTAATAGTAATAGTTGTTTGTAATAAACATTTTGCGCACTTCTAATAACAACTCTGCGTGCCGTTTAAGAAGATCGGATTTCCGATTTCTGACGTGAGAGACGGTCACCGTTCGACGGGCGGCGAACGGGAACAACGGTCCTACACAAGGTGCACGGGTCCATGAGGGTGTTTCGCGTGCTTATACTCGACGAAACGGAAAGCCGCGAAAAAGGTGGCTCACAAGGCAAAAACTAGTTGATTTGCATCGTCACAGGCCTAGTGCTAAACGGTGTACCACCCTCGGCGCGGCACATTAACCGTTTATTGAAATTTTAGAAAAAAAAAATCAATAACGGCACTCGTGCAGTGAGCCTATTTCAACTCTTTTTGGCCATCATATACCTAACACGTTTAGCAGAAAATCATCACTCTGCGCGATTCGTTTTCGACTTAAATCACATTTAAACAGAAACCCCGTATGATCGTTCGCGATTCAGACGCACGCGGTAGTTTTTCATCGTTAGACTACACTGTTTCGTAAAATCTCTGAACACTTTTATTAGCTTCTGACCGATATTTTCGTGTATAAACGGACGCACCGACACACCCCCGCATAAACGTAATTCGCGCACGTCGCACGCACAATGAGCTATTACTCAACATGCGTATAGTGCATGACGTGTCGTGACGACTGCGCACTACTTCGTAAACGGATGAAATGCGAAATAAATGTTTAAGATAAATAGATATAGCGTTATGTTTGTACAGCAGTTGAATGTGTACGGATGACGTTCAATAATTGCGGTGAAATCGATCCGTCGGTGCATGCAATCGTAAGGATATATTGTAATGCACCACCTACCGCTTCAACCGAGTTATGAGATAATAACGATGAGTTGAGTATTATAAACATGCATTCGGCGGCAATACATAGGCGCTAATCGGATTGAATCAATCGGTGATCTCCTGTTGGTCTGCTTTGTATCAACACTATTAACGATGAGTGTTTAGCGCGTAACATCTCTATACGGTAATGTGTGTTAGACTTTAGAACATATTATAAACGAGAAAATTGAAACGACGGACACGGAGAAGAAACCATCAATATAACAATCAATGGAGTATGAATTGATGACCTGTTATATATTATAACATGTACACGTATCTATATTCTAAACGACAACCATTTTCATTTTTCTTTTTTGTTGTTGTTATTGATCTATTTTTTAACGAGCAACTGAGGCCATTAGCGCCAGACTTCCTTGTACATTTTTGGAACAGTTGTTTCTTGTGTTTGCGGGTTGCTGGTTGTTTTTTTTGTGTAAACTTGTTTGACGGTCGTTGGTGGTTTCTAAGTGTAGCCATCGGTGACTTGGTTCTAACCGGCGACTGTGCGTTTAGACACAGAGCCGCCTTATGCCGATCTGCCATGAAGCTCCCTTCATTTCATTTTTGATTGAATTTTTCAATAATTAAACGTTTAATATACAATATTTTTTAATCAAGGCCCAAGTACTCCAGAAAAATAAAATCAATAACTATCGGAAAGAAATCGAGTACATGAGAAAAGCTATAAAAATAGTAATTATAAGTTATATGGTTCTTCGAAAACTGTTAACGAGCATATAAAAAAGAATGATGGCAAATTGAATAAACGAATATTATCCCCAATTTGTTTGAAAATAAAGATCAGATATAATTAAAATCCAATCCGTTGTAAAAATATTGAATAGAGTTGAAAAAAATGTTTTTGAAAATATCATGAAACACGCCAATATTAAGTTAATTATTTAATGCTAATGAAAATCAATTAAAAATTCATTTTATTAAATCACGAAATAAATGTACGCGTTTCGTTTGATTTACTTTGATGGTTGTTTAAAATATAATCATTTAAAATCAATCAACAACATTGTTTATAGATACAAAAAAACACCACTATGATGCAATTTGTTTTTTCCGGTTTATTATAACACAGACAATTTCTACGCTACATCGAAAAAAATACCTCGACTTTTGAAGGTATTTTTTTGTACGTTAACAGTTAATTATAACTAAAAAATATATATTGCGTAACATCTAGGTATATGTTCATATTCTTGGAGCTTTAATTTGTCCTCATCAAATTAGAGACATCCGATGTAACGATTCGAAAGGCTATGGCATGACCATCGCTTTGCCTCAAATAGCCTTATATACGGTCGAATAGTACATTTTAACGACGGTATAATATTATTAATGTACAATGGTGGAAGCAATAGTATAGTGGTTGTAGTTGATTCACAGTTGTGGTTGTACGAGAAACTTTGCCCGTCGTAAGAGAGCGAATCACGTGTGTCGTATCGATTCCGTATACAGTGCGTACACATCATATACGTACATAGATACACGTGTTTAGATATATGCGTGTCGTGTGAAATTTCCGTATAGCCTTTTCGGGGTCGAATGGAACCACTTGCATCGTATTTCAGCCCTTCTTGGGGTGGTGGCGGCGGCTGTGGTATATGGTTCGGCGCGGAGTGTGCCGACGTTACGAGCGCTGGTACAGATGGACCGGGGAAAGCGACTACGCGGCGGCGGGGAATCATTTGGCGAACATCAGGTCGGTGGGGGCGGGTCTGCGGGGAGGTGACGCGGGAGGTACGTGGTACTATACTACATACTGAGCCGGAACCGAAGAAAAACGGTTAACTGACATTGTTCAAACGCGCATCCGATATTGGGTTTCGCCCGGAGCAAAAACATTTGATTGCCGAGAGTAAAAGAGAGCGAGAGAAAGCTGGCCGGAGTGTTGGCCGGAGGGAGTGGTGGAAGTGTGGGAGAATAGCGAGAGGAGGCAGAAGCAAGGAAAGAGAGGGAGACGATACGAGTTTCCACCCGACCCTGACGCGGTCTCTCGGCCCTGCAGCCCTTCGCGCGGACACGTATATACACAAGGTCTTTGCTCCCTCCCCTCTGTCAAACGTCGTGCACAACAATAAATGACAACAATGACCGTATCCGTGACATCGGCATCGAAGGACGCGTCTCTCATCGACGTGTGCGCAAAACCCATCATATATGGCTTAGGAAAACGTGTCTTGTGATCTCGGCGCTATACAAGTGTGTGTGCGTGTGTGTGTGTGAGAGAGGTAGAGAGTGATGGAGAGAGAGAGAGGCCGGGAGGATAGATTATTTTTCTCTCATTCCGCGTATGATGTCGTACGGTCGGTTCTATATTATATCTCGAAGAAATCACTGCGGGCTATATGCGTGTATCGCTCTAAAAGAAATACTGTGTTTCTCGTGTCCTTGTCATAAACCGTCGTCTTTATTTCTTTTCGCATTGTTCGGGCCATGTCTCCGCCGCGTTCGGTCGTAGGCTATTCGAGTTAATTGCCCGAGCGTCTAAGTGTAGTGGTCATGTCAACGCGCGTACGCGATGCTGCATGATATTTTACCTACGGAGATTTTCAAAATATCACAACGATCAATAAACGCAGACGAGCATCGCGACTAGCGACACTTGACCAAATCGTACACCGAGGAGTGCCGGTATACTCGCCGCCCGTAATACAGTGTTTCAACTAGGCTTTGGTGGACCCTGATGCAAGACAAAACTATGGGCCCCATTAAAAATGAATGAATAAAATATTAATAAAATTATAAATTCATCAGTATAGTTTAGAGACCGTATACACCGCCTATAATTGTAGTAAATATTTTACGAATTATTACCGATTGGCATTATAAAATCAATGATAAATAATAATACTCGATTGATAAATTTGGTATAAAAATAAAACTTTCATGGTAATCTTTTGTTTCTCAGCAAAAGAAAATCTGAAACTAAATTTACGTTTCTCATTTTTATGAATTTAAATTTAAAAGTTGAATAGTAGCCTAGTCCCAGATAATTGTGGGCCCTCGAAGCCCCCCTAAGAAGGGTTCTGGGAATGCAATGCATACCTTACGCCCCCTATTGTTGCGGCACTGCCGTAATAAGAACTCGAATAAACGGTCATCGCGTCACGTTGTGTTCGATGTGTACGAAAAACATCTTAACACCGCGTTGCACTAGCCGTGTTCGAGCGGCTTTTTGCGCGTGAATTATTATTTCAGTATCGCGCGTTCAACTGGAAACGCGTATGATAAATAAATAAATAGGCAATAAAAAATTTCGTATAATATTATTGCACGCGGTCCTGATTTGTGTTTTTCGGTCTGCGGCGTTAAAGCAATAAACGCTAAAGAGTTTTCGTCCTTTACATTCCTTTGCACACACTTTACTCGATTTATGTCGGATAATATGTTTTTTTTTTTTTTTCTACCGAAGCAATAATACTGTAGTTTTTTTTTCAAAGATGAAATGATACAACCGAGCGAAAGGATTACATATTGCCACGAGTATAAATACGCGTACAATGCGATCAATACCGGCCAAAATCAACCACAGCTTACGCGTATTATAATATTTTAACGCTTCAAAAACCAAATATAATACATTTTTGTATTTTCTTCTCTCAAACTGTTGGCCGTCGATTGAATTTCATTTTTCGTAACTATTGCTATTGGTTTGTACTGAATTCACCAGTTTATATTGATCTATTATTATAATAATACCTTAACGTTATGTATTTGTTCTTACACAAGAAATGTACTACAAATGTTTGTAACACAATTATTAATAATTCAAATCGGAGTACAATTAAAGAATTTAATTAATGAAAATATATAAAGTATTTTTGAACAATTTTTGGTCGTGATTAATTTAAAGTGTAAACTGTGGCTTGTACGGAAAAAAAGGTATTATAAAAACCATCTTTAGCTTTTATCATAATTCATAAATAACAATATTTTACAAGTTATATTTTGTACGGCTTCTTAATAAAAAAACGGCTATCCCAATTTATTTATGTTTTTACATTTTATCACATATTAATATATTATAAGTAGTAAGGGTATGTACTTATCATTAACTGTATTAATAATATACATCTTTAAAACGGAAAGAAATATTATTATTGTTTCATTCAAAAGCGATTATAAATCGAATCAAAATGCATTACGTACAATTGTGCAGTAAGAAGATGTCAATGTATTTTTTGTTTCGTGAATTTTTTAAATTCCCAAAAATACTTACACTTCCCACTTTAATCGAATTGGCTTATCCTCAAGAATATCGAATACTCGTTTTTCGTGAATAATAAATAAAAGAACATGTATAAAAGAAAGTGGTCGTTAAACAAGTGGTTAGAATTTACTGTACATTTCAAATACGATGAAAGTCCTAGAAAGTTAATGGGATTTCCTTTAAGATGGAAGTTTTAGAAAACAGAGTAAAAGATTACTGATGAGGGGTAAGACAGTGACTTTACTGCGAAACGGAAAAGGTGCAAATACTCTTGGGACCGAATTGAGAGAATCCTTCTCCATATTTCTTTTACGAAATAATTGAGAATTCAAACCCAGCACAGTGGAACCCTGTATTGACTTACAGCGATTTTTCTTCTCCTCTATATATCAACTGAATTGAATATTTCCATTTAACAAAACTGCTAAACGCTAATAACCATTAGATGTTGAAGCCTTTTTTCTTTTTAATAAAAAAAAAAAACAACCGCTAAACCTACCACGTTGATATTTCATAGAGTACTCATATAGCAATAATATGGTGTTCAATTTATTATTTTAAGTTAATTTCAGTCATTCTGCCGATAAATTCGTTTCGGTTTCTGTTATTTTCCAACACGCTATGGATAAAAAAATTTATCTATAAAGCGTACACGAATTAACAATAAACCGAACAAAGAAATTAACGCTAACGACAAAAATAATAAAACAAAAAATAACAAATATAATTTTAAACTTCGTATAGCTTTCGCATGGTAATGTAAATTTTGTAGTTACTGTATATAACATGAAACAGAATTAATACTTTGCAAATATCGTTATCGTAAGTCGTCCTTACTTCAGATAACTTTTTAATTCAATTTTGTTGTTTGGATTTAAAAATATTTCTACGACTGAGGGTTTAAACTTGTTGCAAAATTCGATTAAATTTATTTTTATTTTTTAGAAATGTAAATTACACAAAAATAAATTAATGACATGATCTGTTTTCAAATAAAGACGTCTGGCAAAGTTATTGAATATTTTTAGACTTTTTTAGATATACGAACAATAGACGAAAAAGTTTTTTGTTTCAACCATGGAGAAAAAAACTCAATTTACTTGCACATCAAAGTTAAAGTCACACAAAGCCTTTATATATTGTTACGTTTTCAATTAAAATGTTTATTTAAAAATCGAATCATCCGAGTGGGCAATCAATGGAATCCAATTATAATAAAAAGAACGTATAGTATGACCTGATAGGGTATAGTATAAAATAAAATAATTTAAAGCCAATTCAAAATGCTATGAATAGGGTTTGGTATATTCATTTTAATGCTATTCAAAACTAGCCACAAAATATTGTATTGTACAACAACTTAAACGATTCACAAAACGCATCGTATAAAGTATATAATTTTGCGCGGAGAACCATTGTTGAAGTTCTTAAACGCTATTTGTTCTAACTGTTGTTTGTAAATTGTAGCACATACATATTAAGCGTTTCTAGTAGCGTACAATATGTGCAATGTTGAAACATATAGAAAACGTACAAATTTATAATATTATAAAATATAACAAAGATAAAACGAACGTTCTAATGTTACAATTTTATCATTGTATTGTTTAAACAATTTAAATTATACTAGGGTATCTGAAATAACAATTTTGTTGATATAAATATTGAATTTTATGCGTTTGAACAAAAACAAATATGCCTACAGAATTATATAAAATTCTTATATCTTGAGTGGGATGCAATGGTGCTATAGCGCCGCTATACATCAGGCCAATGTTGATAATTTTTCGAATTTCTTTTTATCATAGCAAATATGCTAATTTTGCCCCATGATAGTCTTACATTGTGTATAACAGAAAAAGAAAAAAAAACCTTTTTATAGTAATATACCAAGAGAGTCGACCAGTATATTTCTATAATTAATGTGATTTCTATTAAAGATTCTGAATAATAACAGTTTCATACTCGAATAATAACAATTCAATTTTTATAACAGTTGCTACACTATTTCGTGACGCCTTAAAGTTAGTTAACTTTGTTTTATCAAATTCAATATTAAAATAAACGAAATGTTAGTTATATTGAATATATTGTAGGAAAATTAACCATCCTAAAAATATTATACATTTTGACACGAAACTTTTTTATAAAAAAAAAAAAAATAGGAAATGGAGTAGGAAGATTGGATAAAATTACCGGTCTGCGTATTTTTTTCGTGTATCAACTCATTTTGAAGATAAATAAATGAACAAATATACCGAAGCATCGTTTTAGTAGGTGTGTACGGAAAAAGTATAAGGTTGGGTAATAATTCCATATGTATCAGCTACATAAATTATTTATTGTAGCTACCCCTAAAAGAAATTCCATGTCCACACCTAACTATACGATAATACAGCGGTTTTCAATCTTTTTTGTTCACGGATCTCGTGAGATGCTAAAAAATACGTCTAAAATGGAACCGCAAAATCCAAGAATTCCGATTTTAAACCACAATCGACAAACAATCATCCATCGACGACTAACTGATATGATTAATTTATTCGTTTATAATACACAGCATACGTATTCATAACATGTACGGATTCAATATTAATATTATCAACACTGTAGAACAGTACGAGCTGTAGGTTATTTTCAGACTGTACGGCTGTCTAAATAATGTTGAACAATATGATATGTACGACCCGTGTTCAAATTACAAACGATTCAACTGATTACAACATCGGGATATTCGATTCAAATCAGACGTGTCCGCGGAACCCTTGGATTATTCTCAGAAGCACTGCAGTCTGAGAGCCGACGTGGATTATAGTACACTCGACACCGGAAATGGTCGAGAAGGCAACTTATACTGTCAGCTACAATGTTTTGGTTGTTATGATAGCGTAGTAGTGCATACGTTACTGTTCTCAACGTTTTGTTCTACCTCCGTTGATAATAATAATACACATTATAAACACTCGCATGAGTGGACGAGCACAGCAGTCGTGCAAACGTATATTATATACATCGTAGGTATAGTTAACGTTTATACGTCGTACGTATATATTCCTTTGACGAGACTCCTCTCGTGTTTTTGCAAACATAATATAATATACACTTCAGAATTTAATTAACAAGTAGTCACTTTCAAACGTTATACGACTTTTGTTTTTATTATTCGATGCCGGCGCATAATATCATCATCGTTGACATTTAATTTAGCGTGCCGTCGTTTCATTGGCAAATTTGATGAAAGTTTCAAATCTTTATGCGCCCTTCCGGCGTACACGCGGGTTCCGTTAAAACTATCTCATGTTCGTTTCGGGGCGAGCAATAAAACGGCGTGCACCATTTCGGCGTTATTTGTGGATGCAACAAATTCTGACGTTTCTGATGTATATGGTCTTAAATTAAGCTGTTGTTAACAAGATTTCGCTCTTAAGGATCTTTTTTTTTTTTTTCACTCGACTGTATTCGGTTTTTCGTATATTTATAGGAACTACGGTTGTTTTTAAGATTTAAGTGATTACTGCAAAAATAGTGTACGGCGCCAACCACTTATCCCAACTCATAAAAACCTTATTCACATTCAAAGCTGTAGCCATTCGATTATAATAATATAAGAGTGTTTGCAGACTATTATAACGTACAGGAAAACGTGTATCGTGAATGATTATAATAATATAAGATACAATATATATATTTATGTTTTATTATTATTAGTCGTAGCTATCACTCGGTAAAGGCATAAATGTTATTTAAATTATGTATATACAATTATTTAACATTCAAACATTTAGTTATGAAATTTATCGAAGAGTGTTTTTTATGAAATATTATATAAACAGTGGCGTATTTTCAAATTTTTCTGGGGGGGTCCTCAGTTTCTACATAATTAATATTAACTATAATACTTATAACTTGAAACCATGCTGTATCTGTTTTAGCTGTTGTAACTAATATTAAACTATATTTTATATAATATTTTGTTTACGGGAAAAAACTATGTCCGTGCGACCGCACGTGCCAACATTAATCGGGTTCTGCAAATATGCAAGAATTTTACTTTTTTTTTTGAGAAGTTCTGGGGGGGGTCCAGTACCCCTGGAACCACCCGTAAATACGCCACTGTATACAAATATGTAATACTTGTATAGAAATCTTTTCTCCAAAAACATAAATTGTACTTACAGAAATAATGAGAGTTGAATCACTCAATATATCAGTTTTTCAAGTACCTAACACCGGTTAATAACCGTTTCGTAATGGAGAAGATTAAAAAATTATGAAAATAATCTCAATAAATAAATTATTCGGTCTACTATTTGTTATAAAAACTCTATGGATGCGGATTAATTTATTTTAATACTTAATGATGTATATTAATTAATTTTATGAATTAAAATACAAAAATATGTATAATAGTTTAGAGAAGTATTAACATTTTGACTTCATATATTTTCTTAACGATGTTTTCTTTTATTATTTTTAAAGTTATTAATAAAAATAATTTTTCGTTCATTGTTATCCATATGAGCCGGTTGAGATATTCGCCAACCCACAGGCTAGGTTAGGTTAGGTTATAAAAATATATGATATGTATTTAATACTTATATACAATACGAGTATTATACAAAGTAGTTCAATGTAACGACAATATAAATATCCTATTTTACGGTACATGTTAAAGCTATAGTATAGTTAATGTAAAAGACATTTACACTTTAATGTTAAGGTAAATTTTCTAGAAATAATATTTTATATTTAAAAAAAAATTGCTGCTTGAGTTATGAAATATAATTAAAAATGATTAATTCTAGATGCCATCACGTCCATAGTTTTTTTTTTTCTTACTTTTATTTTTGGAATGCATGGAAACATAAAAAAATGAACAAAACGTCGTATAATGGAATGAAGAAGCCATTTATGTGTCACACGTCTTTAGTTCGAACATACCCGCCAGAATTTAACTGCAAACTTAGATGTATAGAGTTTAATATGAAATATTATATTCTTATACCGGTCGCGTGCGTATATAGAAATTAAATATTTCATACAAAATTAATATGTAATATGTTTTGAATTTGCACAGGCAAATGTCGAGAGCGAGCTGCTCTGATTTATTAAAAAGCTCAGTCAAAATGTTATGTAATATTAATGTATGTAAAATATTATACGTGGAAAATACAATTGAGTTAAGTAGTAGGTAAGTAATAATATAGTTTTACACTTCAGTTGGTTGGGTTTCGAACGCATTAGCAGTTAAGATGAATACATTTAATTAATGCCCGATTTGATTACATATAAGTAGTTGATTTTTCATTCGTTTGTTGTAAAATAGATAGTTCAAAAATAATTTAATAGTTGAAGGATAAACAAAAGTTTCAAGTCCTTTCAAATGTACGATGAGCTCGTCAAAGTTGAGAAATTTTCAAAATTTTTTCAGAACTTTATGTGTGATAAGTGATAACCAAAAACAAAATCAATACACACCAGTGGTTATAAAAAATGTTAATGATTTTCAAAAGTAAAAATAAACTTGTTATTTAATTGAGCTGTTTTAATTCTTCTCCATTAATGATCTTTGTCTATGTTTTCATTTTTATTGATCGTTTATCATGGCTGATAATTTAAATCATTATTTGTCATATCATATTATTATCTTCATTAGTGGGTCGTTGTAATGTCTATTATGTGACCGTGTCTCAATATTCGTGGTGTAAAGCATTTTAATTCGTTTTTATAACATTTATAAGTGTAATTTTATTACGTTTTCAGGATTTTGAACGCCGTTTTATTTTATATTTGCTGTATATTACACAACAAGTGTTGATACAATCAAAAACGTACGCACTCATTTTCAACCTCACATTTCATTCAATGATCGAATTATTTACCTACCATTTAAGTGGTACCTACGCAGCAATGAAATGATTTAGCTTTATCGGGCGTAACACTCCGGGGCTCAATCAGTCGTCTCCTTTGTGTATTAAATATATCCCTCAAACTCAATATTATATTCTGCAGGGATATTGCTCCAACGTTTGAGGTCCCTTGCAGAACGTCGAATGTGGTCTTACGTCTAGGACTCGGAGAAACGTAGGGTCCGGCACCAGCTGCGGTACTATTTGCGCCGTATACATTGCAGTTTACATATTCAATATGTAAACAATTCCCGAAATACCTACACTGCGTTCACTTGGACATAACAAAACACTTGAAAGCGTATCGCTTATTTATCGACCAATGAAAGTTTCTCCGGGTTGTATTGAAATATCAAGATGAGCGTTTCAATATCAACGTAATTTTATTTAATTTTTCGACGTCATGTGCGTATTATACAAATAACTACGGAAAACCAATATTTTCTTTCCACCAAGGTTTTTTATTGGATTTATCGAAATTAAAGCTGATTGATAATTATCAAGAAAAATAAAACTTGTAATGGTGCATGCGCACTTAAGAAGATAAACAGATTATACAATGTCTGGTGTTCGCAATACATCACCAAGATAATCATTTTTAAAATTTGGCAAGTTTGATCATTTAACAGTCTATGCACGAGTATATTGTCTTATAACTTGCAGTAATATCGCTCCACTAAGTGTAGTTATATGATATAATGCTACATTTCTGTTATATTAATAGCAGTTAATTATATTTATGCTTATTAATGTGCTTGTAATAACAGTGTAATGTATGTTATTTATGGTTTACGCATAAGTACAGATCAAACGAATCTTCTGCGTGTACACCAAGGTCACTAAATATTTGAAAATTGATTCAACTCTACTCGTGTGTATTATGAATGCAGTACAAATCTAATTTCAGACCAAATGTACAGCACACACAATAACTCTCGTTAGACCTGGCATGTTCCGCATTAATTATTACATTATCTGGATATTACCGACAAGCAGACGATATATTGCCTACGATACCTCCATGTATGCTATACTAATAATTATACAACCGTATACTATTTTTACAGTAATCACTTTTCTGTGGCTTGGTGCAATAAAGGCAAAATGTCGTACTTTGATAATTTTTAGGAATTCAAAAAATAAATTGGCCAACTTTTTAAGTATACATAAACATTTCGAAACTAAAATAAGGGCTCTAAAAATGCTGTTATTTAATTAAATTTGTTTTTAATTATTCAATTTAATATTATTTTGTCATACAGCCAATATAAAGATAAGCCCTTTTTCCAAAACGATTTTTATTTTCAGTGTTAACAATAAATAATGGTCACTATTTATTTTCAGTTGGCTACACTTTTTCGTAGACGAATTGGCGCATTTACTGCCATAAAATGTTGGAAAAATAAATAACATTGGTCCAAAATTCTCAATTTCGTCAAAACGGGACGTTTGCCTTTCTTGTACCAATAGCCATGGTATTATATTTTTAAGTTTCATACATGTAGGTATGTCTAAAATATACTGGCGAAAAATATGAGATTCTTACAGTGTACAAACATAATATTGTAATAACCGGTCGAATGAAAACACACGATCGTATCGTCTTATAATACAATATATTATATGCAAATTGTTTTCGCGGAAACTTACTTTAATTCGGTAGGGCAACGCTGACTCAATTATTCCACCACTTTTAATTGGCGGGTCTCAGTTGAACACTTTTGTACAATATTGCGTGTGCAGATGGTTCGTTATTGCTCGCCATTGTGTGTAAATAATGTTTAGTTAGCGTTTTAAATAATTTCAAAAATATAACGTTCGTTAAAGCGAACTCGCGGCACAACACCGAAATAATGCGTCGGGCGAAGTAAAAATAAAACCGTGGATACACAACCGGCCCGGCTGATCGATATAGTATTACAATATCGTTGATGTCCACGGGTGTGTACATATATTTTGAACGGCCGGTTGTACTTGTAAACGCGAAAAATGCTATAGTATTACAACGTTCTACTATAATGTTTATGCTGTACATTATGTTTCTTTGAATTGACCGTATAAATATTATGTGAGGAAAAAATACGAAGATGTACAACATTTTACGCGTGGTTATATTCATTTAAGATGCACTAAAAAAAAGTTTGTTGTTCGGTAACTTTTCATGAAGCGGTATGCAGCAAAAATACAGTCCACGGTCCAAAAAGAAAGGGTGGGTACAGGGCAAATACGGCAGAACAACAGTTGCTTTATGGTTTATACGTATATATTATTATTATTATTTACTTCGTGCCGGTTAAATTTATTAAAAACTGAATAGGGTTGAATTGCATAATACTCTTTCGCTATATTATCTTTTGTTGCTATTTTATAAGGCAGTGGAAATTTAAGAAATGGCCGTCGCATCCGGCCAAACAATAACAACCGCAGAACAATGGGTGAAACACCCGAATCAAGCCAACTCAGCAAAGTGATCGGGTAAATCCTCTCGGTAATGGATTAGGTCTATACATCATCTGTATTGTTGCCAGTGTAGTTATTGTTGTTTGCCAGACATAAAATAATGTTCATCGGACGCATATACTCGATAATAAAGCGATTAGGCTTTAGGAATTTCAAAAGTAGCTTGTAACCTAAGCCCAAAGTGTTCGTCTGTGCGCGGTGGGCCCGGCGGGAGAAAGCAGAATCGTACTGGGTCGGGAGCGGGGACAATTAGTGTAGATTTACAATTTCTGTCCGAAAGGTGTAAAATAAAACACTTTATTAGTGAACCTTGGGGGTACCTTTGAGCGGTTTTCCGCGAAATAAACATTAAAACCTATGTGAAGACTCTGAACATGAACGTAATTTATTTATAGTATTTTGCGTGAGCGTGGGATTTGCCGAGGGTCACATTTCTTACGAAACTTTTACGCGAAAAGCAATAATTTATCAAAGATAATAATATTATGTTCGTGTAAAAACAAAAATAGTCCAATATGAATGTGTACCGTTATTGTGTATCAATACGTACACATATAGCTTGCGCGTTTTAAATACGAACGTATGAGAACCGTGCTCCGTGCATGTGTTTAAAATAATGTGTGCATGCAAATCATTGCATGGTTTTGAAATGTTTATCTAAATATATATTATCATAATAACGAGTGGTGATAAGACGTAAGTTATCGGAATAAAACAATGTTAAATATTTATAATAATACTGTCAAATAGTTGTTTGTGAACTCTTTTGATAGCAGGTCAATTATTATAGCTTGTTTAATATATTTTTGCCATAATTGTTTTTCAGCTTGGGTCACTATAATTAGATACTTAGGAGTGTGTACAAACACAGGGGCAAATGTTATTTTTGAAATAAAATGTTTATAATTGAATTAGTTTTCAATTTGTTTGCAGTTCAAAAATGGTAGGTACACTATCAAATTAGCGATATTTACGTTTACATAATTTTTTGAACACATAATACACTGCGACTGTACTACTTACGACGTTTGAAGATGTCAACTGCAATATTTAATTTAATTATTTCGAAAATAAATATTAATTAAATATGTTCAAGTAAAAACTTTTCGTATTTTTTCCAAAGCAATGCGCTTGAATTTCGATTGACAACTACTATTAAAATAATAAATGTTTGTTGACTCTGAACGAAAATGATTTGGTTCAAGGGCAAATTATTTATTTATTTTTTAAATATCAAAAATTGTACATGACGCACTCGACTTGCAGTATCTCAAATCTTGATAATTCAACTTCAACATAATTTATTATAGGCCTAATTCGAATTGCTTTTGAATTTCTTTGCAAATGGATTGATGTTGGAACCTCATATTTATATTTTATCTATCTTTGGATGTTTATTTTTTTGTGATGTCTGGACTGGTTTAAATGACTTCGAGAATCATACATTTTGTGCACCATACCGATGTAAGACACGATAACAATATATTATTATAATTTACATAAAGTCATGTTAATTATAAAAAAAATATTTATTTATTGTTTAAAAAACTCTATAGATAGATAACACACTAAGGGGTGAGAATACAGTAAATTTAAAATAAAAACTTATTTAATTAAGGAAAATGTTAAAGTTGTAGTACAGGAGAACATAATATCAAAATTATAAATACAAGTTTTTATTTTTTAAGTAAGAACTTGCGTAAAATAGTAGAATACAAGTTATTAATTTAATTACACATCATTGGTGGGCGACACAATGGATTATTAGTGAAATAATTATTTTTTGACTTAAGTATAGCAAAAGTAGGGATTTGTCTAGAAATGAAATGAGGTACTCTATGACAAATTTTGTGTAATAATTCTTGGTAGTCAATGAAACCGTTCAAGATTTATATACATAAGTAGGTAATGTCAAATACTTATCGTCTGGTCTTGAGAGATTTAAAACCTGCAAGAATAGCGATAGTGCGATACCATCGGTGTTTTGACAAATTAACTTAATTTTAAAGGCGTAAAAGCGTAGAAGGGGTTCTCTGGACCTTCTGTAGTTTACTGATTTTACACAATATCGATTAGGATATTATCAACAGACAGTACCAAATCCGAGTGAAGATCCCACGTGAAACCGAAACCGTTCCGCACGAGGCGACTCTTAGATGACATTTAAAAATAAATCTTTACTAAACCGATAGCTACTGCGGATACCCGTGTCCCGGAAAGCGGTCCTCACCAAGTCCACCGGCGCTTCACGAGTGCATGTTTGGCCCGATTACGTTTCGCTCGCCGTCGTCGCGGCCGTCTCGACTAACCCGGGGCAAGAGACTTCGCGGCTTCGGTCTCTCCGAGGGTTTTCCGCATTTTCAACATTCTCGTTAGACTAATGACCATCCGTTTGGCGAACCACGAGATTGCACAATGTGTCATTGTACGCGCACCGCACATCCTCTTCGCCGTGACCCGCCGCCGCGCCCCGTCCATATATCTTTTATAACTACCGTTGCCCGGGCGCCCGCCGTACGATATATTATATTATACACGTTTGATGAATATTCCAAATTGGTCGTTTAAAAGTTTCCGACTTTATTTTCCAAGTACCGCGGCGACGGTTAGGAGATCCACCCCCCGCGATGCAACGGCGGCGGCGGCGGCGGCGGCGGGGTTGTCAAATGGACGTAAGTGTCACAAGTGTTATTGATTGCGTGTGTCATTTAGGTCCGCCGGCGCGCTGAGTTTGCAAAATTGTATCAGCCGCTGCTAAACGTTTCCAGTTAATACCGATGAAAAAGATGCGACCGCAAGATAGAATCCATCTCGATACGTGTTGTCACCGTTCGAGCGGTTTCGTTGACGATCCCTCTCTTTCGACCGTGCCCCGAAATCCAGAAGTAATTGCTATCGGGGTGAAATGTCGAACGTTGAAAAATGTCACGGAAAATCGTTTTCCAGAATCTCGAGTAGACTAGATATTAGACAGTATATTGATTGTTATTTTATTTAACGTCACGGCGCGCGCCTGAAAACTGCACGATCCGAAGGATAAACACGCATATATACATATTATTATATAATATATATATATTCGCACACAAACACTATTCGCCTCCCCCTATCCCCGTCTCGTACCTCACTCACTCTCTCTCTCTCTCTCTCTCTCTATGTACGTCTCGTCGCCCGTCTCCCTCAAACCGCACACAAGTGTTACGGTCTTATGCTATTATAATATATCGGTAGATATCAAAATTCAGTTTTAACATCAACTTAACGTCGCTTTAATATTATAATTGCTCATGAATTTTAAATAATTTACAGTGACATTTTGACACACCGCCGTTCGAGATATTGAAAAACAATTTATACTACCGCAATCGCTCTTAAAAGGCTATATACTCCATTGTTTTTATAATATTTAATATTGAAATCACTTTTTTCTTTTGAATTACAGTAAAATATTTCTTTCCGTTGGTTTGATTTTTATGTTTTATTGTTCGTAGACCGAACTGTCTTCTCTTTTTAGCTTTTGTAATTCCAGTGATTTATTGCATTTTGAATAATTCTCCGCTTACGATTCAAATTTGTATTGCTAACGTCAAAATGTTTTGTATATGCGTTATTGTATGTGCAATAACAATAATAAAAATTAAAGAGACAATATTTTTTTATCTTATTAATGTTAAATAATTTTGGTTCTCTAAATAAAAATCGAAAAAATGAACTATATTATATGTATTTGATGTAGTTTTAATTAAAAATCTAAATACGTTTAAAAAGTCGTAAGTTTTAATGGTTATTTACAATTCTGTTGGATGTAAACTCTTTCATAGAAACTAACAGTTGAACATTTCTTCTTAATTTATGTATGTTAATGTTATAATTATTTTAGTTATTTATGTAATAATTGCTGCTGTAGGTATATCTATCGCTTTTTTTCAAGTATGCATGAATATTTATAAAATGTGTATGGATCCCTTGATCTTAATAATAATGAAAAAATAATGAAATGTATGAATAATATTAAAATGTACACATTTTAATGTGATTTTATTAAGTTGGTACCGAGATTTTGTTTTCTTCGAAAAGTTATGTTCTTGACATTTGTGTTGGTTAGCATGAAATAATTTTAAACAAAAACTTTAAAAAAAATATAAAACTTTTTAACCAAGAAATATATGCAAAACACGGAATGTTTTATTTCAAGTAGAAGTTAAATCTTTTGAGTAGAATTTTTTTTATCCACCGATTCGTTTTGTGCGGTATACGCATAAAAAAATAGATTCACCTCCTAAATGGAGTTTGGAAACGATATTAAGGAGGGATAATGTATCGTTTTCGTTATGGCATAGACTTAAAAGTACCGAAAAAAAATAAAAAAAATGTTCGAACACACATTGTAATGGGATTTCGGTATAATATGTTTATAATATTATGACGACAGAGAAAAACTAGTGAAAAAATATATTATAATCGTAAACCGGGTTTCTATGATTTCGTCTACCATTACATAACCGTTAAATTGCAATTTCAGAGACCGGCCGCCCGGCGGACGATTTATCTTTGATCGGATGGTATTGAGGAGTTACGATGTCGCAGTACAAACTTTCAGCAAAGTTGTCTGATAGCTCAGTGTTCCGTTGTCAACATGATTACCCAACTTGGATATTGACTGCGCGCCGAGGAAACTTCCCCGTTAACATTGTTGTACGGTCGCCAAATCATTATCGTCTGGATGAAGACTAAGATTTTTGGTAACGCAGAGAACATACGAGTATACGGACGATTATATTATCCATTTCATAACTGGCACGTTTTTGGGTATATAAAATTCAAATAATGTACTCAATTTAAGAATAAAATTACATGTCATCCATTTTTTTTATTTTAGATTACACTTCAATATATTGGTATCGTCTACAACAATCGCAGGAATCACGATTTTTTTTTACAATTTATTTTACTAATTGTGTAGTTTCGCCCGTGTGTTGAAAAATAACTGACTTTACATGTTCAGACTAACTACAATTTCCAATTGGCAGTTGTGGTTAATCCGATATTTAGTTCGGTTCAGATTAACTATTTATAATTTTTTCATCCCATGGAAATTAAACTTTGTTTGTAAAATGGAATTGCGTATTCATGAATTACTGAGAAAACAAAATCTAATAATCTGGGTAAAATCAATTACGCAGTACGGATATTAGCTAATTATTAATTACAAAAATCTATCCATTCACCGGTTTGAATAAAAAAAAACATGTTTCCTCTTCAATCGATATTTTTTTTAGTACCTAACCTTGGTTTTTGTATATCTATGAGTTTAATTAAAAACTTTAGAAGAAATCTGAAAAAAATATTTATTCCTGAAATACCTATCTCCATTCTATTCAATTTCAAGGATAATGATACTGTATTCTGATGAAAAATAAATAGTTTTTTTTTTCTCAACTTGGTATGGCTTTAAGGTTTTTCGCCTACTCTAACATATTACATAATTTCTACTTGGCGTAAATGAATACATAATACACGTTATATAATATTATATTCTATATAAACGTACAGAGCAGAACGAAAAGCGGTGACAAAAGGTATGTAAATGACATTGTTATGCGACGTATGCGATCATTCTTGCGTCTTTATGGCCCTTTTAAGTTTTAACCTTCGCGTTTTCAGTGCGGTCGTATAAGTGCCATTTTTACGATTTTAATAACATACACGTATATAGATATAATGTGCGTGTTTTGTTTCTATTTAGAAATAGTTTATTGATATGATAAAATGCAGCGTTAAACCCAACAGTGTATATATGTAAACTATTACGTTTAATTAATAGTTGATTAAATGTAATGAGAGGCTTTGATGGCGCACGGCATCGGAATATTAAATAACGTAATCGATATTGTACATGGAGTTGACACAAAATAAGCGAATATTTGGCGGTGTTTAGGTATTCTGTGTTAAAACAATCGTATAAATAAAATATTTCGAATAAAATAAAAGGTACAGATCATATAAACAAAACGTAATGGAACATTATGAATAATTAAAAATATATCTTGTATGTCGGTTATTAAAAAAAAAAAAAAAATGTTGTACCTACTACCTATGTAGAAACAGTAAACTGGATTATAAACTTCTACATACGTTTATGAAGTGTAAAACATCATAAGGACTATTACTTTTTTTTTTTATTTTTATTCTCGATTATTTATTCTAATTCCATCCAAGAACTATTACAAAGCAACTTATGTAACTAACTAACGGTTTGCTAATTAAAGTTATACGATTTGCTCGTGATAAAATAATATTTAAATTTACTATATATTTAATACAAATTGTAAAAGTAAGTTTTGAACAACTTATTTACATTAAAATAATTGTATACAGGGTGTCCCACCAAAGATTTACCCATTGAAATATCTCCTGAGATAATGAAAATAATCCAATTCTGTTTTTAATACAAGATTCGCAAGGACTAGATAGGACTACAGATATTTGATATTTTAATTGAATTTTACATTTCGGCAAAAAAGTAATCTTTTAATTTATAATATAATTCTTTTATTTTATTATTTTCGAAGAATTTAAAGATAACAATTTTATAGAATTTACTTTTCCAAAAATGTTGTCGTTTTAACATTATATTTTCATTAAACTCATGGTTTTAAAAACATTTTTTTACTTTCCGGAAAAATTGTGTGTTTTAATAGTATAGTCGTCCATAATTTAATGATTTGATATTTTCTCGTCTCGTATTCAGATAAACTCTGATAAGTTTCTGGAAACTAAAAAAAATTACATATTTTTGTCGTCTGCAGTACCGCCGCCGGACGACTTAAACCTTTAGTCGATATTAGATTTCATTCAGTTATAAAACGTACATAATAATAATTGTCAATTAATCGGATAGGTTATCTCTCTCCAAATAGCTCTTCCTCTTCCTCTTTATCTCTCGAAAAAATACAACAATAATTGTAATTGGAGAACATAATAATAATAATGCAGTTATATTGTACCTGCTGGGTGGGGGGTATAACGAGGGATTTTGAAATCATGGCTTTATATCTTACGCCGCCAGTGTAAGATAATATGACATAATAATTTTAGTAAGTATATGTTTATATGACATCTTGTCGGATAAAATTATTTATTTATTAGTAATATTTTTGTTAACAAATGTTGATGGTAGAATAAAGCCCGTACTCTAAATACGACCGTTCCCGATAGCTTCCGTTAAGATTTTGTTTTGGTTTCATCCTTTTGCACGCAGGCGTCGGCGTATCGTTCAATATTCCTGAGTGTATTTTTTGAGTATCTATGTTGTCGTTTATTGTACTCATTTGACACCTATATACATTTACCTATCTATATTCTATACCTTGATTTCAAAATTAACCATGTTCAAAATATGTTCATTTTTTAATTTATTTACTTATCATAATAAATGTTATGAACGGATCTATATTTATTTCAAGGCAGTATAAGGTATGACAAAGCAAAAAATAAAGGTATAATATTTTTTTCAATAATACTCAATAAAAAAATATTATTTATGTGGTTTTTAATTTTCAGAATTTGAGCGATGCCACGGAATGTATTGATTTTAAAAATATGTGCGTTCTTTTATTTTTGTTACATTTCAATAAATATAATATGTTAAGTACAATTTCAGTCGAAATTCATACCAACATAATAATAAAAGTTGTGTAAAACAACTGATTGATTGATTTGAAGTATAAATGATAATGAAAATACTCGGATGTATCCATGGTGTTCATGTTTATACAATTATATTAATTTCATGTTTATATTTAATAATTGCAACATGGAATGATACGATTATTATTTTTTTAAAAAAATGATTTGTAAATTTTAAAATTCTTTCGTTCAAATAGTTATAAAAATTATTTATTTCATTTTCTTATTTATAAGTATAAAAATAGAGTTGAATACTTAAATATTAAAAATATGAGTTTATAACTATATACAGCAAAATTTTTTTTACAGTTTTCGCATTTCAATAATTTATCAGAGTTCTTTAAAATGATTTATAATTTATTCGAAATGGCCCTGGGGGTGTGTAAAAAATACAAGACTTGTAGTTTTTAGTAGTGAAAATGCGGTAAAACTTTGTATATGGCGTGTTTCTAGGTTGTTGACGTTTAAAAGATAATTTAAGATTTTAAAAGTTGAAATTTTAAACGAAGATTTACTAAGTATTAAACAGTTTTCTTTGTGTTCTTAGCTGACAAAAGTTTCAAAATATTTTTCGGGAGCAGATGATTTTTGGATAACAGAAGTTTCGATTTATTCATTACTCTTTGGAATTTTAGTATATTAAGAAAACCATTTTGTTCGCAAAATGATTTTCTTTTATCATCATTTTAATTGCTCGTGTTGATTTTTCTCTTTCAAAAAAATATAACGTAGGAAAATGTAGGAACATTATACAATAACGATAACAATTAAATTGACATTTTTATTCGTCAAAACTTCAATAATTACGTCAGGTACCTCAGAATTGAGATTTGAGGTACTGACAAATATATTTGAAACTATTTCAGTTGTCTTAGTTCAATACTATTATAAGTACTTCAGTCGTTTCTATTTATTTTTGTGTTTCAGCAACTATATAGTGTGGTAATAATCGTGTTGCAGCATTGATTCTGGCACAATTTATTAATTTGTGATTTGTGTTTTAATTCAGACTTACTTAATGTACATAGACAATTTTAATTGAAAAAAAAAAACAATTTAAGAACTAATGATGATAAAATGTGTGTATTATGTTTCTAGTAAACAATTCGGAACACGATATATCATCGTTTCAAACGTTTTATGTCAAATTAAGTCCCATTACAAAATGTATCTGTGTGCCATTAATTTAATTCGTTCAAGTGGCCCGTTGTCATAAGCCGACCCGAATCAATGACGTATAGTGTCCATTATATTTGTAACGTCATTTTATTTTTTCGTTTATACGTATACCATTCTTAATGCCATATTATTATACAGCTATATAGAGTTTATTGTACACTATATCTATATGGGTAAACTAAGCTATATACTTAGATTACACACAAATATTTGGTTAAATTTTCGGTCGATTCTTCACGTACAATGATTTAATGTAAGTGATTAGATGTTGTGATACTATGGCGCATTTCAATTACAAGTTCCAATGTTCGATGAGCAGTTCGATCGTCAGTTATTATTATAAGCCCTTCATGCGATGATTTAAATTTCACTTCAAAAGATCATGTCCCAAATTGTTTATATTCTCAGTTTATTGATTTTCTACCTACCGCTACTATTAAAATTTAAGATCTAAAAGTAGTCCATCGAATCACAATACAGGCTCTAAAATGTGATGAATGCTCATTATGTTTTTTAATAGGAATATACATTTTCATATACCTGATTCCGTGTTTCACTCTTAATATACTGTAAAACGGTGTATTGGAGTGAAACTTCAAAGCCTTATATAAAAACCATTTTTAATATTTTTAAAGCTTGGATTAATTTTATTGATTCAAAATTAATTAATAGATATAAACGTTTTTAATTACATATACTTTTTTCAGTTTATAATACGTTTAACTTCTCAAAATCAAATAATTGTATACATATTTTACACTACGAGGATGTTCGTATTATTTTAATCGTACATGACTAAGCAATAAAATATAAATAAAACAATAGAAATTAAAATTTTATATTTCTATTCCATGTCAATCAATTTATACTTGAAAAGCAATAATTGTTTGTTGAACTAACGTATAGTAGTACGTTTTAATTTGTCAGTAGCATTTTTATTGTTTCTATTATTAATTTTATTATTGCCCGATTATAAAAAAAAAAAACAATTAAATGGGGTGTTATTGCGCAGTTATACCTACTAAAAAGTATACGAGTAGTAATCAAATATTTTATCATGTTTCAAGCGGAGTGGTTAAAACTTAAAATAAATATGCGATGGTAAAAAAAAACCCCAGTCGGGACCTGTTTTCCGTTCGATCCTTTAACGTTTTTGAAATTCCGTTTTTCATAAATAGTAGGTATACAGTCAATTTTTTGCATTTTTTAACTACCCACAACACTGTGTTAAGTACCTTATAAATTGGTCAAAATAATTAAAATATGCTCTTTATTTCCATACTCGCATATTGGTCACCATAGGATATAGTATGTGCAATGTGCATATATATACTAGACGGTGAAAACTGTTTTTGTCATTGTCACCTCGTTCTTCGAAAAACGCGAACACCTTAGTTCTGGGCACGTATTATAAGCATATATTTAAGATATACTCACCTTTAAACTCCGTTCAAGTTTTTCGTTACGAGTTATATTTAAGTATACATTTAATAGTTACAATCATTTTCCCGTTGAGATCCGTAGTAAAGTCATCGACTACACCAGACTATACGGAAGAAAAAAAATAAGAAGCTATATCCATCGGTTGTCTACACACCAACTAACCCGTTCCATTATCTAAACACTTTAACAATGAGTCGTGTAACTCTACTCACGTGGCTTCTATTACATCAGAACCGCAATCCCGCAATCCACATAATACGTAGCTGGAAGGGGGTGAGGGAGTATCGGGGGTCAAGTTTTCCGCGCACTAACTAGACTCACACAATATCCTCCTTGACGTCTCGCCATTTACTACTTTTTATTATTTTAAAGCTACTGCAAACATTCCCTATTTGGCTCTCTCACCCAAAGCTTAACACATTTTTCTTTTCATTTCTCATTTTTCTTACGTCTACCGTTCAGTTTTTCAAGACGTTCTCCATTCTTGCGTCAACTCTGAGTTAACTATCATTCACATCCACACAGTTTCACCGAAACGCTATTGTTCATAATATTATATTTTATATATAACCAATTTATTCTAGTTTGATTCATACTTCACTATAATTGCTTTGCATTGTTATGTTTCACCGTAGAGACTCGGTATATTCTCCCCGTGTACCGAGAATAAATCTCCATGATAAAAAAAAAGTTTGTTTTACGTATTTATCACACCCCACTATAAGGTTTATAGGATTAATTAATTGCTTGGAGCACAGGAAGTGCCGATTTATTCTTGTCTGTAGAACACATATTATATGTGCAACGCACTTTATACGCGTTAGCTACTAAAAAAAAAACCCTTGTGTTTTTTCTTGTTTATTCTTGAAACAAAATGAGTTCGCCTTTTTAACTTTGCAACCAAATTGGAACATCAAGAATTTTACTCTTAGGCACAGGCAATCATAGCTGCTGTTATTCTTTTAAATCATTAGTCAAATTGTTCTCAGATTATAATTACAGGACAATTTAAATACTTACTGCTTTTAATTGTTTTTTAAATTGAACAGTTTTTTTCTTCAGATGATATTGAACTATTTATGAACACAATTGTATTTTATACTATTTTATTCCTTTTTTTTTTAGATGAGGCAAAACGATAATTATGCAACCGAAAACAAATTTAATGTTTTGTTTTAATTTTAATAATAATACATCATTTTCAATATCCATACATGGTGAGTTGAGAATCATTTGTGATTGTGTTTCTTACAGAATTTCCTATTGTCATCAAATCTTGAAAAAAAAATGAATGTGTTTATTTCTAAAGCAATATAACATTTTACTTTCGTAGCTTAAAACCGATTTCTTTTATTTTTCTTTAAGAAAATAAAATATAAAATTCACCTTATATCGCCAAGTCTATATACATGTTCTTAGTGATGAATGGGGTTGTTGAGAATATTTTGGACACACAGTTGGTTTGATTGATTAAGACACAGATTTCATTTAGATTTGAGAGCGATGAAAAGTTTTTAGAAAGTGTCATGTCGAAATAAACTAAATAATGACAGATTGTTTCGGACGGAAGTCGAACCAATTTATAAATGCTAACACATATTATTATTATTTTGTAGTAAATGGCTTAAAAATAAGTACTTATACTGTTTGTACGATTAACGATGATACTGCATTTTGCTGCAACAAAAGTAATTCGTAATAGAAAATCAAAGTTTCACTAATAAGAAAAATATTTTAACTTTATAGCTCGTAAAATTAGTTGACACTTGCCTCGAAGACCGAAGTAAGTAATGAATAACATAGTACACTGAAATAACTGTATGCTGTTGGTGCAAATAACTAGATTTTGGTTTATTTTATGATAATAGAAAATATTTATTAACAATGCATTTCATATTTGTTTGTAGCAAAAAAAAAAAAAATAATTTTTCTTTCCTCAATTTAACAAGAAAACTCGAAAAAAACTGAATGCTCTAAAACGTAAAGTATAAAATAAAATAAATTATACAGAGTTTTTTAATTAATATGTCTGTTTTTAAAATTATAAATTATATAATAAGAAAGTCTACGTAAGCGGTTCTATTGATTTGAATAAAATATCCATTGAGGGAAAAACGTGTCAGATGAAATGATTTATTTATAACAAAAAATAAATATTTTCAGTTATGATGTATCTTTTATATTCATTGAGTGATTTTTGTACGTATATCTAAATCTATAGATGAATATACATTATTCCAATGACGGGACGAAATCAGGAAAATGTATTTTCTTCGTTTATAATATATTAATACATGGAGAGCAGTTCTTATTCCGGTGTTCGTCTTACGAACTAGGTATATAATAATATGCTAATGATGAAATTTGTGTCGATGAATTATTCATTTCGGAATTTACGTTTACAATTTCCCAAATATTCGAGTAGCGAAAACCAGGAGCGGATTTATTAGACGCATGATGTGGTATATACGGGGACTGTGCAGGCTGCGGGGTGGCGCTCTCGATCATCGCAAGATTCGATTATGTAGTTGTCGTTTGTGTGCCTCGTAGTTGTCTATTCGACCTTTAAGTACTTCGCCATCCGCGTAGATTAGAGACCGACTGATGGTCTAGCGTGAAATTTACATCTGGGCCGGACGGCCGCGTGTGTGTGCTGGGTGGGCCACCGCGATTTCCGTGGAAAACCGCTATTTCTGCAAACAACCCGCTCTAATTGTCAGTAAATAAACCTGTACCCTATATGTATAATTCGAGATGTTTACCGTGGTATCCTGCTGTTTCTCTCTCTCTTGCCATCTATCTCCCTTTCTATCGCTCTCCCTCTCTCTCACTCTCTCTCTATCTACCTCTCTGCGGTAGCATCGGATTCATCTCTTCACTTCATACTGTTTCCCCGTCACTCACCACCGTACGAATGTCTCTGCGTTTGCTCCTTCCCCACCACCATGTCGGCCTCATATCGAACGCGGCACTGGCAAGTGTGATAATTTACCGTATTAACAGATTGGAAATCGTGATGTAGAAAACGAAATGTCACCGAAACGAATTACTACGCGAAAACGGATTATTTCAATACACATTTAGTTAACGCGTGTACCAAACGGAATAACATTATCGCAGCGTAGTCACCCGTGTTACGTTGCGCGTCGTATATAATAATAATACTACAGTGAATAACGCGTGTAAGACTCTCGGATTTATGCTTAGGTCGCTTATAAGTTATAAGATTTGAAATTTAGGCAAGCACTTTCGAAGTCACAACACTGATTATGTTAGCGTAGCATAGAGACTTCCGACTGACCGTGTTTATTGTGTCTTTTCGAAAACTCGAATCTGGTGCTTCGAAAAGAAAAGCCCAGAAAATTATAAAAGAGTACGAAGCCTAAATTCATTTACTTTCAAATTACTTTCAACCAATTTAAAGTCCAATTAATCCAAATCAAGCCGATGCAACACTTGATATAAACATTAAAATGAAGTAAATACAACGATCATTTATTTAAATATTTAATTATTAGGCATGTTTTAGTACTGTTTTGTTTATAATTATGGTACTTCAATATACAATTAATATACTTTTAAGTAATTAAAATTTCATAAAAAAATAAAATAAAAAATTGTTTTGGATAAAAGTCCTCACCTGATGTATTATAGCCCCTCTTAGATTATGATCATTATCCAGCCCTGTACTGCACTGTTCCGGAAGTATGGCGCTTATGGACCATATTATACAGCGAAGCGATAACACTACCCGACAACAGATTATTATCACTCATACACCGAACAAACAACTGCAGCAGGTATAACAACAAACGTTTCATCTCGCGGATCCTTTGTCTGGCCTATAGAGACGAATAGTTATTTAATCATCCTCCGCACAAGTTCTGTTTGTTTTATTCTAAAGTTCATTAAAACCGCTAAACTACAATAGGAATAGTTTAGTTTGAGACCCCCATGGTCCATGCACCTGTATCACCAGTTTGGTTTACATTGTCTTGCAATCATAAGTTTTCTTTCAAAACAATCAAATCATTCGTCTGACATCTGTCACCATTGTTCCCAGGAGAAGACTCTGTGTTCAGCTATGCAAAGACGAATTCGATTTCTATACGCGCATTCGTATTATGATGTGAATGGAAAAAAAATAAACTATATGAATATCAGCTGAAGGGTTTTCACTTCTCGGGCGCACTTTTGTTTCTTTTATAATACATTTTAGACGTCATCGATTTATTGATAGTCTTAATATGAAAAATACCTTTTTTTATTATTATTCAAACCAGTGGTAAAAATGTAAATTTAAATTCGTTTTATATTTGATTTTATCATGATGTTTTTATTTGATTTCGTATTTGTTGTTAAAAATAGAAAATAAAAAAAGTTTAAGTTTTCACAGTTATAAATTATAACAACGTGCAACGCCAAAAATTGATTTATCATGATTTCTAACTCAGATATAATACATCATATTCCAAACAACTTCAGTATTATATATGAATAGAACTGTAACTATATATTATAAACAGTAATATTTTGGTTGTGTTGAGACATATTGTTCTTTATAGTTACCGGTATTATGTTTTTTATGTACAATGTAAATCAACATATTAAATATAACTGAATTATATAATAATCAGTAAAATATAAATTATTTTTGTAATTTCAATGAGATTTTTATGTTTTATTATTATTTTTTTTTTTTAAATAAGATAGATAGTGTTTTTTGATTTTTTGAAAATATTATATAATATATGTATATAAGTTTCATTTTTAGTTGTTTTGGGCTTTTAATGGTGTAAATACCTCTCACGATGTACACATTACTACGGTTAAAATTACCTGTTCTATATTGTTTTAACTTTAAGTTTGCTCCCGAGTGCTTTGCATTTATAAAACAGACTTATTTCTATGACGTTTTTGAAATTTAACGTTTAAAATAAAAGGCACTTCATTTCTCATTAGTGCTCTTTCAGAATGTTCTAAAATGTATCTACGCGTTTTAGTTGTTTGATGTTATCAAAAGATAGAAACCATCTATAACATCTATAACATGGAATTTGTATCTTACACATATCATTTTTGATAATTTTCGAATTGTCAGGTAAATATTTGTCATATACTCGTACTTGTGTTTTACATTTTTTGAATTAAATTTTAACTATACTCTATTTGTACCTACATACAATCAATCAAATATTAATCCTCTAATAAATTATTCATCTATATTAAACAATCAATACAGCAAAGGTGTTCGTTGAATAATAATTAGATAATTAATACGATCCAAATCCATATATGATTTAAATTAACAGGATATTAAAATAAATTATTGAAGCTTACAATTTAAATAAAAATATAGATGATGCATACAATTAACATATTATTTATCAAGATGGTTAGAAAATTACATGGTTAATTGATAGCACATGCATTGAATAATGTATCCAGTAATACAAATACGTTTTAGTAACTTTTTAGTCAATGATTCAAATAACTTTACAGAGATAAGTAATGTACAATAACTGTGAAATTATAAATATTATTTTAGATTTAAGCTTAAAAATTAAATTATTTTGTAGTATAATCATGTTCTATCGATGATAATAATCGAGAAAATCAAAACAGTAAAAATATACCAATACGAAATAATTGAAAAATATCATGTATTTGTACAGTGCAGAGTACCTAATGAAATGTTTGTTTTTCGGTTTAGTAAATGCATATTTTGTACTGTTAAAATCATGTTTGATATTTGAGCCTGATGCTCACAACAGTGAAAGGATTTTTGATTAACAAAATCATTTATGCATTATAAATTGATGTTGAATTAATACATTATCATTATAAGATAATGTAATTATTGTAATTTATCTATATGAACTCATCTTCATTAGTTGTTGTCCATCCGTGATGTAGATATTTATGGTGGGAGCCCACACGTATTTATTAACTGACAGCAACTCGCCTGCTAATGTTAAAATGTATTTTCCTGTCAAAAGTTTTTGTTTTAATATTTTTAAAACTAGACGAACCGTGGAATGGTTATAACTAAAATAGTTTGGGAATTAAAACTGCGTTGCGATTACTGTGATTGTTATTTATTTATTTTTATGTACATTTTGTTTTTTGTGAATAACCGTATGAATGGTGGGTTGTATTTTTGTGTAGGTTTTCTCTCTCTCTGTCTCTCTCTAACTCGTGTAAACGGATATAATATATGTGTTTGATTTTTGGAAGACTTGATGTAGTACGGCTGACGCGAGGAAAAAAATAATTGTTTTGTTTCTTTTTTTCAGAGCTTGATATTTTATCAGAGGTCAGAGCAATTGTTGTGGATGGACCAATGGGTATTTTCTACCGAGAAAATTTTTACTCGCATGAGAAAATAAACCAGGGTTTACGGGTTTAATTGCTTTTACCCTCTCGTATCCGAATTAAACATTATAAATGTACACATTGTAACGGACGCAAAATTAGCGTACGGTTTTTTATCTCCAGACTTGTGGTGCTTTTTATACCAGTATTTTTTTTTTTTTTTTATTAAGAACGAAAAATAATTTAATGCTCCCGAACATTGACAATTTAGTCACGTACATTTTTAAAGTGTTCCCTAGCTGGTTTCCGCGCCACGAAATGTTTACGCTTCGTTATAATGTTTTTGGTAATACGGAAAGATTAAACATTTAATTTATTGGACGTTTATCTGCACTTCTCTGATTAAGACAAACAGCAGCTTCATTCCGAAAACGGAACCGCTTTGTTCTTTATACTAGTTCAGCTTGCGGAAAACTGAAAGTTTTCTGATACTCACAATGCTTATCCGTGCATTATCAATAATACATTTTATCTTAATGATCAATAACCCAACGTAAAAGAGCATATTACGATCTCTATGTAGCCATTAATATTCGTATAACAGAAATTACAAAGGGGCTGAACATTTATTATATTACAGAACGTTTATTTGTAATTCATCGCTGATTCCGTATTAACATCGATTGTAAAAATCATTGTCTTGATCAATTAAACAGTCTTTATCGGTCGTCAATCGATTTGTGATAATCACTTGTCGATTATTGTCTGTTTATTAATACTTTACTCGATTTTACTCGATGGTACATCGAGTATAACTCAATTATTAATGGAATAATTAATTGGAATACATTTATCTAATGTTTTATGTATGATATCTTCAGGAGTAAATACAAATTGATAAAATATGGATACAGATGTGTTACAATTTGTACGAAATTTGTTTTCTTAAGTATCACATTATATATATGAGATGCCGTTAGAAAAACAGTAATATTTACTTTGGCAATGCCAGCGAAATATCAAAAGAGATAAAATGCAAACATTTACAATAATATTGTAACTTGAATTCCTATGTAAGTATGTCTTGAATATATATATATATATATATATATATATATATATATAAATAAAACGACAGGTGAATGGGAATTCTTCAAATGTCGAGGCTGCCGGTTGTTTTTTTTTTTTTTGCTTGGTATAGTATATACGAGCAGGTGTTTCTACGTATTCAAATTGAAATTGATTATTATTGCATTTGAATGACGGTTTCGAGTGGAGCTCAGCTTACTGTTTATTAGTGTTTGTTTTCATTTCCAGACTTTATATTAATATTATGTTTATTGCGTACCTACGAGAACGGTGAGTTACATTAATTTTACTGTGCAGTATATTCGACAATATTCCCGTATGCAGCAAAATATACGATTCGACGTGATATAGGGACCGACTGATATGCTTAATGTTAATATTTTACATAATTCAACGTTCTGTGGTAACTCTCCGATTTAAAGTTATTATTTAGTATACCGAACACGAGTATAAATAAATACTTTGGTCACATAAAGTCTATATATTCTACGAATTGCAGATTTTCTAATTTTATCGTCACTGATTTAATTATAATATATATTAAAATATGAAGAACATAGAATCCACATAGAATGGAAATTTAAAGTCCATACGTCCGTTATACTTATGAACATGCATCGTAATAAACGTGATAATTTTACATATTATTTTGGTGTTTGTAATTTTTTGGTGAGGTAAACCGTCACTTAATCCAATGACCTAGTAATTAGTTAAGACATTTACGACGCTACAGTAATTTTTTTTTCTGAGATTAATGGAAAACGATTTTTATTTGGGAAGAGCGATATACGATATACTTCTTCGACCCGAAAATTTAACTTAGAACTTACTTTTGTTTCACTCAATATGGTTGTCGGGAAGACTTTTGTGTGTCTTTGAACATAAATAAAATTTATGTTATTGCAGCGTAGATATCGGAAACAGTAATATTAATATTTTTACCCGAACATAGTTTATCCATTTCCAAACGTGCAATTATCACAAACCATAAAGCGCCATATTTTATTATCAATATTTTATTTTATATTTTAAATGGAATGAACGTTGCGTTTGCAATTTTTTTATTTTTTTTTCGACGGTATACAGTTAAGCACTAAGATGAATGAATCAATATGGGAGACAAGGATAACCGCTGCGGAGAACCCATAGCAGCGTGGGGTTTGGTGCGGCTGTATCCTTTATGCCCCTCTGGAAATGCGCATTTAAGTAATCACAGTAAGTCACCGAAGAAATCACTCGTTAAACATATATTTCCAAAATAAAATCCATATTTAATAGACATTAAATGATCGGCGAACGACATGACGTGTGTGAGTTGGCATAAAGCTTATATTGTAATATTTATACGTGATACATTGATATATTTATATGATACATTTTTTTTTTCTCTCGTCCGTTCAATGTATAATTGTATTGCCAAAGTTAAGAAGTTATGTGGTTGTATGTTTGTGTTTTACATTATTTATAGAACATATTTTAAAAACGCTAACGATGAAAGTTTTTCTGTAAAGCCGTTTTCTCAAATATTACCTGAAATTAATTCTATCGATTCCAAAAGTAATAGTTAAAATGGCTTAAATTTACGACATTAAAACATATACTACGTGCCCAAAAAGAAACCAATCGGTTCGCTTGGTGTACATGCTTTGGTGCGCTAAAACTGTTCGATCCTAGGTTTTTAACGATCAACACAACCTACATTTTGTTCCAGTTACGTAATTCGTGCCTAACACGCGTCTAGTATTTTTATTAGATATAAAAAATCGGCTAAAATCGTCTTAGTTGTTTTTTCACACGTTTAGTAATTGAACGGTTTTCTGTTGTCACTGACGTGTCCGAGAATGTTGCATTAGCCAGTAAATAACACAGTAATAAAAGCGATTACATCACCGAAAATTAGGTTTAAAAAAGTTATTTATATTAATTTGTAAAGTTTTATTCTTTATTCTATGAGTGGTCGTATATTATACACCTGTTTATTTGTATTGTTTTTTGATTATACGATTAAAAACATAATGCCATTGTGCGTACTCTTATATTGTATATTTCCTAGCGAATTATCGATTACAGAGATAAATCCTAGAAATTAAAACAACATTTTTACCAAAAATGTAAAGGAAAAAGGAACGTAATTTTAATTTTGAAATTTTTTTTTTTTCATTTTGATTTACCTTAAAATTTTTCGAATACCCTTCATTATAACCTACAGTGTTATAATGAACATTTCACGTCCATGAGAAGTCGTTTATTATTCACCATTTGATATAAAAATTTAAACTTACTAAGAATTTTGATTTAATTTTCTTAACAAATGTGTACATTTTAAACCTATAATGAAATGTTGTTTTACGTTTACAATGATCGAATTTATTAAATACATTTATTATATTTACCATTATATTCTATAGTAGCCTAATATTTGATTTATCAAAAGGTTATATGAATTTATTCATTGATAACTACAGAACTTTAAACTATATTTCATCAGTTTAAACAAATATGAAACAGTTTTGATATTGAAGTTATATTATTTATAAATGGTTAATTATTTTTAATCATATTTATATAAAAATATTGTTCCTTTGTTAATATTTTACTTTTTTTTTAGAGGAACATCTATATTGTTATTTAGTATAGAAGTTATTTACTTTTTAAAAGAATCTTTGAACCTTCATCTAAATATGATATTATATTCAATATTTTATTAATTTCCGTAAAAGTGTGTCAAAAACATAGTTTAGGGTCTGAAAGTCATTATTATTGATAAAAAATTAAATTCCTTGTTTTGACATCTACGTATGTTACTTAATAAAAACACGTACCGATGATATTAATATTTGGTCTTTGCTATCTTTATTGCACGAGGAACCAAAGCAACTGCTTGTATTGTTTTAATAGATTATTATGAGAAGAGTTCTTTGAGGGGAAAAAAAATCCAGACTTTGGTATATTTGGGTATTAAATATTTGCGTTCAGAGTTCGGAACGCATTTAAATTGATAAGAAAAAATAACACTCTACTATCCAAATACTGAATAATTCATGTTTCTTATATTTTTCTAATTAAGGCTTTGTACATCCTTCCAGGCATTATTTACTGTATTCGAAATGAAAAGTGTAGATATATTAGAATAAACTTTTAGGAATATTTTCAAGTTAATATTTATACAGCGTTTAAAGTAGATTTTACCAAAGTGTTACTGTCGAATGTTATCCTTTGAACCTAAATATACATTTCGAGCAATAATGTAAAATAGTAGTTAAAGTTTATAAGCGGTGTGAAATATGACGGATAAGTGTACATAGTTGTTTATAACTCGTTGAATAATGAATAAAAGCTTGAAGAAAAACAATTGTGTTTACCGAAATAGGACGATTATCTTGGGTGGTCGTATATGATGAGGACACATTCAAAATTAATTCCCTCCACCTTTGCTATCCAAAAAAATTATTGAAAATCTAAATCAACGTGACCTTGCCAGGAAGTATCGCTATAGTCCGTGACACTCCATACAAATATATTGATATTAACTGTTATTGAAAAGCTTGAGTAGTTTTTGATAAAACTATATGGACCAACTGATCGTTGAAAAATGCATTCATCTCGTATCTATCTCTAGCAGAGTGACTCGGAAGGATTTCATTTTCAGCATTACGTGGAAATTATTAACCTGTAGGTTCTGCTTTACAAAGAATAACATAATAGAATATATATTATATATATATATGAATATGTTACCTTAGCCACCTTTAGAGTTAAAGTTATACGTTACCATTGTCACTAACTACGACATCGATGGAATCATCGTTTAAATCAGTGGTTCCCAACATTTTTTATTCCACGCCCCCTTTGTAGATTTTCGAAACTCTTGCCCCCTCCCCTTCTATAACATGAAAAATACATCACCTTTTTGTATACTTTACAAAGAAATTATAAAATATCCGAGATGAATTCAACTTTATTGATGATAATAATTATAAAATATAAATCATAGTAAAATAGTAAGTAATATAATATAATGCAATTTACGATTTATTAATGTGTAGGCTGGCAACACTTTTCTATAGACAATTTTTTAATTTTTTTATATTTGGCTCAATGTTTGTATATCAATACTTTATCAAAAACTGTATTTTGCATTGACTGCTTACGCTTCCCCAGAAATGTTTACACGACCCCCCAGGGGGTCGAGCCCCCCAGATTGGGAAACACTGGTTTAAATAATCAAATTAAAAAAAAAATTATCAACTGAAGATCTAACAACCAAGATTGGTAACTAAGGTGTATCAAAAATGGTAGAAACTAAAATAAGAGGCCGTTTGCGACCGAAAACCTGTGGAAGAATCTTAAAGTTTATTATAATTTGACTCTATGACTATACAGAAATTGTTTAAGGAATGTTAGCATCCACGATTTGCGATAAACCTATCAATTGGTGACTCTTGTTGAGAATGTTCAAGTAGTTTTTGAGTTTATGATGGAAATTTTGTTACATAAGTTGTCATATTTTTTTCAAAAACAACTCATATATTATGTTTTAATGTTTCTACTCATTATTTATTTCTTTATTTACATTGACTGGATGTTTCTATCAGATTATAATTTGATAAAAAAAAAAAAACATATTTTTTTACACACATGAATAGGATTGTTTCAAATTAAATTTTTGTTACTTATTGATTGAAAATATAAGTATTCTGTGCTTTATAAATACAAATAATTAAATAACTTTTCATCGTGTCTTCGAAATATTGTCACTTTTTACGCATACGAGTAAATGTATATAAAGCTAATTATGTAGTTAAATAGGACTCATACAACTTAAATTATAAGCTTGGAAGTTGTTATGACTAAAACCCTAGATCAAAGTTTTTTAATAGGCAAAATTTGCAAAATAGTAAGTCACAAACCCGAAAACATTTGATGCTTACATTATAATTATAGCTTTGTCTGTTTCACCAAACTATACGTTAGAATTATCTGTTGAACTATGTGAACAAAAAGTAATAACTATAACGGAAGCCAGCTGATGTAAATTTAACTAATTCGTTTTAGTACAAAGTTCGTATATATGTATT
This sequence comes from Periphyllus acericola, assembly GCA_949715065.1. Taxonomy (NCBI): domain Eukaryota; kingdom Metazoa; phylum Arthropoda; class Insecta; order Hemiptera; family Aphididae; genus Periphyllus; species Periphyllus acericola. The sequence goes on from OX454265.1 coordinate 14,896,864, forward strand.
TTTTAGACATATTCACACTTTTATTTTATTATCAAAAGAGTGGTATGTACTAAAATTAATTTTTAAGTTATGACAAATTATTATCACTATTTTTAACTGTTGTCCGCTGAACTTTAAATTAATTGATTTGTAAACTTTTTCTGGAAAAACAGATGTATACTACATTTTAAATCCGTCTAATAGCATAAGGTAAGTTAAAAATCGATCGCCAGATGTGGCCGAACAAACTTATGAACAAATATCGCACCGACCGAACAAGTTAATACTAGCATTATAATAAATGTGACTGGTAACTTTTTTCCAACTCAAAGTTTCCTATCAAATTAACCTCATGGGTTAAAAAAAAACCCTTGTTAAATTGTCCAACTTTGAGTATGTTGTATATTGATTTGAAGTTTGCAAATAAAGCGGTTCGTAACCATAAACTTTTTAATTCTAAATAACTGTGAAAATATCGCTTCAATCGGCCGATCATTTCAAAGGGCAAATTAATTTGCATATAAATATTCGTAATGGACCGACGGCCGTTGATTTTCTCCGAAGTTCCGTAAAAGATTTTAACATAGTTCGTTTGGATCTCTACTAGCCGGCCACCAATAATTATGATCGATGGCTCTTTGACAAAATCACGAAATGAGCGGTGAATTAGAGTCCCCCACCAGTGCTTAACATACCAGCTGATGGTGATATATGTATTGGAGTTGACAAGCGCCTACGTGGATGGTGGTAGGAAATTCAAGTGCAACGTGGATGAGATTAGTAAAAACGCTAAAAGCCATCGCGAGAATTCGCTTAAGCAAACACCATTACTTTATACAGAATAAATATATAAATTATACATCTCTGCTGGCATCATATTCGTGAATACACGTATACATAATAATATTATAATGATAAATATATATGGCATATTTTATTAAAACAAAATGTGCATAATAAATCAGTTATTTATACATTTCAATGGTAACCTATTTGTACTATATAACCATTGCACAGTCATATAAATTTAATTTCTTTAATGGCTTTTTACAATAAATTTCCAGAAAATATCCTGTACTTAAGATCAGTATATTTTTAATGATACTCATATTTTTGGCCGTGTATGGCTTACAATGGAATTTTTTTATAAATAAAATATAATAATACTTACTATATTTAAGTATTGAATTGCTATTTAATTTACGAGAACGCAAATTATACATTTTTCCATATTACTAAGTCGATAGAGTTTGTGGGAACGTGGTGACATAATTTTCTGAACCAAACATACTGGAATACAATATATTCTATATTGCTATAGGACAGAGGTTTGCGAGCAAAATCAACGTGTGGCGTATAAATGCTTGTACATTTTAAGTAAGTTTACTTAGGGTGGGAGAAACGAAAACAGTGACAGATAGTGTTGGATTTGCTTTCCATTATATAACTATAGACCTTTTTTGTTTAGTATTTATCAAAAAAAAAAAACACACACACACACACTATATTATCTCCATACTTTTATGTAGAAATATATTATATTTTATCAGTTTTGATCAGTTCGTGTATAAGCTTAACGAAAATAGTCTTGATTTTCCGTCTGTAAATGGTATTATCGTCTTGCCGATAGCGTTAGACAGCCCTAAGTCGGGTCAGGTGGTTAGAGGGAAAACAAAAAAAAGGTCTTACGCAAATGGGGAGTTAGCCGATACTTAGATTTTGACCGCCACTGACTTGTGGTGGTCATATTGTATGCTAAGCCATTGGCGAATAGAATAACTAATGTAAATAATCAAGCTAGTCGGGTGTTTTAGACCTCAGTAGACCAGTGTAATAAACCAATATATAATGACCTAAAGGATTTTTTTTTTTGAAGGCCATAAAATATGTTTATAAAGAAATAATTGTATAAAAATATGAATTGATAAAAATAGTGCAATATTTAATTCAACATTTAAAAATGTGGTATATTATATTGCACGTGGCTGTATTGTTTAATTGTTGTAGATAATATTAATATTGTGTAGAATAATAAAGGAACAGATCAAAGATAAGTATAACCTTCAAATATTAAACCCATCGAGTTTCATATAAAACTTTAATTAGAATTTCATTCAATCGGCATTTGATAAAACAACTATCCATAGTATTTGACATTTTTTTTTTATTTATGAAAACGTTATAATATAACATATTATGTACATATTCACCTATCTTGTTTTGGCGCTTTTGGAAAATGTTGTATTGGCTCAAATGCGTTGTTCGATATTTTGTTTTTGTGTAATTCTAAACGACGTCGGTCAAACCATGACAGACAAAGGATTATGGGTCAGTGCTGCTCAGTACGAAACCAATAGGTATACCGGGATTTGGTTCAGCGACAGTTATTATAACAAACGTGTAGGTACGATCGTCTAACTGTAGAAATTGAAATGTTTAACCAGAGGTAGCGTTTGATTGTACCACTCTAATAGTCGCGAATTGAACATTATGTACGCCAGGTTCGAGGCCAAGTGTCGGAGCATTAAAAGGATTCCATATAATATAATTATACCATCATTAGGATACGACTTGCGAGGCAAAGATAATAAAACAATTTGTTATTTTTTGCTAACTTAACAGGAATCGTGCATAATTTAAAGTATTTTCTGAACATAACGAATGTATGTAATATATTATAATATATGAGTCCAGGATTAGTGTACGTACATCAGGCTATACCATTATGACCTATTATTTTAATGTATTTTATCTACACAACATTATGATTGATACGCTATAGTTTACACAGCATGGTATAGTGGATATCATATTATAATATATTATGTAGTATTACGTAATTATTGACTTGTTAATATAATATAGGACCATGGCAACCCGAAATAATGTGAAAACTGTTCCAGGAGATAGGGCAGAGTAGAAGAGAATCGATAAATACGTATTATTATATATTTCAATATTTGTGTGTGTGGGTTGTGTAATAATACTGTGTATCATAAATTTATATTTATAACATAACATAACAGAGTGTGTTGGACAATATAGCGGAGGAACAATCAGCGCAAGATATGTCTTCAGTTTTCATATTTTTGATGTTAAAGTTTAATTTTTAGCCTTTTTTTTTTACAAGTAGATATTATGTGTATAATAATACATTAATTCTGTATTATTACTTGTATCTTATAGTAACACATCGCGCGACGTACTTTATTGTAATAAACCGCGCGACCGTGTCTGGAGTATTCACAATCTGCAACGAATAATTGGGAAGGGTAGAATATTAAATATTGTTTCCAGGTATCGATAACAATGACATAATTTCATTCTTTGCGGCCATCGGTCATAATTTACATTTTTAATATTCATATTTATATACTATTATTTTTTAATTTTTTTTTGTTAAAATTAATAGTAATTAAAATATGTAAATTGCAACATTATTTTTTTTTATATTGGGAAAAATGAAATTGCAGAAACTGGATTGGGAATCTCCCAACCGTATGAAAGGTATTGCTTTGAAATCGTATAAATTTATCAATTAGCTATTCATTAGAACGTATTGATCATTACAGAGATAAACAATTATCAGTATTTTTATAATTCGAGGACAATGAGTCGTGTGTAATACGATTGTATCATGTAGTAAAGCGAGCTTATGAAATCGAAAAACAACATTAGCACCACGTAAACGAGAGCTATGTTATTGAGGAACACACGGAAATTACTAACGAAACACCAACAGTATCGGCGAAGTGGACGACAGCTCGAGATTGTGTAATGGCTTTGATCACATCAGCTGTACATCCCGCGTCTTCAGAATGTCTGTGCGAAAGCACACGATAAAAATAGAAACTGATGAAAATCCTAGGTCGGGTGGAACTCTACGGTCAGGTGAAGTATGGGAATTGGTCTTCTGAACTTGAAATCAATGTACCATTGCTCTAGAAAAAAACGATTCTAAGTGAAATAGGTCTGTTGAATCTGTTTATATTTTTAAAGGATATTCGATGTCTATGGTGTGATCAAAATTCTTTAAAAGATAGTTTAAAATTTTAATCTTTTAATTTATCAAAAAAAAAAAAAACGTTAAAAAAAAAGATGAGATTTCTACTAAATTCTACTATAGATAATATGCGTATGTTTCGAGAAGATACGATAAGTGTTAATAGAATAAAAATCAAATAAGTTAAACTTTTTGAAAAATAAACAAGTTTGGTTCGATTGTCAATTCTCGATTTCGGTTGAAGTTTATTGCAATGATTTATCTGTCTTGTTCAATTATTCGGAAAACTGTTAGGAATTCAAAAAATGACTTCCTCAAAGTACGACATATACATACAACGGGACGAAATGTCTTTTCAGAAAACTATCTGACTTGTATACATTAGAGAAATCATTCTGGAGGAAATCATGTACACAGATGCATAGAAAAAGCACGCATCATGCACCATAATACCGATACAATTCTCGTTTCACTCAGAATCTGAAATTACGATTTAATCAAAAAAAGAATCAAATTTAAAAAAATAATCATGTTTCATATTATAAGCTCATCCAGATACTATGTACTTATCTATAGACGTGATGAAAAAAGAAAGGTCTCTATACTCGTATAGACGTATAGTTAGAGTTATCATACAGACACTGCGCAACATTATGCGGCTCGTGGTTCAACAACCCGATCGACTAGCGGTCCTCAAAGTGTGTTCCGTGGGGAACCTAAGGGCTCCGTGAGACAATGATCCCAGTGGTTCCGCAAGATATGTGAAAATAATTTCTTGTACGTCAATTAATTTTGAAATCAAATAAGAGATGTTCCTTTATTTCAAATACGAGTACCGCCCAACCCTAAATTATACGCTTCCGCTGCGCAGGGGGAGGAAATAGTACACGGAGAAGTAAACACCACGCGTTATTTTGTGCCAAAAACATCTTTCGACGTTAAACAATGCCTTATTAAAAAGTTTGCGCGGGCACCCCGAAATTATTAAAACACTAAGCCCCGGCGCCGATCATTTTCCAAAGTTGCCGTTACCATAGAAGTTCGGAAACCGTTGCGCTGAACGTACGTCGTTTCACCCTGTCACGGTCGGCGATCGGGTCGCGGGAGGACGAGGCGATGTTAAAGACAATACGGTTACAGCACCACAGAGTGAAAATATCACGATGATATGCTCCTATCCGTTCGCAGGAACTCTGCGGACGCAATACACGAAACGGACGCGGGTCTTCCGGGGTACGTAACGCACGTAATCATAATTATTCAAGATTGTTGAAACCAAATACTTGCTATAACCGCGCCGAGTGGTGCTGTATCGGGTTACCGGTGGTGGGCGCGCAATTGCAAGCGCGTGTAACATGCTAATGACGAACCTATAACTTTGTGACGGAGGCGCGGCAAACGATAACATAACGTCGCCGTCGGACCGATGTGTGGTACGTGTTGTAATGATAACATTTATCATTACAATTGACTAAACTGTCTTGGCTCTAAAGGTTCTAACAATAATTGTCACTGAAATGCAAGGAAAAAAAAACGTTTGGGACCAAAAGAAGAATTTTCCAAAGATTACATTTTCACAATGATTTATGCATTTTTAAATAAATCGTTTTAAAGAAAATATAAGAGCATTTTTTTGGTGCGTATATTATACGGTTAATAAGATCATGAGTGCTTGCATACTCGGTTCTTTTTTTAGCGATACAAGTCCTCTACGCTGAATCCTGATTAATGATCATAATGATTATCATGACTATTATTATTACTATCGTTATCATTATTAGTGGCCCGTGGATAAGCATTACAAATTTATATTTGTATTCATATTATACGCGGTGGCCCAAATGTGACTTGGTTGAAAACAAAGTATGTATGTGTATCTTTGTTCTCGAAATAAGTACCGCGTACGTTTCGCCAGGCGCATGTTTTGTCCGTATGCTATAATAATATTATCGCGCAAGCACCTACGCTATTGCAGCAGCCATCGTATTCGATGAAGTTTTGCAATTTCACCAAATCAAACGAAACGTTTCGTAACGCATCGGGACAAAACGTGATACTTATATTTTTACAGCTTATACATTATATCCTGTACGGGCATGTGTTATATATGGGCACCGCGGGGGTGTTTTCGTAGTATTAATATAGATATATGTGTAGAACAATGTACTATATTATATGCGTGTATGGATTAAGTTCTGTTGTACATTTTCTTTGTGCTTCAATTACGTTAAAAACGAAACGTTCGCATTGTTTGAAGATTCCTTTCATGTCGTACGTTTTTTAAATCCATTGTATCATGCATAATATAATGCATAACGGGCAAACGGGAAAAATAAATAAACAAATATTATTTTTATGTTTCCTAAAGTTTTATACTGCTCCGTTAATTCATCTTGTGTTCGATCTAAACTTTAGATTCTAAAGTTATGAGAAATTATTTTATACAGTGTACCTGTGCACCGTTTTTACGATATTTCATAGCTTGTTATTGAAAAAAAAAATTAATTTTCGACAGTGTTCAACTAAATATTCTTTCACGGTTATATTATGCGACGCAAATCGGTTATATTGTGAACGTTTTATGTTGCGTACCTATTTCGACATACCTAATTTTTTGCCCTCTATTAATTTTGATTTGAAGTTCACGCCAACAAAAACGATTATTTCTCGTACATTCGTTCTTGAATAATAATGTACTAAAATCATAAAACCTATAATTGTTTTCGTCACTCTCGGGATGAAAATAATCTTTCAGCTGAATTTGAGCAGCTTTCTTTCATAAAAGTGTAAAAGTCTTACAATAATGTTCGAAAGCACGTACAAAGCTTGTCAAATACAAAGGAATAAAAATAAGCTTTTTTTTTTTATTTTTCATTTGTATTTAGAATAAGTATGTTGATATTATACCTAATAATATACAATACGCATTCGTAGGTATTGAACGTTTTACATGCATTTTAAACAGTTTTACATTTTTACTCAATTTAACTACATACTGAGAAAGTTATACGTATTAAATTATGCGCGAACACAAGGTACGTAATTCCTTATAATATTATTTTTACTTAAAATAAAGTTTTTTCAAATATGTCTGATTTTATATTCAAGGAAAGATTATAGTCATGTCATAAAAACAATATAATTTTTAATGTCTTGATATAACAAATTAAAATTAAAATGATTGTGCTATTTTTCTTCATTAATGTCTTTCTCCAGTTGTCATTTAATATTTATATTGCATTTTATATGATATTTTTCACTTTTTTAAGTGAAGATAAATTAAGGTTTCATTATCTTAATGTTTGTTAAAAAAAAAATGGAAACTACAGATTAAAGAAAAAGGGAACAGCGAAATGTGATAAAAAAAACATAATAATATAAGGTACCTGATTTTCATCTAGATAAAAAAATAAATATATAAAGTTTAATTATTTTATCATAATCTAGATAACATTAATAATTATTACTGGGCAGTATATACGTTATCTTATCAAAAAATTTGGTTTAATTATTTCAATTATTTTCTCTGGAGACTGTGGGACACATTTTATAAAAAATACATATAATTATGGTTTCCTATTATTATTTTAACGTTCCCGGTATCAGTAGTAAATGTGAATCTGTGTCAGAAAATACATAAACTACTAAAACATATATAATACATAAACATTTACATATAAGTTAAAATTAAAGTTATTTGATTTTTATTTAAAATATATTTTTGGAATTATGCGTTTCGATTTATTTGTAACCGACACTTGATAGTATATTTTGATAATAAATATAATTGAATAATTGTAATTTTTATTTTATTTTATATTGAATTTATTTGTAAATTATTGGTGTAAAAGGAACAAATTAGTTTAATCATATAAATACCTGTACGATATAATATATGATATAATAATTCATATATATACAAAATAAATAAATAAACTTCGAAATTAATCATTTCAGAACTATTTGTACATTTTACAACGTTTTAGTTATTTTTTTTATTAAATATTTTATTTGAAGGTTGTTGTCTTAAAATATTATATTATATTCTGGAAGAAATCTATTGATTGGTCTTATAAACAACGACTTTATTAAATATTAAATATTGAATAGTGCCCAGTACTACATAGTGGAATTTTAAAAGTAATTCCTTCCACCGTCGGCGAACATTAAATTGAGTCGTCGAAATATTTATTGAAAAAGCCTTGTATCATAACAATTTTACCTAGAAGCTTAAGCTCTGCATTACAACATTTTAAGGGTAATTTATATTATTTCCATTAAAGGAAATTTTGTCTTATGATAAGTTGTCGTTATAATGTCCAAATACTTATACTTTTATATTATATTATATGTATATTGGTTATTATTTTGTATATATTTACCTTTAAATAGCCATAATCATAAATAAAGGAAATAACGAGTATTAGTTAAACAACTATATTTTAAGCTTTATTTTAAAATGCATTAAATTAGAGTAATTGGCTTATAATGTTGACATTAAAATTTACAGATCGGTATTGTTGTAAATTCGAGAAAGTACTTCCGAATGTGGGTAGTATAGTAATAAAAGGAAACGGAGAAAAAATAATACCTTTTTAAATTACGTTAGTGCTTTATTACCGTGAATAATAATTATGATCGTAAAACTGCTGAGAAATATAATTATTCATACGCGGACGCATGTAATGTATTTTTAACTCGATCAGAAATTGAAATTACCAAATTCTAAAAACAAATAAACACAAAAACTAACTCTAAATCGATCTGATAATTAAATCATTGCATGCAAAACACGTTTTAACTGTGTAATATTTTTTTTCCATTTGTAATCGCTTATGCTTTTTTAAATTGTAAATTGTGTACAAGTTTGTTGCACGTGAATAAAGTGTTTGCGTTTGCCCATTAAGCTCTAATATGAATGTACATCATGGCTACGAATTTTAATCGTGACGTTATTCGAATGCCGTTTACCATCTCTAAACATCAAGCAGCCGGCAGGCAATATTTAGAACTACGGTTATCACAAACGCGGTTGGCGTGGTGAGGTCAGCCAAATCTAATTTGATATGTATATTATAATATACAAGGTGGTTAATTGGCTACCGTGCACAACCGTACAAAATTAACCTTTCTATGGCCGTAAAAATGTTTAAACTTCGATTTTATTTTTGTCACATTCAAGCAACCATAAGAGTTATGTTTTCCATAACTTTTTTTTTCATGTCATTTTAAGCGTGTTCTGTTGCGATAAAAACAATTTTTTTAAACTTGATATAAACTTTTTTACTGCGGTATTTTATTGAAGTTAATTTATTGTAAATCTTAAATGTTGTTAAATCAAATTCGAAATTCGAACGAGTAGTTTTTGAATAATTCTTATTTATTAATTAATGAATTCTTATGTATTAATTAATGAATTCTTATGTATTAATTAATGAATTCTTATGTATTAATTAATGAATTCTTATGTATTAATTAATGAAAAAGCATCATAATACCTAATATTATAATATAATTTGTAACATGTCATAGCTACACATTTTGTAACAACGAGGATATTGCTATTTTTATACGCAATTTAAAATTTGAAGAATTCCGAAAGTATTGGTCCGAATGTTGTAGACTACGATACATCAAAAATTCCAGAAAAATGAACTTACAATGTTTTGCGTAAAAAATATGATGTTCCCATTTGTAAAAAATAAAGTTTGTATAGCCGAAGGACACCATTAAAAAGCCAGTGAAAACATAGGTTTTATGGTGACTTGAACATTAAATTAAAAAGCGTTCCAAATTCAAGCATTTTTACGTGGAAAAGAGGGAGGGTTAGTATCGTGTTCTGAATCATATTGTATGTATGCGTATAATACTATTCCAGGAAGCTACAGAGACACGAGTCATAAACGATAAGCTACATAAACTTCCGTGTTGGTTCGATTGAAAAAACTAAATCCAAACTATTCGATTAGAGTATAATTATTATAGGTTTAATTTAATTAGTGAAAGTTCGCCAGTTATACGGTATCAGTCATTGTGTAAGTATGTGTTTACTGTATTACATGCACATGAGTGTATACACGATATACGGTGAACTATCGTGTCCGCACTGTATGCACCGCCGGCTCCATACATAAATCTACCGGCGAATAGCTGATAAATTATAACCGTTTGCCATGATAAAACGCGTTGAAGTCTAAATGATATTATAATAATGTGTGGTCGCGGCAAACAATATGATATTCGCGACTAAACTGGATCGCCTCCGCGTACAGCGAAAACGTACTGTCAGTGTGTCGTAGTTAAATCGACCCGACAATGCCTCACCGTACACGAAATTAAATGAAAAAAATTTGTTCAAATCGTTGTTCGATTATAATTATTATTTTTTTTTCAACGTTCAAATCCACCGGCACATATTTTTTCGGACTGCGTGTACACATCAGGCATGTCAAACTCAAAGCATCAAACGGACCAAACATGTCGATTATTTTACCATGCGGGCCGCACAAAAGTATTATATATCATCGTCAACCATTCTAACAACAATTATTATTACTGTAATCACTAACTTCAGTTTATCACCAAATTCAGTTATTACCAATAATGGGAAATTATCTCTTTCCAGCATTTTTTTGTGACACGAAATAAAAATGATTTAAAATGATTAATTTTCCATTAAGGAGACATGAGAGCAGGACCGATTTTGTATTGTTAGCTATTACATATGAGTCGCAACTGATCTATTATCAAACTTAACGGCCGAAGAATATTATCTATACTATAACATAGGTTTTTTACGAATTTTTATTTTTTAATAGCTTTTTGGGATTCTGTAAAATAATAAAATCAAAAAAAGCTCATAACTAGCTTGAAAGTTAAAAACATCGTTAACAATCAATCGCAGAGATAATGTTCTTCATCCTTTAAGTTTGATAATAAATCAGTTATGATTCCTATGTTAAAGCTATTAGCTAACAAAACAAAAATCGGTTCTGCCGAATGTAGGTTTGCTATGTTGTACGTCCTCTTAATATTGGTAGCCGCAGGCCACGAAAAAAAATTAGCTGCGAGCAGAGCGTTTGACAAGCCTGGTTGTGCACACAATTCGAGTGTACTCTATTAATTATTATTATTATTATAATTTTTCTATGTGTATATGCGAACTCCGTCGATTGCTCGCTGGATTTATTCCCATTATATTTTTACATATTACTCTAACTCGAAAGCGGATTACATCGAGATTGAGATAGGTACCAATACGTTTTACTTTGATCGTAAACGTACCGGTAAAAATCATTTTCGATTTATTTATTCCCGCTGTCATCGAAATTATTCACGATGTCGAAAAACTGATTTTTGTTTGAACTATAAATTAGAAATAAAAATTCGAACGACTACATTTATTTCGAATGACGTGACGGGATGACACGAGCAACAGAAATCACGGAAAAATAAAACGCATCGTACAAAAGCGACAATACCATCAGACATTTAATCTATAATTGTGCGGTAAAAAAAAAGCGACAACCGTCCATTATTTCGATCTAATAACAATATTTATTACCTGTACTTAGAATTTTAGTCTGGTTACCACTTACCGAAATAGTTGTTTTTCTACCGGAAAATGAAAAATTCAATATTTATTTTTTTTTAATTTTTCCTATATGTTTCTGTAGAAACTATTACAATTGGCAAAATATTTGTTTCGAAATCCAATTTCGAAAATGCCAAGGAAAAAGAAAAACTCGTCATCTAGCCACGAAAAATAGATTTCATTGGTTGTTATTGTATTGATCCAACGGAATACTTTTTAGATTCTGGAAACGAGTAATGTGTTGGTTTTACCACAATTTGTGTTGTATTTCTGCGTGGTGTGTGTGTGTGTGTGTGTGTGTGTGTGTGTGTGTGTGTGTGTGTGTGTGTGTGTGTGTGTGTGTGTGTGTGTGTGTGTGTGTGTGTGTGTGTGTGTGTGTGTGTGTGTGTGTGTGTGTGTGTGTGTGTGTGTGTGTGTGTGTGTACACGATTTCAAACAGAATGGAATTGCTCCGATCGTCACAATCATAGGCGATCGTTGATAGGAAATGGTATGTAGTTGGTATCTTAGGGGAGTCATTTTTTGAATTTCTCATCAGTTTTCCGAATAATTTGGAAAAATGAAGAGAAAATTGCAAAAAAATTATTTTTTACCGAGATCGATACTCGAACCTTGTACCGCCCAGTATATTTTCACGTTCTATTCCACATTGGACTATGCTATGGTATTTATATTAGAATCGTACAGATGTTTCATAATTTTCAAAATATTTTTAAGAAAAATCACGTTTCTTACATTGGCACTTGAAATTTTTGATTAAAAATTAAAAAACCTACCCTGTTAAGAAATTTGATTCTACTACCACATGAACTTCAATATAAAAAATATTTTTGCGTTCCAGTTTTGCCACATCGTCTCAATATATTTAAACATAATTTAGATCACATATGTAGTGTTTTAAATTTTAACTTTTCACAGGAAAAATGGTAAAAACATAAAGAATTTGTTTGAGTATTTCGCATTTACGAAAAATACCACTTATTCGGTACGTGTATTAAAAGAATTGCGGTCCGTCGCATTTGGGCTGAAAATGAGCTTAATGGGCACTACAGCAATCCCGGTTGAAGTGCACTAAACTGTAACTCAACTCTTTTTGCTATTTCTAAGCGAATTCTTGTGTGGTCGAAAACATGTACGTGCGCCAAACAAAACACTCAAGTGCTGTTACTGAGGATTACAATCTTCTCTTGATATCGCATGGTCCAACTGAACTAAACGATTTCGTTTGACTGCCAGATAATTTTTATTTTGTCCCAAAATAATTTAGATATAAAAAGGGTTTTTTAATGGGTTCTTTGAAATAAATTATTTGAATACATTTAATTTTATATAATATTACCTACGGTCACTGTATTTTGTTCGCCAAGATTTGATTTCGAATATCAGTGTAACATTTTTCTTTGGAACATTTCTTTTATTTCAATGACGATGGAAAAGTGTCGGTTTTCCAAGAAATGTTACCTTTAATTTTTACTTAAGTCTTTATTGATGATATAATAATGTCTATACGACGTGTATTATTATTTATTCTTTCACGATAAATGAAAAAAAGAAAAACGGGTAATTTTCGTCTTCGTGTTCTCTGGATTTTGTCATAATAAATCTCATTATCGATTGTGGTCCACCATGAAAATGCTGATGATTGACGTGAATTACTCGATGGAATGTGGACTACTGATACCTATATAATATTGAACTTTTTATGAAACGTCGACATATTTTCTTGGTTATAATTGTAAGCGGAGCTTGAGATGTATTCTAAAGGTTGTAAGATTGAAATAAAAGCGCATCAATCAATAATATGGCCAATTAGGGATGTGGGTGTGACACATTTTCCTAACGGTTTAGATAGCCGTCGAAAGGCACTTGCGCATAACGTGGCTCGCAAAAAAGGATCGGTGAATCGGATAGCAATATTATTGAATTAATTCAAAAACGGCGTACATTTATTTACTCTTAGATGTAAAAAAAAAAAATAAAAGCCAATGTAAATAATCATAATAAAAACAACGATTTATCGAGTCAGCGAATGAATAACATTCTGTTTTTGTTTTGTGTTTCATGGGTGCAGGAGAATTACTTTAATCACAAACATTCCGTCATATAAAATGTTTGTTTTTTTTCGTTTATAAAAGACACAAAAATAAATAATTGAAACTTATAAAATATAAAAGTATATTTCTTAGAAAAAAAAATAAAAAAACTTGAAGAAATAAAATATTGAGCAAACTCCATAGAAGTATTACTTTTTTCTAAAGAATAGCAATTTTTAATCTTCTTTACGATACTATATACTCAAACTGTACTACTGTTTTTTTTATTGATTCTAACGTTAATGAGATTCAAAAATCACAAATTGTTATCTCGGTAACACTAAATTAACAACAGAATATGGATGAAAATTAGATTTTTCGGTATCAACGCCAAGTATCATGTTCCAATTTTTGTTTTTTTAAATTAATAATTATTCCATCTTTTATACCTACCTGTTTGATACTTCTATAGTTTAGTCTATAAAATAATGTAAAAGCAGATGAAATATATTCTATTTTAAAATTATAAATAAGCTTTTATTACCGTTATACTATACAAGTTGAAACGCATTTTCCGGGTGAATATTATTCATGATAGAATTTCAGATTTCCGAAAATTTTCAAGGAATTTATTATTTGTTTCCAGTCAATGCCGGTCAGAAACTACCTTTGTAATTTGAATATTTGATAACTCTTGTGATTTTCAATCGAGGTCCTTCGGTATCATTATGATAATTTATATGCCTATGCAGTGTTCTATCTGGTAGCCGTGCAAAACTACCTGATACATATAACAATTTATTAATTTTTGGTAATTATGATCAATGGTACATAAAAAAACAACTTTTTACAATATAATCGTCAAAGAAGTTTTTGGATGTTGACGGTCATTATTGCTATTTTTGTTTTTTATATTTGAACCGAAGATTCGCGGCAGAACAAAATGTGATCACAATAGAGTACGACCGTAGGACTTTAAATCTAAATTTATTTATGTACTGACACAATTAGTTTGCAAAGAAAAAAAAATAATAATTTCAGGAGGCAGTGTAGTCGCGGAGAAAAAAAATATATGAAATGTTTTTATTGAAATTAATTGTTGGCTAAGAAGAAAAATTCACATTTATTTTAAAATCTAATTTGACTCCGAGCGAAAAATAAATAAATATTTTAATGTGCCATTTTCGAATTCGCAAAATAAGAAAATTAACTTTGTAATTTTGTTGGAAATTGTATTTAAAACGACATTGCAATTTGTTATTTCATGCGTAACATTAACATTTGTTTAACCGTATTTTCGAAACCGTGGGTCACAAGTTAATATTAGCTGTGCAAACATCTTATAAATAATTTTAAAGAAGAAAACATAATTCAAATATTTCTATTCAGGTACCTGCCGCCTAATGTGAGAGCATTTACTGTGGGAAACTATATTTTAACACATGAATATTATAGAGAATAATGTAGTGAAGGCTATGATTGATTGCTTCTAATTCTCTAAACTTTATCGTAATAAGTTGGTCAACAAACTGAGAGCCAGTAAAATGCACACCGACTATTGCATTACATTTAAAATATATGGTTGGAACGATTAAAATTATTTAAGGACAGTGAGTTGAAATAGAAGCTAAAATGAAGTATTGAAATATCCGTCCGTCTATATTAAATATTATTTCTTTATTTGGAGGTCCGAGAATATTTGCACAGAATCGTTAAAAATAAAAATCCTCGGATATCTCGTCTCGATTCTTTTGATTCATTTTGATAGTGTAAAATGTAATTTAAAAATAAAAATCTAAGTGTTGATTATTACTGTGAGCACTGCGCATTACGTTGAGGATTTTGAGGCATTTCTCATTATGATTTTAAAAGTACCACGATAAAAACAGAATGCGTATTATCCAAACGATTATTATTTATTTAAAAATAAATAAACGAATAATTTAATATATAATAATAAATTATAATATTTGTATATACATACTATAAATTAATCAAATAACAATTATTTTCAAAAATATTTGTCATTACATATTTTTATTTGTTCATTAATCAAGAATCAGGTAAATCCAGACTTCAGAGTGCATTGTTCAGACGTTTTTGTGTACATTCCATGCCAGGTAAGAACAGGAATGTCATCAGTAGGTTTTCCTTACTTTAACTGTTGTGTAATTAATTATATTACAAAATTGATAAATGTCAGAATTTCGTATTTTATCAACCAACAGCAAATAAAGCCTACATATTCTACTTTTATTTTAATATAAAATATATTTAGCCGAATTTCCCGGCTTCACCTGAGTGATATTTTACTATTTTAGATTAGAAAAACTACTATATACTCGTATACAAGATTTTGATGTAAAAATTAATTTTAGGTTGAAAAAAGCGCACAACCGTCCTCTATTTTAATGATAAATATTATTTATTTTCATTTATTTATAACGATTAATGTCGTATAAATAAATAATATTTACGTACACCTCAATCGGTTATTATTAAGATCAATATATTTAACAAAATAAAATATTTCTTATGTCCCCAAAATACGAAATTAGACATCCTAACCAGACCAGAGCATAAGACTGTTTTGATTCTCTATACTCCTTTCTTAGTGCGTCTATAATTAGAACTATATAGGTAATAATTCTTCAAAATTTTAAATTTATCTGTGCAGTACTCTTGGCCGTACACTGATGATGCTGATCCGAACGGTATAGCTAGTGATATTTAAATTTTATATTTAAAGATAATTTTCTTTTATTATTTATACAACTATATCACATCGTACTGTAAAATTATGATAGTATTTTATTTATTTTCACAACATTTGAATTAATTTTTTTACTTTCAAAAGTAATTTTTATTTTTTAATGCACATAATTTTAGTATGAGTACATATTTGCCTGGTAGTTAAAACGTTACAACTTATCTATATTAATTATTCCTACCAACATTCGCTACGATTTAATATTGTTTGATTGATTTTAATTTCAATTAAATTAGTGTTTGCTTTAAGTCATAAATTATTGGAAATATTCTTTTGGGTTTCCGCCTGAAATACTATAATAAATAAAAAAATGTATTTTACTTGAACCATTAGACCAAACTACTGTTGACCCAACTATTGTGCACTGTGCCATACAACGATATTTCTTTAATGACTTTCTGGCAACCGTTACAATTTACGTACAACGATCAATAATAATTATTGTTATCTGCTGGTATATAATATTAAATTTTGAATCTTGGCATCTTGCACACAGAACACGCTTATGGTTTCAAATGAATTGATATATTTTTACAGCATATATTTTTTAATGTGTGTTTAATTACATATCGTTTATATAAATTGTATACACACTATGTATCAAGATTTATCCTTTTTTTTTTTTTTTAAATAGTATTAAATCGCAAGATAGAACCTGGACTTTATTAATCTTACCATTTTTTGAGTGCGACAAAATTCACTTTTAAGATTCTTTTGACGTCCGTCCAAGTAGTTTATGTATCCAACGTACGAAGAACCTTTCGTGCGTCAAGAAAATAGGGATTTTAAAGTTATATGTTGTTAAAGAAATTGTACGACCCAATTTAGAAAAACAAAAATAAGTAATAAGTTCAAATGGACATTTTAATGCGTATACGAAATATTAATATTTTAGTGACATACAATAATCATAAAGGTGGAAATTTTTTTTCGGTATAGGTACATTTTTATCAATTCTTTTACTTTCATCTATGACCTGGCTGCAGAAAATAACTGCCGTCAGTTTTATACAGCGGTTTTATTGAGTTAATAAAATAAAATACATAATTAAACGCTTGGACGTTTGGTTGTATAATATTGATGTTTTTATAGTTTGATCATGATTTGCTTCGGGGCAAACTGTTTTATGTTTATAATATTAATCGTATTTTCTTTGCGTGGACGGGGATGAATATAATATATTACTGCGTCATGGTTTAGTTTGATTTTCTATTCGAAAAAAAAAAACTATTTTAAACAAATTTCACAAATTCAAATTCAAAATTTCACGTGGAACATTTTGCCTGCCAAAATGTTTATAGTGTTCTATGATTGGCATACGGTTGAAATAAATTAAGTATAGTGGTCTGTTTACAGGTAAAACAATTAATATACAGCGAGCTTATAAAAATACAGTTGAATCTTCGGCTTGTTCGTACTCGACAAAGGGATGGTATCGACTTCTACGCAGTTCACTCACTAATCCAAATCAGAAAATGAAAACGTTTGTGGGATTCCCGCCGAGAACCGTCACGAAAAACTCGCTATTCGTAAAGCCGAACTCGACTGTATTGTATTGTAGAAGTATAAATATATACATAAGTTTCATTTGGAAAACCGGAGACTAACGATTGCGCGCGTCGAAATTAGAATAATAACAATGGCGATTATTTTTCTTACCATTATACGGATTCTAATGGAGTTTATGTATCGGCGAATTCCACGGTATATTATTAAGAGAACCTCTTAGCTTCTAAACAATATAAATGGCTCCCCGCACGGCGTAAAAGAAAATTAAGAGCACATTAACGGCGGAAGCGTGGGGAAACAAGTATGGTTCATTAAGCTCTGGCATCAATTTTGCTCAAAGATAGAACTCCCTCGGCGATGCATTCGCTTTAAAACTCAGAGACACATGAATCTGCCGAAACATCGCTGCTGTACCATAAAGTGCTTATAAACTTTATGGCGTCACGACTTTAAAAAATATAGGTGTAATCTTAATGCCCATGCTGATTAAAAAAAAGTAATTTTATTGTAATCTTGGGATTTAAAATTGGCATGCGGTGTATCGAGAGGACTAAAAAAAAAAAAAAAAAAACGGAAAATACAAGTACAACAGCAATAGATAGTTCATTGAAAATGGGCGTTAGTGACGTTATCGAATCATTCAATTTATTTTATAAATATAATATTGCCGACAAGTGTGAGCTGGTCGTTGCTACCACTTGAGTATTGCACCTTTTTTTTTATCCCACATAATACTAAATATAAAATATTATTAGACTGAATATGTTTTTAAAATCATTAACGTATTTATGATATGGTGTAGTATAGTATCGATGAACAGTAGATTCAAGCTTTATAATCGTAAATTAATATCACTTAATATTGTAAAAAATAATAATATAGCTATTTCATACAACGTATGAATGGTGATTAAAAAGTAAAAACTAAAAACTAAATATTTTGCAAAAAAATGATAAAATTGAATATATTTGACTAAAATTTAAATTTCTGATTGTTTTATGTATTTTTTTTTTAGATCAATCAACGTTGAATCACCATGAATTAACTTAAAGATTATTTGTAGTGAAATAAAAAAAACTTCATACTTATTCGTATTTATCATTAACAAGTAAACAATTAATAGGATGACGCACTTATATTTTTGTAATTGAAGTTTTTAATAAACATTTTTATAGTAAAATCACGTTTCATGAAATAAAAATAATGTTATTTTATAGTACATTATTTAGTTGCACGTTTTGAAAATAATTTTACCAGTTTTTTTTTTAGTGATACACTGCTTGATATCGTTATTTTTGGGTTTTTAGTTAAAAATAATTTTATGAACTTGAAGCAGCTGTAGTTGACATTTAAACACTTTTAAAAACTTTAGAACTAAATAAGAACAATCAACTCAAATAAAGCACGAGATATTTAGGAGACATCAAGCTATGGAGAACTGGCCAAGCAGTGTGAGTAAAACAATACATTAAAAGTTCCAATTTTCTTTATTTTATTGTACATTAAGATATGTAAAGATATACATACATGTTTTCGACGCGTTTTTTTAAATCAGCACCTTTAAATACATGGGTGAATTTAATTAAAAAATTATATATAATTTGCAAAATAACTCTTAATGATGTAAAATTAAAGGCAATATCTAACACGGAAAGTCAAAACTATACAGAGTGGTTCATTCCACCCTGTGATCAACGCTTTTTTTTACTGTAAAAATGCATACATTTGGAATTTTTTTTATGTTCAAGTGACCATAAAACATATGTTTAAATTAGAAAAAAAAAGATTAATATCGTCTCAGAACGACCTAACCTAACCTTAAGGAAAAAGGTGACATGGAAAAAAGTAACGGAAAAAAAAATAGCATTTTACGGCCAAAAAATGGGTAGAGACATGGTTCAGCGATTCACCCTGTTCGTACATTTTACAAAATTAATATGTACAAATCAAAATTGAAGTTATCATATATACTCGTTTATGCTCCAATATCGAGTCGTATCATTAGTATACTCAGCAGTAAAAATAATAATAATTATGCTTACATTTTTTATAATGAATTTTGTTTCCTAGTGCGGTCTGCATTCAGTTGAAATTATAAACCATGTAATGCGTTTGGACCAATAGGCATAACGTACTTTTGCAAATATTTTAAAAACACTATAATATTTCGTTTTTAAAATGGTACATTTTGCGTTAGGCGAAATTGCAATCCTACAATACATTTTTCCCTCTCATTTGAACAGTCCGTCCGTAAATAACACGGGTTCATTTGAAAATGATAGAACGCATATATTATGAAACGTATAATTTATATTCATCAAAAATTATTCATCAGTGCAAATTGAAAAAAAAAAGCAAATTAAGTTTTGTTACATGGAATTGTAATATGTAATTAGTTTAGTATACTCGTATTCTAATAATGAAACATCACTAAATACATCGGTAATACGTTTTTTTTTTTTTCGTAAACATATTCTAATTTTATTTATTCGCAATGAATTTTTGGTTACAACGCTAACACTTATATTATATCAAATATCGACGGCATTAAATTTCGTAGAATATGTCTGAATTTTTAATAACACATTTATTTTTTGGTGAACATTTGTGCAAGAATAAACACTGTTGTGTTTGGATCGTTTGTAGGACGTGTCTCTATATATAGCGGGTAATGAGCGAACTTAATATCTTTTTTCGAAACTATCTGACTACGAGTTCTAGTACAAATCTACTGATTACTTCATTCCGTGGTGAATGACGAACCGTAATATCGTAATATATTTAATTGGGTATGACGTAGAGTTAATATACATAATCATTGCGATAGAAATTAAGATATAATCCGCATCAAATATGTTGTGTAATAGTTTATTCTCGTCCAAATAAATTGAACAAGGTAATCCAAACACATATCCATTTTTAAAATTATCAAAAATTAAATCTTCCAAAAAAATAACAGCCATTTACGCATCATCATTTAGTTAAGGATTTTAAATTTACCGCAAACGTTTCTAAGTATTTTGATGTGTTGGTATTATTATTTTTATTTTTTGTAGTGTTAAAAAGGGCTTTTGAATTTTCAACAAACACATTCAATATTAAATTAGTGTTTTAATTTTTTTTAAAAATATTGATGATTTTAAGGAATAAAAAATAGTAAATAAAACGAATCGTTCTGAATCAAATCATGACTGGAACACCGAAATAACGTCGACTTTTATTTTTATAACATATGTTAATGATAGTTGCTAGAGTCTAGAGTTTTGTGTTTGCTGTTTTATGAAAAAAAAAAAATATCATTCTAAATTGAAAATAAGAACAATTAGTTCGGTCAGTGGTTTAAAATTTTGAAATGTAACAGTTTCAAGAATTACATTACGATATTTTTGTTCGTACATTTCTCCGCATAGGTTTTTTTTTCCGGTAAAATATAAAAAAAATATTTTAATGACGTGCCTAATTGTATTGGAATGAACACTGAACCCATTCGTTTTCTTAGGTGCAATTAAAATTAGTTGGTATATTATTATGTCGTTCAATCATTTAAAACATAAACAACCTATTTACCGCAAGACAAAGTCCGCGCGCTTAAAATGTATAGTAGGTAGGTTTTATTAGAACCTATACGCATTATACGTGTGTACGGGCGCTTTGGTTTTATTCATAAATACTTAACGGTTAGTACTTAAGTCGTGCGTTACTCTATTTTCGTGTACTATGCACAAATTTACGATTATAATTTACATACAAGTAGTATGCGGTCTTGCTGTAAGATATAAGCAACGTACACTTATAAATAATTTATCGCTTTGGATTTAATATTAAAATAAACTACAAAACTGCAGTTAGCAAGCAGCTTCGACGTAATGGAAACACAAATTTATCATAATATTGAGCTTGTAAAAAAAAAAAAAAAAGATTGTTGCGATTTATGGTAATAATGCTGTGCATTTCGCGTGAGACCGAGTGGTATTTATTGATTAAGCGTTATATCGAGTAGATGGTTCGGCTGTAATATTTTCGGAAACGGTATGCAATACCCCAGAAACTTTTGTACTCAAAAATTGTTATTCAGTTTGGTGTTCAGAACTATTGTTGTTCACACGTCATAACCGTCGCGTTTGACGCAGCACTGTCCGCTGATGCGACTTCAATGTAAAATCACTGACCCGGAAGGCTCTCCGAGTGTGGTCGAATTACGTTGTTCCAGTTGCAACGGTGCGACATGCGCACTCCTAGGTGGTTTGGCGTTTAATCATCCCATTGCTTTGTTTTCGTAACGTTTAACGAGAATTATTATTAGTTGAACAATTATATTATACGTATCCTACTCGGATGGACAGGACCATAACATTAGTGCAACCATTAAAATGTAGAATGTCGACAGAGAACCCGTGCACTATCTAAATTCATGTATTTTAAGTGTACGTCATATCTAATTTTTTGATTTTCTCAAAATTTTTTCGGATATGAAAACAAAACTTGAAACGTTTGTCATCATTTTTGTTAGGTTTTATTATTTTTCGATACAATTAGTTTTCACATGAAAATATAATATTTCTACGTCATTTTATTTGGTATTTAAAAAACCAGAACAACGCCGATTGGGCCCAGACAATTGTTTTTTCATGGTTTAAACATTTGAATAGGAATACTAATTGTTTTCGCTTACACAAAAAAGACTTTATCTATGATCCAACGTTACAGAACTCATTTCCAAAGTCTCATCATAATTTCATTAAACATCGTAAGTTACTTTTGATAATCAATTGGTGTTTAATTTGAAACCATTAGGTACCAAAGGTCTAGTATAATATGCGTCAACGTCACTGACTTGTGTATTACAATAATTAATACGTAATGACGTATGTTTTGTACAACGGTGCAATGTGTTGGATTCAGGTAAAAATTGACAAAAACAAATAACTATACTTACGCAAGAGGCGTGTTTGGAGATATAAAGTCGAGTAACGAGGGAAGAGAGAGAAAAAAAATATCGAAAGCAAAAGATCCGGGATAAAAACGTATGCGCATTTATTCAGTAGCAGGGTACAGAAACACCGTATAGCATTAAGAATAATCAAATTGAAAATTATTGATTTTTCCTACATCCGGGGATAATAGCTCTTTACCTTTTTGTACACGTCATGACCTTTGTCTGGTTTTTGTCGAACATTTCGCTGTGTATATCTATATATATATATAGAATAGGTGCATCTATGTATAAGTATATATATACATATATTGTATAGCACGCACCGACCTCGACGCCGAACCCCTGGAATCCTCTAATTTTCATTGGTGAGCGAGGCAAAAAGTGAGGTTCCTCGTTTTATATATTATTATTATTATTATTATTATTACTATTATTATTACGGACTGGGATGAGCTACCGCGGTTGTGCGTCGCGCGCGCGAGCCATTGTTAATTATGAAACCGGGGTCCTGTAGGGGCGTTCGAACGTTGTTTTGGATTCGCGGGTAAACAACTGGGCTGAGGTTTGGTTCCGGAAATTTTGGGACTATGATTAATTACGTGGCCGGATATAGTCGGATCGTGTTCACCTGGGCTTGATGTCCATTTACTCCGCTTGTTCACCGATACCAAACACATACACAATGAATGCGCTACGTATATATACATATACGGTCCTTTATTTGTGTATGCTTGGGATTTAGGATCACCATCATCATCATCATCATCATCATCACCATCATCATCATCGTCGTCACCATCATCGTCACCATCATCATCATCATCATCATCATCGTCATCGTCGTCACCACTACCCCTGAGGCCAGTTTATTGTATACGTATATATAGTCAGCCGGTCGTCTCCCTGTCCACCTAACGAGACCCACGGGTTGTTGACTTGTACGATGGTCTGCGTGGCACGGTTAACGATATAACTTATCATTATTTCCGTTTAAACGTCACTTTCAGCCCGAAATTCTACCTTGTAATTACGTACACATATTTTGCCGTCTAGATAAAGACTTCGTCTAAAACGTCGTGTATCTTGCTCGGACGCGGTAATTAAAGTTTTCGTCGACAAAGTGATACCACAGTTAAATAATACACCTAACTAAATTATGTCTAGCGAGTTGTTGCAGTAGTCCCACCCCGTAACCATCGCGGTCGCGGTCGGTCGCCACGCGTTATTACTGCTGCGACGTTTTATAACGATTATTATTGCGGCTACATTTTTTATCGTACGCTACCAATGGCGTGCAGCCCCGGCACATAGTGACAAGATTACGTAGAAGTTATTATAAAAAATTGATAACAATAGTACCTGCACACGCCACTCACGAACGGCGGAGCATAATTTTTACGAATAAAATATTCATAATGTTTTTTTTTTTTTCTACTGACCTCGCCGTTGTACGTACGCTCGCATATACTCCCAGCTGTTCCCAACGCATGAAAAGAATCCATATAGTATTTTAATGTAACCTTTAATTCGGCCACAGAATATACCCTAGAATACCTTGGCACTACACCTGATATTTGTGCAGCGGAAAATAATATTGCAGAGTAAGTTAAGCATCGCAGTTATAGAATAGAAATAAGCAATTGTATTTAATAAAAATATGAATAAAATATTATGGTACCGAGAGTATTTAGTGTGTTATGTATTACGACCAGTGTCGACCGTTGGTCACCATCAGGTTAAAAGAGCACTATTTTATTTTGATTTTTAGCACGTAACACTTAAAAATATTCTCTCGGCATTAGAATATTACTATTGATATGTTTCAATATACAATTCACTTTTTTTATTCTATATATTATATGAAAATAATTTTTTTTTCTCACGATTTAATTCACATTTTATAGTTTTATATTGTTTAATCTCCATTTGAAAATTGTTATTTTTTCGTGCAATTTACTTTCAAAATGATAATAAACTTTATCCACAACAATCTCTTATACGTTCCCTGTTTTCATATTTAGGTGCACTTATTGAGAACGCATACATATAACTATCGATTGAACCCCGACGGTCATAAAATAATGTGTACATTTTTATTCGGCTAGAGAATAAATAGTTGTAGGTCGTAAAAATGTCCATAACTATCGTGCTATTACTTACCGTTCGATTTCCGAGATTTCTCACTCTGCAGTTCAAATAAGCAGTATGACCCACTAGCGCCGTGACATTTTTTGACGCAGTTTTGTCAAAATAAGGACCTCTTATAGACGTGGCTTCAATCAAAGGGGAAATAGTTTCATCCGGTACTTTGTGATCAATGGAGCCTGACACCATTTCTAAAAATAAAACAATATAGTATTAGATTGATGATTATAACCGTCCGGTTGAAGACACGAGATTATTTCGTTTGCACTTCCAGTAAAATTATTGTTTATTTTATAGTTATGTTGATGTTTTGTTCGAGGCTATAATAAACACATATTAATTTATTCTTTAAACGACTTTGATTTTGAAATAAGAACACCATACGTCTAATCATTCTGTTTATATTAAATTTACCAGTTAAAACTAAAAAAAAATGTATTATAAAACAATTTTTCGTCAATATTGCATTTGCGTATATTATGTACATTGTATACATTGCAATTTTATAGAAATATCTGTGTTTTATATTTAGCAATGAAATAATTAATTAAATGTTATAGGTTTCTTGAAATTGTATAATACTATAATTATGTTAAAATTTGACCTATATTATATTACTAATTGAATACCTATTTAATTACAATCAGATACTTTGCTAAATGCTTTGAGACTTTTGGTAATTTCAAACATACTTTGGTTGAAAATGTTGCAATCTACTTAGAAAATATATTTCAACATAGCTATATATAATATGGTTATGATGCAATACCGTCAAATAACTTGAAAAATCAAGGCACAATAATAACTACCAATAAACTAAATTCTAAGAACAATATAGATGTAACGGCGGTATTTGTAGACTAAAAACGTTTAGAAAAATAACAGTTTCATCAATTTTTCGTTTAATCTACACTGTTTTATCAAATTGATATGAGAAAAAAAAACTTCAAAGGACTTAATTCTTCCAGATGGATGATGTCATTTGTTTTTCGTTTTCATAATAATAAAACCATTTCTAAGTACATCCGTTTGATCCTCTGACTTTGATATGGTCCATCGCAAAGTGTCTCGTACAGTTAGAACGCACTACAAACAAGGCGTGTCTAGTCAATCGTTATTATAGGTACTTTCGATGCAATCGAAGCCGTTATTTAGTTATATCCTTTGTAGTGTTTCGCATAACGGTAAAGACATTTTATTGTTACACATCATGGGAAGATGATGGCAAATTTGATTATAAATTCCTAGACGATGTGTCGTGCAGAAAAATAAAAAAATAGTACGAAGATGTTTCCCTTTTGTAATTTAAAAAGTATTATTATTCGAGAACGAGCTGCTTCAATTTCATATTATCGTCGTTTACGGATACCGTATTTATTTTCTTGAATGCAGTGTTGTCTGTTATTAAAAAAAAAAAAAAAACCGGATCAATGAAGCGATGAAAAAAACGAATGAACATTGTCATTGTACAGCAAGCATATGGTGTATGTTATTAAAAAAAGAAAAAAAGAAAAGAAAAAAGAACTTGGTTGTTTATAACTTTTGGACTGCAGAATGCGCGATATCTTGATTTTATTTTTAATAATATAAGAGTGTGTTGGAAACGGGCAAAAAAATGACACAAAGAAAGTGTTTCGACAATCAACTGCAGTACACGACGCGGGTACTTACAAAATTAAAATGCAACATTTCCGTTGTATTTTTTCGATAAAAGTTAGAATACATATTTTAATTCTCCGGACAAACAAATTCATTAAAAACGTGTTAAATTTCTAGTGATGGAGAAAATATGTAGTCTCCTTTTGTCCTGCAACTACAACAATCTGATGTGCTTATTCCAAGGTCCAAGGAAGTAGGTACCTATAAATTCTATTACAGGCGCACTCGTAGCTGTGATCTGAATTACATTAACGTTTTTTTTTTTTTTTGTTCACATATAATTTGATTGTAAAACTCATTTATACACTAATTGTAGTTTATAGCTGAAAATGCTATTGTATTTTATTTGAATTAATTGCTCGTGTAACATCGTAGAATGTAAAAAAAAAAAAAACAATCAGATTTTCTGAATAGAGTTATTGGCGTTAATGCGAATAATTCCTGGAGTAATTAAAAATTGTATACTCTACATTCGATTGTACTTCGTTGCAATACAGAACATGATGATTTGACGGATCACAAAATTAATAATAACCAACGAGTAATTGTGACTGGTAGTCAGTGAAGTCAGCATAGCTGCTAATACTAGGTCCGTGTACTCATCCACAATTGGTATTTGTTCCTGTATTGATTTAAATAGATTATAATAAAGTAATGTGTCTTGACGTGTAGGTAATCAATATTCTTAAGCTTTGTACTTAGTTAATTTGAAAGAATTAATAAGGTTCGTGCGTTTTACTGGCATTATACTATAATATATTGTTATTTGTATTAAGTAAATAACACAATTAATTACATTTAAAATGAATCGAGTAATGATGATAAATTATATTATTGTTCACGAAGAAAACACTGCTAACGCAGCTCCTGATAGCTGTTAGAACATTTAATTGATGTATATTTTAGATTCTAATTGAAACGAGGATTGGTTTTATCATGATAAGCGTGTTTTTTTGTGTGTCTGTGTACACGATTTCGACCAGAAGGATGTTTCTGATAGGATAAATTGTCTAGTTGGTAATTTGAAGCTGCAAATATTTTGAGTTTATCATAAGTTTTCCAAAAAAATGAGAAAAACCGATAACAAACCGCGAAAAAAATTTAACTAGGATCGAAAATCGAACCATGCACCTTAAATAATTTTCGTCTTGCAGTATATCCATATGCTTATTTTTCGTGAAGATTTTTTTCTTTTGATTTTTATTCTATACATTTCAATCGTAGCGACTCGATAAATATTTGTTTCACGGATATTATATCGATTATACTTTTACTAGCGTTTTATATAAATTTCATAATATTTTCGAAACATTTTTATTCGTTGCACAAGTTAAGGCTTTAAATGTTCAACCAACCACTTCGGCCATCTCATTAAGAAATATGGTTCTACTATTATATCGATCATCTCTAGAATAATAAGCCGATGCAACGACCTCTTTCACTAAGAATAGTTGTTCGAGAGCAATGTGGTACATTGGTTTCATGTTTAAAAGACCCATGTCTACCGACCGTAGAGTCTCACCCGACCTCGGGGTTTCGCACGTTCTCATTAATATCTGTGGAGCGAATATCACGTGACGCTGTGTCGGGTGAATTACCATCAGAGGATTGTTCACATAGAGATGCAACCATACATTCACAGGCAATGGTACCGATGAGCTAATAATTTCGTCCCCGATAAGAATATAAAATAAAAACGGGTGATAATATATTTTAAACCGACTTTTTAAATTTTCCTACGGTTCTCTCGTAGTGTCTAAACACGCGTCACCACGTGGTTTTATCACGGACGGCAAAACTTGGTACACATTTAACCGAATTTATTCGGTTATACACCGAATAAAATATGAAAAATCCATAATAAACCACCGCGGGTTGGTTTTATTCGTGGTCAGCCGTGCGTCGCCAGTCAGTGCGTCACCTGCACCGTGTCGTACCCAGTGGACCATTTTGCAATTCGTTTTCGTTGTTATCCACATAATATTGGATCACTAACCAGCATACCCTTTCGGCTACTCCGTGCAACGGGATGAGCTCGACCCCAAAACCCAGTGGTGCATGGGGGATGTATGTATTACGCTGTCCCTTGTTGTTATTTACCACTTTTATCGAAGTGTATCATATATTGTTGTTATCGTTACCACTTTGGCGAGTGACTTTTGTTGTCACACGGGATATCTGTTACATCGTAATATTGTATTATTATACCGCGCAGTTATACTGCAGTGCGCCGTGCTAAGTATTCAGTTTACAATTCATTCCGAGTCCAAAAGTACAATAAGTTTTCTACGCCGTACAACTTAAAAGAAAATTATTTTTGGACCCTCGGCCCGTCAAGAAATTGTTTTTTCTCCTTAGGTCACCACCTCGGGAAGCTTGTAATTATTCATCGAGACGCATAGCGCGAAATTAATTTTCTACTCGTATGTTGTCGCGACGCGTTGTCGTCAAAAGTACCTACACGCTACAATATATATGTAATGTACACGCCGAGTAATAGTTTGGTCGCGGATTGCCGTTTAACGTGCACGGTTAACAGCGACTTAATTCTAATCTTATCTCACCGGTCGTAAATAAGTTTGGTCACGTAAAACGACTTTTCGCGGCGGCGCGCGTGCCGCGTACCAGTCGTACGAGCTGCGAGTAGTATACTGGTGCGGTCCGTCTCTATCTAACTGTTCACTTCGCGCAGATTATCAGCGGATATTATAATTGTTATGATTGTAACGTAATGATCATCGTCGTCGTTATTATTATAATTATTATAATTATTACCGTATACACGTACATAAGTTGTCGTATTACTCGAGTACGAGCACTACGTGTAATTGATTGAACACGCAACGTACACTTTGGTGTTTGGCAACGCGGAAAATAAGAATGCAAGCCATCCGAACGCGTTGTCGGTCGGTGTGTACGGTTCGGTTATTATAAAAAAAAAAATCAAAGTCAAAACGAATATAAAAAAAAAAAACTAAAAAAATAATAAAACAACGGAATCGCATAACAAACGAATGTTGTGAGGACTGAGAACCACCGTCCTGCTGCCCTCCTCCTCCTAGTCTGTCATCCCATTGTTCGGAAATTATTCATTCGACGAGAATATTTTATTATTATTATTACTATCGACCACGGTGATCTGATTGATCATAATGAATAATATTAAACTTTTTTTTTGTTTTTTTTTATTTATTTTTTTTTTATAACTGGCTGTGGCCTCGGTCGAAACCGAAGGGTGGTTGTTCGACGGACGAGAGGGTAGGACGTGAGGTTGAAATATCGCGCGCCCGTTGCTCGTGTATACAACACGGGAATAGAAAAACAATCTATCAACTGGTGTGCGCGCGCCCCTGCTCTCATCCCTCTGGTCGACGAGTACCGCTCGGTGCACGGTGTGGGTGTAGCGGCCAACCGAAATCGTCGTCGCCCTCGGGCCGAATCGATGTTCGCGTAAAACGATATCAATCAAGCATTTCATTTTTTCGTTTCTCCGCCGCCGCCTGCCATTGTCAGATTTTCCAATGGAAACGATATTTTTTATATTTTCATTTGGTCATTCGCCGACGCCGCCGCTTTACTACGAAATATTTTATAATGATAAAGGGAGGGAAAAAAACCATATTTTTACTGAGTATATATATATCTCAATATAATATATATGTATGTAATACATTTTATGTTCTTGGTATTTAGCTAACGATAGAGTTCACTAGAGTGTGCGTCGGAGCTAGTTGCGCTGTGCGTAATAGCAGGGTGATAGTGGTGGTGGACTATATACATATCGAATGGAACGAAATAATTGCTCCTCATTCCCCTTATATCGTTTATATATATATACGTATAATATGCATGCAATTCCGACTAATAGTGTACGTTTTAGAGCCATGGCGATAACTCGTTGTCTTGAATTCGTATTAACGTTTATACATACATGTTCAAATATAATATGTATATTTAGAGAGAGATAGAGTGAGAGAGAGAGAGAGAGAGAGAGAGTTTGAGAGAGATATGCTACGCTATAAGCTTATCTGAAACGAACTAGTTCACCCGGTTTTCGCATGAAACCTAAAACAACGGTAAACCGTGCTCGCAGATAACGGTGTTTATTGCACTATAAGTACACGTTAAATGTAAACATTCGAATAACCGACACGTCGTAGTTGCAGTATTAGCAAGTGTATTTCCCGAAAGTTCAAAAGCGCTGTGGGATGGGACTCAGGGGGAAAAGAATTTCCGGAATCCATTCATTGGAATAGAACCGTTCGTTTGAAGAAACAGAATACGATTTAAATCATTTATAACAGTTTTTAACATAAACCATCGTTCATTTCTACGAAGTGTCACGACAAGCTTGTTTTACATAATTTTCCTTATACACGTGCCCTATGTATATACGGAACTTGCCACTGTATAACGAATTTATACTTGTGAGGATTATTCGATATTCCGTGAAAAGTAAATTAAAAAACAGTGTATACGATATTGTCATTATTCGATGTGTTTAAATAAAACAATTTGCTGGTACGGAGAACAAATCTCTTAACCTTTCAACGGTCGGATGTAGTTATTAATGTTGGTAGCGTGGAATTTTTATGTCACTGGTACGACGAGGAACGTTCATTTTGCAGTGGTTGGATTTATAATATAATTCTGAAATAATATGATGAAGAATCTTTTCCCGATCATGAATGTCCTGCATGTTTGAAATATATGGATAGTTCCCAAAATAATTTGTTTAATACTGCACTGTAATTATTCCCTGGTAAATTTGTGACGTTTAAGTATAAATGTTATTAAAAAATTTAAAAATAACTTTTTAGCTCAAAGCAATACAAAAGAACATTAAATTATTTATTGGTTTTTTTTGAGTTGTGATAATGTATCTTAACATATTACTTGTCTTCATAATAAATAAGATAAATAGATATTTTATTATATACATTTAAACATAATTAATAATAGGAAAACCTAATCCTATGAGCAGTAGAAAGAAAAAAAAATACGAATTACTCATCATTCAACTGTCGAATAATAAACTCTAAATAGTAATTTGGATGAATGATGAGTCAGTAAAGCAGAACGAGATGTATAGTATGCAAAGCTTTCAGTGTTTTGGCCATTGGATACTTGTTTTTGTCTTTTCATCAAGTTTCATATATTTGAATGAATACAAATAGAGGATGCAGAGACTTAAGGCTTGTGGAATGAGGGTATAATACGAATTGAAGACGTGTGATAACGAAGACATTTCGTGGCAAAAGATACTCAATGAAACGAAATGGCTAAAATATGGTGCGTCCAACTAAATGGAGTGAAAAAAAAATCAAGTCGAAGTGAGATCTGAGTAAGAAATATTGAAACCTAGACATTTGCACTTTAAAACATAAAGATTTAGTTGAAATTGACTCATTTGTAAACTTAAGGCATGAGTAAGGGATTTTTAAAGACGCATTTAGCAAGACTGCGGGTAAAGCCTAGTGATCACGCCTATGACCATGATCATATAGGAAGTGAAATCTATTATAAAATACACTGAGAAATTATGTTGAATTTTCCGAAGCTAAACTATTATGTTCCTACGAAACTAGCTACGGTAGTAACTGATGGACTTCGATTAATTCGAATTGATTGCAATACGTAATGTTAACTGTAGAATGTCTTTATTCGCATGTTACGATGTTGTTTAGATTTGATTCACGATAGCATACAGCAATGATAGGCGTAAAGAACCATCGATTATTCTTCATTAATATCAATATTAATTTAGTATAATGTTATTACGGACGTATAATATGTATATAATATACGGTTTAGAAATGTAGAAAATGTCATAGTCATTTTGAACTTCCTGCAAAGTCAGATAAACTACTCGTATATTATATTTTGATTAAACGTTTTGATTTCCTGATCAATTTTCTTGTTTTTTCCATAATTTAAGATCTGTAACAGTAAATAGTAATCAGTCGGGATGGCATGGTCGAGCGGATAAGACAATTACGCTAAATGGTCGCCGGTTCAAATCCGGCCGCCGGCAGCTCCGCTTTCCGGGCGGCAACACCGATCGGAGAGAAGGAGCCACCACCAAACCTTCACCCACAGCCTACTGTTCCGAAAAAAAAAAAAAAAAACACGAGTCTGAATCACAAGAGTACCCACACCGTAAAAACTACAGCTAATGGGTATAGTTGCCAAAGCATAAAATGATAATAAAAAAAATAATCAAATAGTGATATCAATTATTTAATATCCAAATTATATGCGAGTTGAATGAAGTACAATATAATAGTTTGCGTATTTCGGAAACATAAAACAGAATGCATATTATTGTGTGCACATATTTTATACGTTATAATATGCCCTTCATACATGTGCCGGCTATTGTGTCCACAGCTTAGAGTAATGCATTCGCGAAACTTGAACGATGTGAGAAGAGTACATCCTATTGTAGTTTTGGAAAATTAAATTAACGTTTTCCCCCTATCTCGATGCTGCACGCGTATCATACGGTACAATTATATTGAGTCGTTAACCATTAACGCAACAGTTTTTATTTTATTTCATTTTTTTTTTAAATCCTAGTCTCTTTGTCGATAGAACACAATATGATAATAGCACCGATCATAATGCTCACTGTACTGACAGATCCATTATTATAATTATCTCTTCACATAAACATTTGCCTGTTTAAAATGTATTATTGCACAGCGACACGCCCCGTAACATCTTAGTACCAACAGTACCTACTCTTACATTATACCGTTTGAAACAAATGGAAAACCGTAATTAGGCACGAGAGATTTTGGTCATAACACATGGCGGTTCCATAAACGTACTGAAATCGAGAAATAATCTTCTGTGAGAAATCCTATGGCAACCATTTTTATGCATACGAATAATATACCGACCGACGTAGATTATTCTAATTGTTTTAAGATTATTTGTTTTTAGAAAAATAGCAATATCAGTTACGCTTGGTTAAAAAACGACGGATTCTGTTAAAAGTCAGAAAACGCGATTATCTTATGCTATCATTTACAAGATTATAAGCGGTGATATTTTTTTCGTTTTTTTTTTTTTTAAAATATTTATGAACAAAACAAAAACATTTGATCGAACGTAGAAAAGTTGGACTTTAATTATTATATTTAATACTTAATTTACCTGTATTCAAAGTAAAACTCTTAATGTCACAGTTGCTTTGGAATATTCAATTATAACGAATGAAAAATTTGTGCAATTTGATGATTAGTTTGGATTAAAAGGAGAAAAAAACGATACAGTCATATATCATGATAAATCTGTCAAAATACTTCATCCCAAACAATGAGCCAATTAAATAGGTACAGAAAGTGATCGCAAAAAATATTTAATACATCGCCATCTAAATCCCGGTACGAAAAAAAATATTTAGTAAAGAATTACTTTTTGATTGTATGGTCAGTTAATCAAAATAATGTAATGAATATCAAGCAATTACTCAAGTATAAACTATCATAAGTTCATTTATCCAACTGATGACAATAATAAACTTAGTTTTATAAACCCTTTTAAACTGAAAACTATGCTTTCACGGAGACAATACTTGACTGATAATGATGACACATCTTACGCTAGTGAAGACATAAATTCCAGTTCAAGTAATAAATTTGGCACGCATAGTATAAATTTAAATTATTATTGCTCCAGCGAGTCTAGCGCTGTGTAATTGAACAACTTGAACAACAATTACGTTAATTATTATGCGTTTCTGATTTATGATAGAAATTCTTGGAAAACCGTAAAACGACCATTTGCCTGAATTCGCCTTTGACGGAATGCATAAAAAAAATAAAAATAAGCAAATAAATAAAAAACAAGAGGTTATTGAAATACGTTTGATTTAATAGTGCATTCTAAAGTCAACATTTGAATATTTCTATTCATTGATCAAATACGTACACCTGCAACTGAGGTAGGTGACAAATGTTTGGAAAAAATCAATAAAAATTTGTTTGTCAAAAGTTTCGTCGCATAAGGTTGTAGAAATTGTAATTCAAAATGAAAAACGAGATATTAAGGCAATGGTATACAAATAATAATATCGTTGAACCAATATAGCGTTATTCAGAGCTAAAACGGTGTTAATAAATGATATACGCCCACATTAATTGTGCATTAAAAATTAACAGTTTTATCCGGATTCAAACTCTCGTTTAACTGGATTGGTCATCACATTGTGTTTTGATAATAATATTATAGCACGTGTAAATGTATTTGTGATTATATTGTATTTACAACCCGCTCCTTTATAAATACTGGAATTAGTATTCAACCGAGACTCCAGAGCCGTACAAAAGATACACAAAAACAGTTTTATTTTGTACTAGCGAAGCTTACGTTACGTAATTAATTCCAAACAAATAAACGTTAAAAAAGTGAATAAAATGATAAAACCAAGCAATAAAAGCACCTTAGAATGTGTAAAAGGTACAAAGGTTATTTTTTATATGCATCCGAATCGTATTAGTGAAACCGTTTTAAGATACATCGGTAAGTCGCTGTTACATTCAAAATAAAAATAAATAAAGTTTTTTTTCACACGATATTGTAAGAGTGAAAATAATCAAAAAAAAAAAAATCATATAGCTGTACCACGTATGTTTTAGCGGATACAACGATATGATTGTTCACCTTATCGTTGTATATATTATGCATAAAAATGTGTTGTGAATATTGTCACACTTCAGTATTAGTATTATCTCGGTAACCGAGTTGGGTACAAATGATTATTTCGATGAAATAAATTTATGACGTATAGAGAAAGTTGTAACTCAAAAATCTTAATATTTTGGTGCAGTAGATACCAATAGATGGTTAGTAAATCAATTCAGTCAAGCTCTGACGAAATCATGAACAAAAAACAAAGGATTAACTTGCCTTATATAGACTTAGAAAATCAATACAATACAACTTTTATAGAAGGCCGATTTAAAGACTTAAAATTACTTAGACCTTCGTTTGAATTTGTTAGTTAATGTTATTAAAAATGGATGTTCAATATATAAGAACCTATTTAACTGAGCGGCTATAGAATTTTGACTTTTAGAACTTTTGGAAGACGAAAGAGTGAAGAAGTTTAAATACAGTTGTCACTCTTTATTGGAATTTGGAAACATTCGTCTGCAATAAAATATCTGAAAATTACACTTTGTGCTCAAAAAAATGAATGCACATTTTTGGAACAACATATTATTGTGAGTCCTTACGCTTGATAATGAAAATATTAAATCTAAACATAGCTTAAATTTAACGGATGATCATCCAACAGAATTATTGTTAAGGACTACTGATCAAACAACACATTATCTGGACTTGCAAAACAAAAATGGGCACGCAACAAATATTCAATAGATTGAGTTGTTAATAAAGTTGTTAATGTTGTATAGAGTTGTTAGTTAAGAATTAAAAAAATACGATTAAATTTAAAAAAATAATCAAGTATAAAATATATTATCAAGAAGAAAATACTTAATAAAATCAAAAAAAAACTATATTTTTTGCTTGCTGATAAAAATGTTTTGCGTCTTACGATGAGCCACATGGTTTTATGGGGCGAACCGCATGCGTCTGCTTCGTCATATTAAAGAGCCGAAACCCACGATAGCGAAATAAGTGGCTTTGCTGTGTATGGCTTGATTCGTCTTCATAATATTGGACCCAAAAAGATGTTGCACCTGCTGAAATCCAACTGAAATATACGCCAAAGCACTGGTCACACGAAAATACGAATCGCGTAATCCGCGTAAACTCCGTAGGACGTAGACATATTATCGCAGACCTGAACGATCCCTGGCTGTACGATTTGTGTTTATTTCTCTTTTACAGTTTCCGTTATCAGCGCGCGTCTTTGTTTATCCATAAGACTGCGACGGTACTTCGGTAGCAGCGTTATCCTATCACACGCCGATTTTTACATTTTATTCCGCCGACTTCCCGTTGTGCGTCCGGAATCCGCATGCCGTGTTTTGTTTGGTGCGAGTTAAAATTTATACGATCTCGCAGCCA
Organism: Periphyllus acericola; assembly: GCA_949715065.1. Classification (NCBI taxonomy): domain Eukaryota; kingdom Metazoa; phylum Arthropoda; class Insecta; order Hemiptera; family Aphididae; genus Periphyllus; species Periphyllus acericola. The sequence goes on from OX454265.1 coordinate 14,933,536, forward strand.
GTGCCGACAAAAAGCTAATGCGATCGGTTTTCAATATCCGCTTTCAAAAACACACTTTTACGTCGTCGGATTTTTTTTTTTTGTCGACGAGAGATAATATACTATTAGGTGCTTGTGAAACGGTCCGCAAACTCGACCCTTTGCTCACCTTTGGTTCAGCAAGGTCAGATCTTTGATTGGGCACACTACACTGGGAACACTTTATATTCATACTCGTGTATCCGTGTGAAGGTATAATGTTTAATCATAAATCAATGTAATACAACGTGATGGATTTCGGGGAAAAATATTTCGAAAATGATCGATCGACGGTTGATAACAGCAATTGTGGCCATATTATAATATAATTATGCATGCAAAAACTGCGTTGTTAATCACGCAATGGTGATACATCTTTATTTTTATGCACTGTCGATAATATCGTTGCTACTACGCCATACACGATGTTGAAACGGTGCAGCGATTGGGCGACTAACAGTCTTGATATAGTTTTGACTCATTGAGTATCGGTGCCACGTATTTTCTTTAATGTGGTTTACAATTAAATATTTACAAAGCAGGACCAGTCGATCCTTCATCTCTCGACTGAAATCCAGTAAAAAGGCCGGTCGGAGTGGCTGTAGCCCTATGTATTTAAAAAAAATGATTAACATGTGGGTATATAATAGGGTGAGGAGCGCTGGTGGAATAATTGTTCACTTTAAATAAATAACTGCATATACCACCGTACATCTGGGTAGAATGGGCCGCAACAGGTGCATTCGGTGGGACAAGTCTGTAAGTTACTTGAGTCACTGAACATCGGCTGGTTGGTTGGTTTGTCTATCATCTGGTCTGGCCTACTCGTCGGGACTGACTAGCGAGAAAGCGATGTTCTATATATCCACATGGCAGAGGAACAATAACCGTGAAATCGGTTAAGGGAATAGATTTAGAAAGTCGGTCAATCGGCTGTTGTCAATATCGTTCGGTAGAGTAGCGGTAAAGTTGGTCTGCTAGTCAAATGATCTCTGCGATAACTCAATCCCACCTTGAAGTCCGTGTATGTTCTGGACTGTTTGAGTACAAAAACAGGGATCATATACACCTTCCGGACGTATCTTATTGGTTGAATCATTCGTATTTTGAAGTTGTATAATGACTTATTCGTTGCAACTTCCTTCCGTAGAAATTTGTCATTTTTCAGATTCATATTACATTTTTATTTAACCAGTTTATGGTTTTTCCCGTTAAAACGAGGTCACACTATTTCCAGCAGGATGCGACGATTTTTAAATATTTTCAAAGACCCACGCGCATGCATAATATAATAATAACATATAGGTAAACGTTTGCCACGCGGGGTGAAGAAAGCCTATCCAATTAACTTTTGGATTCACCGGGAAACCAAACTTTTCGTATTAACACTCCGCGGACGTTTTAGTTTTTTAACGTCAGCCGGCTTCGGGATGCGCTATTATGCAGGGGCTGGTGGTGGTTGGCGCAAACGTTTTCTTTTCCAGCAACTTTACGCCAACACCACCGCCGACTGTTCCCTTGTACAGCAGCACGCTTCTCGGAGCGTATACGCGCGCGTGCACACACCGTTTGGCCGGAAGAAAGTTTCGTTTTTAATTTAAAACTTTTGCGCCCGGAACGCCACGACGGTAAGATCAAGAAACAGCTCTTGGCGCGCCGTCCGGGCGGAGCGGCCGTATGCTGTGCTTTGTCTCTGACCGTGTTATCAACGGTTAGCGCACGGGGGTGATTTTGTAATATTTTCGCGTCGCGACAATGTGTATTTTTCGGAACCACCACCGTCAGACGTACGTGAAACGACGCCACGTGCGCGTACAATGCGTAGACGCAGCTATACCAGATGACTTTTTGCGATAACGCTTTTAGCTGTTTCGTTTTTCCATGATGGGGTGGAGGGGAGTGGCTAGAGCAGAGATTTGAAATTGGTGAAAGGTAGAAAACTGGACTGTCAACATATCTTACTTTAAAAGTTTAATATAGGAATCATTTTATTTAATTATTTTTGCTTATTAAACGACATGGAAAAACGAGTATTGAAATAAATTAACAGATTTTCACATTGAACATACATTGCGTATAATATGTTCTCTACGAGTTATCAACTTCCAAAAACTGATCGAGGTGAATAAATGCAATTTTCCGCATTCAAATGCTTAGCAATTTATATTTTAAAAAATGACGTTTTTCTTTAATTATTCAATAAAGTAGTAAATTAAAATTAGTCATATCTATGGTGTTGTAAATACTAAAATAAAACAATACTATTATGATAACAATTTTCCCTCTGGATCTCGTTTATCTATCATTTTAATCTTCCGGACTCGAATAGATTTTACCTATTGTTTCATTGGCTTTATAATAATGTTACTGCGATTAGCATCCCACGTATAAGTCTCTGCCGTCGTGTAAAGTCCGTTCATATTGAACTTTCAGCAATTTTTCACTCGTTAACTCAGTAATACGTTAAATTGGTTTGTTTCCGCTTATGAAATCATCTAGTTGACTCTACGGTAAGAGTTGTTTGTTATATAGGTCATCGGGAAAAAACTATGACGTAATATATTGTGTGAACGACTGTCATAATAATATTATGTAAGATTGAAATAGGATTCGATTTGGAAACTTTGGAAAATCAATTAGGGCAATTCTCAAATTCCTCATACGCATAATATTCAAGTCTGTACCTCTCGACGTTTTGCCGATCAGTAATATATTATATTATATTCCACTATCGGTGGATGTTGTTGTTGTTGCAGGGTATATTCTATGTACACTTGCTAGGAATAGAAGGGGTAGGCAACCACCGTGAATGGACGACCGAAATGTACCGAAATTGCCTATAAGAACGCCGTACTAACTCAACGTGAGATATTATTATTCGAACTTCCAATCAATACACCGGGTAATGTTCCAATATTTATTTCTTTTTGTGTATTAATTTTTTTTAAAAACATTTTACTCCTAATGCATTTTCCGATTTTATTTTTAATTTGGTGAACATTTCAGGGATAGATTGTTGAGCGTAGACCGTTTATAGTGTTACCTATATACTATCGTTTAAACCAAAGTAACCGATCGTGTTGCATAAATAGTGAATGAACCGTATTCCTACTACCGAACATAAAATATGTATTGATAAATGATAAGTATGACAAATACGTTTTTATTTATTCTTATCAAGTAAGTATATCGCAAATATAAAGATATTTCTCGAGGGCAATCGTACGTAATACCATTGTGTTTTATTTTATAGTATAAATCACGGTATATTAACTTAAACTGTATGCAGCTAGAAAAAAATAAAATAAAACACTATTCAGCGATATCATCTGAAAAGTTTTTGTTTCAGAAGCTTTCCGCTGTCGCGGTCGAGCACCGTATGGCGTACGCACGTCCCTGCAGAGTATATCATTCGTATCCATATACGGTCCGCTCGCTGTCCGGCCGTGGGTATACCTACTCGCGAACGATCGATATGAAATCCGTATCGGGTCGGTTGGAGGACTCGGCGATCTCTTATGTTGCACGCGCACACTGCGTCGGTGTATTATGTCGGCCCTCGGTATGAAAACAATACGGAACACGATGTCGGGTAGCAGTCCGTGATTTCCGGACGGTCAGGGACGAGCGCGCGGCGGAGTATATATAGCGCGCTATATTGACGCCCAAAGGTTGTCGGTGCTCTCGTCCGTCCGGCTCCGTTCTGTGTACGTACTTAAATCACGTTTTCGCTTTATCGCGAAGGGGGCGGGATTTCCAGGTCCACTACACGATCTTCATAATATTTTGCGAATTCGATTTTACGGACCCGTCCGGGAGATCCTCTTCAACACGCGTCACGCCGTTCTGTTTCGTGCGCGTTCTTATGTGAAATAATATACATTATTTTTTGGTCGACCGTAAACAGTGGACAATAATTATTGGGATCACAGTATGCTTAAAACTAATTAGTTTAATTTATTTTTTTATTCAAAAATCGACAACTAAATAGCAAACACTCTTGGTCACAAACATTTTGTTCGCTTTTCAGAATAGGAAAAAAGTTTCAATTTCATAAATGGTAGTAAACGTGTAAAATGAGAACATATTGCTCTAGGTAAAATTTAATTACGATTTTATTTTTTGAATATTAAACGGGGATACAAATATAAAAATAAAAATTAGAGATAAACTTCATTTATAAACCATTAATTCCAAGAGAAACTATTGATAAATTTGATTAGGTTGGAATATGGCCGTTTCCATACAATCTCGGTGGTAAATTTGTTTGCCAATGTTGCAGTAGACGAGAAAATACAATCGCTTTCTACCTTTATTGACGAAATAAAACTACTATAATTGGTCATCATTATTTTTGTGGTCTTGTTCTAAAAAAAATCATCTGCTCATGGTAGGTGTCCGTTATGGGAGGTTTCACTGTATTATTATTATTATTATTATTTTATTCTTATTCTTCGACCTAGATAAATCAATTGAAATGTAGATAACTTCGTTTTCGGAGTTTCCGTCACGCAATACATTCCGACGTTCCTGAGGGTACGGACATCACAAACAACCTATTATATAGGGACAAGCTGCTCGGTCAGTGCTGTTTCGATGAGTTCCTAGAAGCGTGTTTACGTTTTATATCAATCGGGTACTCAATACATCTTGAAGTCCCCATCGCTGAATATTCGAAATGGTCACTTATGAGTTATGATAAATCGATATTAGGTCAAATTTCCTTTCAGCGGTAGCACCTACAGTTCCATGCACAATATGTACGATTGTCGATACGTTTTTCCGTTGTGATCCGGTTCCTTTTGTACGCGAGTATAATGATAACAGCTTTGCTTAAAGTGGCAGAAAGCGCCGAATCTAATATCAAAATACAATACGGCGCCTGACAATACAATTCTAGAATAACAACTTTTTTGGTTACACTGAAGTAGGTACTGAAGCTGTAATTGAGACGCAATATTCAGTCGCATGGGAAGATCATGGTCATTGACTATCCGTTAAATGTTTAAGTTCTAGAAAAAATCTGAATTAACATTAGTGACACGACAGAAAGTTAGAACGAGATGTGAAGACGATTTTACTGCCACTGTATAGGCGCTCTTTTCATCGATGCAAATAGGTTTTTTTGTTCAAATAAAATGATGACATTGTTCAAACAGTTTGTGCTATTACGATTTTATCGTATCCACACGTAAACGGTACACATACCTAGGTCACCACATTATGTTGACTGCTATACATACACATTTACCAAACAATCCAATGTTATACATATATATACTTATTACTTATCACAAATATAACTATATTTTTTATATTGGATTTACTATAAACGGGCGTCTTCAATGGATGTTTAGAATTGCGGAAAAGCTACAACGCATTATTTTTACCACCTCTGACCTATGACGACTGTACGGCAGAGGATGTTTCTGCTGATCCCCCCGTCTTTGGTTCGTTCGAGAATCACGTCTATTGTACTCGGTCAATACCTGTAATGCGGATTTAGGGAGTATTCACTTGAACGCGCGTGTTCACGTTTTAAATCTTTCTCGTCCGCGGTAAACCTTCAGTCTCTAAACCACGAGCCCCGCTGCAGCTTAGTAGCGTCATTATGGGCGTAGGACGGTACAATATTATATAGTTTGTGTCGGTATAGTAAGCCGGAGAGAAAACGACGATGTGGTCTCGGATACACGGGGAGTTTTTACCGAATAATAATTAGTGAGCACATTGTTTCTGTTCAAGGTTTCACATAATATATTGTCAACAGTTATGATTCGGCTTGTATAAAGCATTTGCTGACGGATAAATTAAATTAAACCGTTCGGCGCACATGCGGGCGATGCTCATCTATTTTGCGTACAGTTAAGACTCAAGAATTTCAAAAAGCACGTACACGAATTCTATTTTTTGCGAAGTCGGAATAGAAATAGTTCGAATATGCGTAGCCGGTTCCAAAATAATATCCCATCTCTTTGTTCTGGATCGAATATTTTATACCATAATTAATATTATAGCGGTGGGTACTGTGGTGTACTTTATAGTTTATCGTTTAAAGGTAATGTATTCGCATTATATTATGTAACCATAATATATAAAATACGTACCAAACACAATTTTATAAATTTTACGATGGAGAAGTTCAACTACTGGGATATAATATTATGAGTACTCTCAAAACCTTAGGTATATGCATCCGTAAGTACGTTTATCTCAATCGCTTCGGGCAACTTTAACTGGCAATTCACTAAGCTTTTTATATCATGTACATCTGATTCGAAAATATTTCGTCCACGTATATGGTATTGATTAATGACAGACCATCGTGAATTTAATACGATTCTGTTATCTTTACAGTATCTATGGAAATTTGTTAAGTACAATAACATTCATTTTTACGTACCATAAATTGAATTGTTTTAGCACAGATTACATAATTCTATCTTATCCGTGGTTTTAGTTCCATAATTGTTTTCAGTTATTTTTGAAGAGCACATAATTTGCAGAGAAAATTTTTCAACTTATTAAAATAATTATGTGCAATCAGCAAGATAATATTATATGAATAATAGTTAATATTCATATTAGTCACACTCAGAGTTTTTTCAATAAGCTATTTATTTTAAATACTCATAATTATTTGTACACAAGAAATATAAGTTTCGATTTGTTTTTGAAAATTTTTATTCAGCTGTACTAGTATTTTTAGCACTATAAATAAATAGACGAATCCGTGCCTTTTACATATTTTATCGTATTTTGAATTCATAATTAAACACCATTGGCACGGTCGGGATTTCGGGACACACGAGTTGGATATCCACTTTTGCTCACATCGTTTTTATACCAATCGGGATACTTAGTTGATTAATCCCAACAAGTTTTGGTTTGATGTTATTTGGTAATACCAACCAGTTGATGGCATGTGCATCTATATCACATTTTGATCAATTTCGAGTAGCATCTTTACACCATGAGAGTAATATTTTTGTTGTTTTTTTTTTGTTTTTCTCAATAACAATATTTGAGTTAATATCATAATTTATTCATTTTTTTATGCGTTATGCAAGACACCAATTACCGGTAGTATTGTATGTCAAGAAATAAAATAAACAGTAATTTGTGCATAATGACTGTTTACAATATGAGAAAAATAAATAAATATTGAACTAAATCTCGATTAAAGCAAAAAAAAAAATTATCAAATTTTAAGTAATATATTGGAATTACTGAATATTTGGTATGAACTAAAGTTTTATAGTAAATATAATGTAATGAATAAAAAAAAATCATAAGATAAGCGTATTTCAATTTTAAAATTTAATTTGGTTTTAATTTACAGAAAATATCAAACTTGATACTATATTATAGCCGCAGTAACGCCACGTTTTAAACACTGTTATTTTTAAAATTATTATTAAATAGCTACTGTATGAAGCAATTAAACTCAACAATTACAATAAATTAACAACTTATAAATATTGACGATGGATCGAAACACAAACATTTAAAATTAAGTGAGAATAAACGATAAATTGTGATGAAGATGTTTAAATGAGATATGCAATTAAAATAGTTTAAGGGCGCTATCAGTTGGTATGTAAAGAGCAAGATCAATTAGAATAAAATTGTTCAATATAAGATACACCGAATACACGAAATTTGATAATTAAGGACAAAGGTTATAGTGGTACAATTACGAATGATAGTCGGAGTTTTTATGGAGCAGGAATGATATAAATGAACATAAATGAAGTAGAGATGTTACAGTAAATAATAGATGATTTGTTGTTAAATTAAGATCGTCAATGAATAATAATTAGTAATAATTTAAACATTATTATTTAGTACAGTTACTCGATGAAAATCTATTTTTTGTATGTGTTTATATAAATCTATGGATTGGTTCAAGAAAGGCCAATGCCATATTTTGGCCGAAATCAAGATTATTGAACCAATCTAATTTTTTTTCAACCTTTGTACTGTAGTAAAAAGTTCGACGTCTACAACGAAATGTGGCCAACTTACAATTATGTTTGGCCATTTGAATTGCTTGTTATCCAATTTAAATTTTTATATAGAACTTACGCATTTATTTTCAATTCTTAAGCATGATTAACATATAACATTGGCTTTTCTCGCGTCAAACCACGGATACATATTTATATTTTGAGTTATTTATATGCATACGCATTACGGTTATTCTTATTCCTGTATAAATGCATGCATGTTTTACAATAGTAATGGCCATCTGGAGAAAGAATTTAACTTTGTTCGATGAATATCAACGCGATCCGATCGTAATAAAACACGCGTCCAGCCCATGTGTTACACGATACTTTGATCGTAAAAAAGTAATGTAAGAATTATAGATTTATTTCTCATGAAGAGGAATTGTCAAAAAAAAAATGAAGTCGGTCATCGAGCATAAAAAATATAATATACGCACATAACTCTTTATACGGAATGAAATGTTTTCCCGTCCGTTCCCTCGTGCATTTGGGCGAAACAAAGAGAATGGGTCCACATTATAAAGGTGCGGCTTTCCCCAGGCGAGTATTAATGCCTTTTTGAAACGGATCAAACGATTGGAAATGCTTAGGCTTAGGTGAGAACTTCAGGGTTTTGCATGTTTTAAATTTTCGTTGAAATGTTTACGTAAAACATGGATGTGTTACACGTATAGGTATAACAACTAATTTTCAACATCTATTAACAGTGGTTTTATCTTAAGACAGACTGTTCTCCTATTATATAATTGTTTATCAATTACCGAAAGTGTTTTAGTGATTTTAGGTCCGTGCGTTTAAATAAGCACATACACGCAGACACACAAGCACACATAGTTTTATCGTCGACCGAATTTTATTTCGTACAGCAATTATGTATACACGTTGGTAAAAACTTGCGTTTTATAGTCATAAAAAAAATGTATTGGGGCTCTTATTTTCTTTTTCTTTTCTCTTAAAATAATGAATGTTGTTGCAATACAATTAGTGTTAGAGTTGCATTTTGTAAACCAAACGTCAAGACGTATTTTACTTTAAAAAATGAAATAAATATTTATGTTAAAAACACTTTTAAAACAGGAACAATGATTGTACCGGGCCACGGTAAATACATAACGTATAAAGTGTAAATTACTTTGGGCGATGTATTTACCAGTTCGTCTGGTATGGAAATATTTTTATCCTTCGGAATCGCACAAACCAATATTGTCTGTGTGGAACTCTTATATCGCTAAACTCCGATCTCCATGTGTAATATATGTACCTGTATATTTAAATTCAACGGACGTGTTTTGTCCTAAGACAACTTATAGAGCGCTCAATCGATCAAGTTCAAATATAACGTGGGATAGTACCCGTGAATGTTTTACATCGGGTTTACAGCGCCTGGATCTCGTGCGCGAATTGAGATGTTTACACAAGCGGATTTATGGCGGTAATTGTTTTCTTTCGAATAACAAATAACATTATGCATGGTCAAGTCGTGTACAACACTATACTGCTTAATATCGTATTAAAACGCCGACCATAGACATTTATATCATTATGATGCGTGATAATCGCTTACAAGCATCAATTCTAGCTGATTGAGATCTATAGTGTATCAGCTCAACTTCCCTCACTGACACACATATCGGTGTTTCGTATTTATGGCGTAAAAGAATTCTCTATCACGGAAAGTGTTGGTTTTTTGTCGTATACAACTATCGTTATAACTCCGAACCCGTTCCATATACACACTCACGCATATGTGTATAAATATAGTATGTAATATTAAACTTGTATGACCACGAACAGTAATTTAAAAACGCAATATAGTATCATTATTAAATCAATCGACAAACATTATATGTATTTTGTTATTCTAATACTTTAACGTACAAATAGTGTTGAGTAGTGTATACCAGCGTTTCTCAACCTTTGTGTAGTGGCGACCTAAGATATTTTCCAAATTTTTCATGCGACCTTTTTATAATTAATGTTCAATGGAAGAATAAAAAATAACTATTGGGTACTCTTAATTTAATAAATTTTTTTATTCATATAACTTACGCTAATAACAGGTCATAATATTAATTACATTATATTTAAAAATAAACATTTATATTAATAATTGTATTGTACATAATTTTTTTTTTAAAAATAATGAAAAATTTAATGACTTTCTTGGTCTTGATGTTGCTTCACCAATGAATCAATTTGAGCTTCTATGGAATTAGTAAGTGAAACACGCATCGTGGGTTCAACATTAAGTTTATTTCTTGATTTGGTTTTGATTGCAGTTTATTTCGAAAATCCGGATTCACATAAATATGTTGTTGCAAAAGGAACTAATTTCTTTAATGCTTCTTTGTAAAGATTAGGATATTCATTGCTTAAAGATATCCAAAATTAATATGATAGTATGGTAATCCAATAATCATAGTATTATCCAAGCCTTAGTACCAATTATCAATATTGTGAATGACTCGTAATGGTTACTTTTAGAAGAATTTACGAAAACTGTTTCATTTATTATTTAAAAGACTCAAAAATAAAATAAAAATATCAACGTTTTAAATTTTAGCCGACCCATTAAAAATTATTGGCGACCCACAATTGGGTCGCGACCCTAAGGTTGAGAATCGCTAGTGTATACGACGCGAATAACTCTGAGCTCAATACTTGTATCGCGTGCGTGTCACCTAGAGAGAAGTTTAGTATTTTCACACCGGTGAAACATTACACCGGACACGACGTCGGTATATAAGGTTTGACCACAACTTGAATTTCGGTGGATTTTGATTATCGTCGCGTTTCGCCATCATTATAATAATAGTGTATGTACCGTCGACGCGACATCCCCGAGGACGAACCGCGTCGCCAGGACCGGCCCTTCGTCCCTCCCACCCCCTAGTGCACGGTCACCGACGCGACGGCACGCTCTCTGATACGATTACACGGTGTACGTCGCACTTTATAATATTTTATACTCACGTCGTGTCATATGGACGGTGCGCCAACAAATCCCATTACGCTGCCGGTTTAAGGATTCGGTTTCGGAGCGACAAACGAACGAGAACAACATATAAAAATAAGTGTTTTGCAAAACGGTGTTTCGTCTACGTACGTTACGAGTATATAATAATACCGCTATAACGTGACGGTGATGCCTTTGTTCGTATAATCTAATAAAATAATAACTCGGGAATACTGCGCGTTTTGCAATACTTATTGTGTTTAAAAGGAGCAGTCGTTTTTATTAAACACACTCGGAAACAAGAGCTGGTGTGTACAGCAATATACTACAATACTATACTCTCTCTCTCAGTCTCTCTCTTTCACACACACACACATGCGCGAATACGTACATAAGTATAGTATTTCAAATTATTTGAAAATTTAGTCTGTTCGAATACGAATGTGATGTCGTCATTTACTCAGTACCTAAACATTTTACGCTAAAAATATTGTTATATGACAGTATGTGATCGTACCGAGTGTAAAGGCAATCATGCAATATCAATCATGGGAACAAGATTTCAATTTGGTTAATTTTATTTTTTCGAAAAAAATAAACAATCTTGAAAAAGGTCTTGAACGCGTGTTGTGTTTATTTAAAAATGTTATCCGAGTGTCACGATCTCCCGAACAATGACCTGTGTATTTTATTATTATTCTAATCGATTACAAAATCCATGAGTAAACCCTTTTGTATACGGCTTTGCCTTTTTCATCTCCGGTCACCATCATTATTTTTCTTTTGTACTGATCTCTTTTTCCCCTGCATGCCTCTCCGCCCTTTCACCGCCTCTCGCCGACTCTGTTGGACCATCTCTCTACCACCACCCAGTCCCGTCATTCTCTCTCGCTTGCGCTCTATCATTCTCGCCCACTCACACACACACACACACACACATACACACACACACACTCTTTCCCACTCTTTTTTCTCACTCATGTTATTTCCCTTTCTCGCTCTTTCACTTTTTCTCGTCTTGCTTTCTCTCTCTCTATCTTTTTTTTAATGCTCAGTTTTCTTATATCGATTTTGGAAAATTTCCAGACACTCCACATGAATTGGGCGCTTCCATATAAATGTGTGCGTATATACACAGAAGCGCATACCCTAAGGGATTTTGGTTCACTAAAGGGTCCGAGAGAAATCCTTTTAAAGCGCAATAAATTTCGTGCAGATAGCTGAAAACACCCACGAAATGAACACATACTCATAATTCCTGAAATATTATGTAGCATTCCATGTGGATTACCACTTAAATTTATGCGAAATCGAAGTGCTTATAATATAGGCTTGGGGTGTGTAGTTCCGTAAACACTGATTATTAAAATTTATTAAATTCTCGATACCATGGGCAATTCATCAAAGCGTATTACATTTTCAGTGGACGCTTTTGTAGAAAATAATTTATACATAAAACGTGTATATTATATTATAGCATATATTATATTATAGGTATAATACGTTGAAAACTTTTTTATAATTTTTTTATTTATTTATATTTTTTATGACGTTTGTTTTAAGCTTTAGATATTTGAGTAACATGTGCCTTCATATGTTACAAAAAGTTGTTGTTGTTTTTATAGTTTACATAATATACTTTGCTAGAATTTTACGTATAATTCATTTTCAATACATTGAAAGCAATGTTTTTACTCCAAAAATTTCAAACTTTATACTACCTAATCATGTGTACCAGTATTTTGTAATGTAGATATACGATGGTTAAAACAAAATAGTTTTTATGGCTCATAAAAATGTGAATACCATAAATAATTAAGTAGTTATATCAACTAATTTATAGCAACAAAATCAAAACATGGTTTTTGTTTTTTGTTTTGTACACCGAATGTTTTAAAGTTAAATTTTTTTTATCGGTCGAGTGTTTTTTGGCCCCTTTCACTTCATGACTTGCTGCGGTTGATTTCTATTTTCAAGATGTCTGAGTCTTTTATTTCATCGACGTCAACCGAAAATGAATCTTCCCTTTATTATCATTGTTTTCACCGTACAATACACATTTCCGCACATTATACGCTATTAAAATGCATTATTATACGACGAGTTGATTAAATACTATATCTGTATTCTTGTAAAAACCGTTTTGTTTGTTGTACGTCCTTATGCGGAGTCGTGTACACCGCCCAATAAATTTACTAAAATAATTGTATACATGATGTATTTGCATACCAAACAATTTGGCGTTGTTGGTGCAATTTTCTCTCGTACCCATCGGGGGGTGCTAGTTTTTAACTGCTGTTAAGATCTCGTTACGGGGATTATAAAGATAGATGGACGAAAGAAAAACTAGTTTATTTCGCGGCGGCAAAAGGCCAATACGGTTTTCGGTTGCTCGTTCCGAAACAAAAACATTAATCATACTGTGCTTGCGCGCACGTCCGCGGGCGTGTAAATATAAAACAACAACACTTAGTTTACATTTACCACCGGCCTATTAAATCCCTACTCATTTCAGACCTTATACCGTTGTGTGTGACGTCCCAGTGTATGTTAATTCGAACGTATATTGACCACCGCTTTTGTGTCAAAGCTTATCAATGTTAGTTGGCCGACAAAATGTAATTTTATTTACTGCAGACCCACTAAGGCATTCCGAACACGTAAAACGACTGGTAACTTTTTTCACCCTTTCCCTCTCGCATTCCATTCGACTGGGCCGAACATACATATAGAAATGACCTCTAATACGTGTCGGGTACATGGAGAAAAAAAGCGTAAAAATGTTTTTCCCTTTTTGGATCCCAGCAAATTGTCACGGTTAGTTAAACAGAACTGATAAAAAAAAAAAATGGAAATATTTTTTTTGTTTTCGGATGTTAGTGTTATTACAGAATAAACTTTAGACGATAAGCAACGTTGTTAAAATAACAACACACATTGGAAAGTTAGACCTACACAAAGTTTAAGATTGAAATACAATAAATTGTGAGAGTACAAAATAATATAGCATTTCTAAATAAGTTTTTTTTGTAGTATATCAGTCGCTGAAATATTCGGTAAAGTGTATAATAATTAACTATAATCCTAAGATTCACAAGAATTTGATTAAAAATGAAATTATTCAACAAAAGTGTTATATTTATGTTACAGCTAGTTTAAAAAATAATATAAAATAGTAATATTTATGTGACGATAGTATAAATAATCATAATTGAAACTATAACTCTTAATAAGTTATTCCTAAATTTCTAGATTTATAACCTCGATATTTGAAAAATAAAATTATCTTAAAGTTAAAATCGGTGTTTATTAATTGCAAACTAAATTTATATAATTAATTAACTATTATATTAATTAGTGTGTTTCTTAAAACTAACCACCCAAAAAATATTATGCATTATGAAAAAATTAGCTATAAATATTTAAAAACATTTTTAATTTTTCTAGTTTTATATAACAGATGAATTAATTTTTCGGAAAGATAATGGGGAGATTGAACGTTTTTAAACGAAAATACATAGTCTATATTTAAACGTAGTTTAATTCGTTTTCATTCAATATAACGTTACCTGGTGTATTTCACTATTATTATTTATTTTTATTTTTTAATGTTCCTCAGTCGTTTCCAAATTAACTAAAACCGTCTTATAAATCATTTCACGTTAATCAACATGACCGCAAACAATAGTTTTTTCAACTAATCTGTTTTTAATGCATGCCTGTTTACATAAATTCAAAGAAACTTTTATTACATCATTAGTCTACAACAATTTAAACTCCAAAAAACAATTTACAAATTATCCTTTGTTGTTGCAGCCAAACGCACAGCTAGATGCTCGAAAGTTTTTGCGGAATGTATCTTCAACGGTATTCCGAGCAAGAGGTAATAATAATGAGTACATTAATAACCGGCAAAGTTATCGATACATTTTACAACGGGATATCTTACTTCCGTTCGTGCGTGCGCAACGTTAATAGTAATTGTAACATGTAAACTTTAATCGCGGCATGTGTGTACTCAATATAATTATGTTATTCTTTCCGAAGGTGGCCGACAGAAAAGTTCGCAAGACTTATTTATACCGACTTTACAGTTTTGTAATAATTGTTTTTCGTATTTCCAAATATAGAAGCTTTTTGAGTGGTTTTTGAGTAGAAATATCTATTATCAGTATTGTAAAAGAGAAGTTTATCAATGTCTGATTAGGAGTCGATATTTAATCATTCCCGTCGAATGTTTTACTTCTAAAACTGATGTTAATCTACTTTTTATGAAGAGATATTTATTATTGATTTTAACGATTAAAATATCGAAAGTCAGATCCTGTACAGTTATGGTAATATAGACTCATTTCTCTTCTTCCAAATTGATATTATGTGTATTTTTACCGAAAACCACTCAATAAACCGTATTATCGGCAAAACGAAAAGTAATTTTATACCTACATATTTTTTCCTACTACTGATGCCCCTTAAACCTAAGTAACATTCGTAACATGGAATAAAACGACGCACTTCGTTATAAAATCATCCGCTGCATGCAATGCTCACAGCAATAACAGTATACCTAATAATTATGTATTCTCTCACTTCACCATGCTATTATTACCATTTTAATTATCGGCGGAATTGACGACGATATTAATTGTGCGCGTTATGAGGATTATTGACACGTCATGTTGTTCGATTCGGTCGTTGGAAAAACACTTTTTTTTTTTTTTTTCGTGACCCGTTGCGCTAACAATACAGTAATGATAATAATAATAATAAAAAACAACCCACCATTCATCCGTAACCGGAGAGGATTTCCGTTCGTATTTCCGTAAATTATATTATTATTAGGGCCCGGATTTCAATAAAAAATACATATTTTTTTGTGTAATCTTAGACATCCATTTCCAAGTAAGTACATGATTTGCTTGTGTAACAGAGACATATCAAAGGTACGTTTGATGTTGCATTTTTTTTTTACATTTTACAATGTTTTATTTATTTTTAGATCATTTTTAATCATTTTATTTGTTATACAGTATTTGTATAAAATACGATTTAATAATTTCAATTCAGCTACCTCAAAATATTATCTGTTTTTCGTGATTTTAAGTTTTCTACAAATCGTTCTACAATTGCGATAACATATTTTCTTAATTTATGGCCGTCCGGACTAGGAAAAAAAAATTATTATTTTTAATTTTAATTTTTTTATATATATAATAAAAAATTATAACTGATCTAATAGTTAATCAGCTTTATTAGACTAATAAAATAATAAAAATAAATATACATATTTGTAATTTTATAAGGGATGTTTTTCAGAGAATTTTAGATCATTTTTATTTTATTTAAATCCAGGTGGCCCAAACTCAACATCCATCGAAATGGCACCGGCCACTGAACCGAACACTTCATTCGGCGCCTCTTGAGGAGTCGGCATTTCTTAACTCAAGTTTAAATTATAATAATACCGCCCGGAGAAGCGCTGGCCCCACCAGGATGAGTGTACTTTTTTCTACCCCCTTGCACGTAACGGTTATACGGTTTAACGCGGAGACGTGGCTCTCGCGCGATCGCAACAACGTTATTACCGATAATAACCTATAACAAGGATCACTATAACAGCGTAAACTTTTATTTTTATTTTTTTATTTTTACAATACATTATCTTTAATGGACAAATAATGGTTTTCAACTTGGAAACTAAACCTCGCGCACAAACGTAGGGGGTGTTTTGTCGGAGGTCCGTATATCACTTAGAGAAAGTTTTGCAACGCTTCGGTTTAGCAAGTTAAAAGGCACACCTCTGCAGCTAGCTACCACGCTCCCCACGCGCGCTCTGTACAATATCAAAGGTCGGGTCCCATACATGTCGGCAGTGCTGTATAATAGGGCTATTCAGAGTATAATACGGCCGTGCGAACGTTGCGGCGTGGAGGTGCCGGGGAAGGGAATTATTATTACACCTAATGGCGTACTCGCCTGCGAAATCGAACACTGGCTGAGAATGGGTTCTCCCCGTTATTATTGCACTCGATAAAAATGATATTCTTAACCGTTTCACCCGTTTGCAATCCCATCATCTAGATAGCAAAAGACATTGCAGCACTATGAAAGTACCATGTGGATGTATCTTGCGCTGAATAATAATAATTGCAGATGGCTTGCTGCCGGTTAGGTCCTAGAGGAAGGATCAAGCATTTAGAAAACGCACAGTATGACACAAAACTATCATTACTTGATACTATTTTTTGAAAATCAGCTTTCCAAATACTATACAATTATTATGTTTACAGTGTTTATTACGAGGATTTTATGAATTTAACGCGTATAATAACATTACTTATAAAAATACAATTTAAATAGAGGTTTTATAGTATTTGACTTTGAATATTCGATGAAAGTAAGAGGTTTATTTCAATGGCTCCAAGGCTTCATTTCAATCATTATTTCACTTCAATCATTACTTATGAATTGTGGTCACCTGAGAAACATTTTTTTTAATTTAATTTTAAACCAAACCCTTCTAATTAAGTAATTAAAATAAATGAAAAATAATATTCTTCTTGTAACTCTTATATATTTGTTCGTTTTAAATATTTCAAATTACCATAAATGTAAGGTTAACGTGAAAAGCACAAAAGCCGCCAATTTTAAATCAAATAATTCATATTATGATTACTTTTTGAATAATGAATCTGAATAATTTCACATTTACAATGTTAACTTCAACGATGGTCTTCTTTTATCACGATTTTGTCGGCTAACTCATACATCGTTCAAAGAGCTTACAACATAGAGAAGATTCACTTTATCAGCTCTCATACACCCCACAATTGTACCTTTTAATTCATCTATTCATGTATCTATTCATCAATAGTTCAGTTATTATATGCTTCGATATGATTTATTTTTATTCGTGCTGGAAATATAATATTCACTTGAAATATAACTTCTGTGAGAAACCGCTATTCATTAGTAGTAATTCAAATACTTTGTACGATACCAAGATTTTTAAAGGAATTGTTTTTGAGGAAGATTTTTTTTTTCTGATATATTTGTTTTTGTTAGAATTTTAGACATCACAATACCATATTTACGTACACGATTATTATTCAAGACGGACTTATAATTAATTATAAATCTTTTAATTATTATTATAATTATTATAAATTTTATTTTTTATCACTAACCTGCGTAAAACCTTTTAAAAACCAATTAACGTATAAACTTAATTTTATTCAAAAGTTAACTGCGTTGTAAATTGACGGACCAAAGTGTATGATAAGAATTAACTTTTTTTATTTATTATATTTTTCATGGATAGTAAAGTTAATCCGCACATTGATTACATTCAAACACATTGCACATAATATTTATCAGGTTACACCTATTGTAAATGCGTACGATAAAAGTTATGGGAAAATATTGTTAACCAACACTATTTAAGCATATTTCCATGGATTAAAATAATCTTTATAAGTATATGTAATATCTTTCTGCAAAACGTTTGATCCTAATGAGTTATTACTTATGACCAATGATGAGACCTTTCAATCAACGAATAATACTGTAACTCCAATTCATATTATTTTCTTATCTCAACACTTAGGTTAATTGGGAATTATGGTAAATTTGCATTACTACGTCAAATTAATATACTAATTCTTTATTCATACAACTTACCGGATGCGCTTCTACTAATTACCAGGCTTGTACCACTGAATGCTTAGCTTGTTATCTATTGAACTATATTATTTATTTATACACATATTGTTAACCTACATTTTGAGTGAGTATCAGTTTACAAATATTTGACAAAAAAACTCTATATAATGAATAAATCCTCTGTCATGTCGTTGTGGGCTTCATTAATTTTGTAAGTCAACGATTCCCTTTAATCTCGAATCAAGATTGTTCATGAAAGATTTAAATGTATATTAATATATTATGGTATCCGATTTATTTTCATTTCTATTTTATATCTCCTTCGATCAATGTACAGAGCGTTGTTATTTTACCGTTATTGCTCCAAAATAAATTTGAGTTTTTTCACCGCTGCTTAAATGCACGTGCTATTTCGCATTAGTATTAATGTATTTCCATGTTACTGAACGAAATATTATTGGTTTTTTTTTTCGAAAATGTACGTTTTGAATAATAAAAACACATTACGAACGATCGGTAGTATCAAAAACGCAATTACACCGTTAACGGCATCGCGCGATAACTTATACCGGGCCACGTTGATATTGCTGTATTGCCGTTGGTATCGATAGAACAATAAATAATACCGGGACATTATTATTGCTGTACGGCATAACACGGGCGACCGAGTGTCAGTCGGTATCGGAGACGGAAACTTCAGAACACCGGGTAGGTACATATTGTACCGCAGAGTAACAATATTATGCAAACACATATTATAACGCGTGTAATGCGTGTTATTCATACGATGTGTACCCGTAAGTCGGCGCGAGCGAAATACGATATGAAAACTCGCGTTATAATTATCCTGCGCGACTAAAGCCGTATCTTAAGGCAATGTGACGCCGCAGGGCTCAATACGTAAGGTGTGATACGTATAATTGTTTAACACATACATTGTCATTAGCAATTAAATCAACTCTGTGATGAATTGATCAATAAAAGTCAGCTGCCGTTTGAGTCTACCGGTTTATTGTTTGTTTTAGTTTTGAAATGCACGGCCGAAAGAGTACTTTCCTCTTAATTAAATCGCAAACGTGAACAAAATGATTATTTCCAAAGTAGTACACCCTATAGGTAAATGCGTAAAAATGAATGACATTCATAAAACAAAAACCAAAATAGTTGTCACGAAAAAAATGGTGGCATGACGATGATACCGTCTCGTGTCTCACCGTTTTCGTGTACGGCCACAAGTAAACGCGCGAATAATTATTACGTCGAACGAGTAGCGCGCACGGGCAATTTCGAGAATGACACGTCAACTGCAATTAGCTCACGCGCCGCGCCTGCAGTGACTACCAGGTGCAAGTAGTACCGTCAATAATATGGCAAAAACGTCATTATTCGCGTAATATCATAATGTATTCACAGAATTCGGTCGTTATCAACGGACGTGTCGACAACAATAATTAGGTATTTGTAACAACTCGACGAGCAAAATCGTGCGCGAACATTGTATTCGTTGTACGCGCGATGACAACGCGTTAGTCAGAAGCCAGTGAAAAATTAAAACGCCGTCGGTAATCCACTTTGCCGCAATCAGTGGCGTACGTTGAGCATAATGTCGAGGGCTACGAAAACTGCACAACGTGCACGGACTCGTGAGTGATTGGCTGCCCCGACGATGTGCGAACAATAGTCGTGATAAAAACAGACTTCTGTACATTCTTTCGGTGTGGCAAATCAATAAATATACCACGTAATTTCTCTTATACGGTTACATATAACACAAGACTACGAGATTATTAAAGTTATATTATCAATTTGAAAAAAAAATAAATACTAAAATTGCTTCAAACTATATCAATTTGCATAATATTATTGCACCACACATAACATGCTTTTATTTATATCGCATCATCAATGATGCCACTGTAAACGTCTCAAAATTTACCTAATATATATATTATATATGTTTAATAGTTATTCCAACGAATGAGCTAGTATTTTAATACTAGCATTTTTCGGGTCACATATGCGATCCCGAGTTCAAAAGTTTTGAGGTGGCTTCTTGACATTATGTCTTGCGCACTCGAGAGTTACTTGGAAATTAAGAGGAACAATGGGTTTTCACACACACATACACATACATATTCGCGCACATAAGCGAGCGCCCGCGGTAGTGGCAGCAATCATGACAAACGGTTAGTTAGCTGGAGGCGTCCGAGTCTGATGCATTATTCAAAAGCTCTCCATGTACATCTATCCGCGTCCTTTTTCGTCCAGAAACTACGAGGGCAAACAGCTGTACTCGAGTCAATTTTATACAGTTGGTCTGACGGTAAACCGTATCAATAACTTCTTTCGCCACCGACGAAGACGAGCTTTTATGAAAAATCGCCACGTTCGGAATACATTAAATATTATCTATATACACACGCACGTACGTATATATGAAGTATACATACAAATCTATATATATATACACGTATTCGAATGTATATAATACGTTTTATACATGCGTATAAATATTTATTATGTATCGAATAATTTTGAAAAACGTTCCACGGAGTACTGCTTTCGGAGTGCCTTTGAATACCAGTTTTCGGTGGTGGTTTTTTTTACAGCATTTTATTTTTTATTTTTCTAGAGCGTAGAATTTTAAATATTAATTTATCGACAACAGATTTCGGACATAACAAAAGACGTAGGTACTGGCAATGTACAGCTCTATACATTTTTTATCGAACAATTTCTGTATTTATGAAAACCCGGTGCGTTCATAATACGTGGAAAATATTAGAAATATAATAAGACAAATTTCGCCAGTGGCTTATACTTCAATTATTTCTATATTATTAACCAATGGAAATAAAAACCTGTTGTTATAAATTTTGTTGAATTGTAACTAAAATACGACCATTCATTTTATAACGGTACTTAATTCAAACCTTATAAAATATTTATTTTTTGTACCATAGTGGCATAGTACCTTCTTAATATTGCATGCTAATTTTGCTTAACTCCAGAGATAAAATTGATGGTTACCATTTACGTACAAATATATTTTATTTAACTTTATTTAAATTACATAATTATATATTATTTATTATCTTAGAAAGAAAAAAAAATGTTAATATAAAATATAAACGCTTTTAACTTAATGGAATTTGGAAACAAAAGTGACACATTTTAAATTGTTATTGTTTTCTTTAGCTATGTAAAAACATATTTTTGATGCTGCAGGACATTCATAATTTTAGATTCTAGATCCATAAAATGCAAAAAACTTATTTATTTCACGGAAATATATTTACTGGGGTAGTTACTGAGTTTTCCGTGAATACATTTAACGTCAGACAAGATGTATTCGAAGAAAAAATAGAAAGACATTTTACGCCCACCATTGTAAAGCGTATCGGTTATTGTGATAAAATGTACTCTAACTGCACACTTGTTCTTCATTAACATATATATGTATAAAATGTAAGATAGCCGTATGGTGTTTAATAAATAAAAATAATAATAAAAGTCACAAAATATAAACAACTAAAACCTTTATTTCTATATGATAGGAAACAAAAACTTAACTGTAGTAATCGATTTAGGATTAAAATGAAGACACTTTTAGGCTCCAACACTCAATTATGCGAATTATCCGAAACGTAATTCCCGTGTGATTTATTCCTCGGACCGAGGCGAGCGAAGCGAGACGATGAGTGCCCAACACCGGAATCACTGTTCCATGTTTTTCTTTTTTCTTTTTAAATTATAGGTTTGTTATTTCAATTTAAAGTTTGTAAAAATAAAAAGTAAATTGCAGAGGAAGCCTATTCTTTGAAATCTTTTTCGTCCGACTTGTTTTATTGTAATCTATACCCGCTTCCATTAAATATTAGTATTGAACAAAGATGGGCGATAAAACGCGACGAAAAAAAAAAACAATTTCGAGTAGACAATCGTTATAGATCCGCCAATGTCTGATTCAATAAAGTTTGTTTGCATACACACTATTATACTATATAGTACACGACATACAGCATATACTTGCACGGATTGTGTTCAATTGTGCGAAAAACATGATTATAACTATTCAACATGACGCGTATGACCAAATTTGTTTTTCAATATCTTACCGAAAACAATAACGGATTATGAAGAACGAGTGTCTGCGCGTATAGTTTATGCGTCTATACAATATATTATGCTTGAATTGATACTTAATTTCATTGGTATACGATGAGATGTTTTGTGCAGAATGAAAATATAACTCTTTATTTAGTAATAACTGTATTATGAGTGAAACACGGTGGTATACGGTTTTAGCAAATGGTTATCTAAGGTAATTTTTTCCCCAGCTCTTCCCCTCATTTGGTCGTAAAAATTTGGATTTTTTTTTTTTAATATTTAGGTTATCATACAATATTTGTTTTCTATAAATTTTTTTTCATGCCACAATTAGGGTGCGCAGTGGCTATATGAACATGGTTATTTCAAATGGAAACTCCATATTTTTTTACGCAAAATATTATTCGGTTAATTTTTCTGGAATTTTCGATGTAATTCAGTCATAATTCGGACCAATGCTTTTGGAAATATTCAAATTAAAGTTGCATATTAAAAAAGTAAAATTCGCATCTTCCCAAATCAGTAACAATTAGCAATTCAAATATATTAAATAACAAATTATTTCATAATGTAAGATACTACTACGACTATTTTCTTTAATACTAAGATTAGAATAATTCAAAAACTACTCGTTCAAATTTTGATTTCGATACATCATAATTCACAGAAAAATGCCTTAATATAATGCTACAGTGAAAAATAAAGTTTGTTTTGTCACAGGACACAACATTGATTTAACGGCAAAAATGGAGGATGAGCATAGTTAAAAATCACCATGTGTACTGTATGTTTAGTGTGTATTACGTTGTTTCACGAAATACGTGATGAACAAGAGCTGACACGTAAGTGATGGTGAACAATGACAGACTACGAGTTTTCGATAAATTTTTAATATTAATGTAATCTCAAGACGTATTTTACGTCTCAACTACTCAGTTTTCTTTTAACAGACCGTTTATTGAACTAGTGTTTTTTAACACTTGCGGTAAAAAAAAATATGAATAAACTTTTGTTTACAGTTGAACGTTCAGGTAAAATACGAGTGCAAGTGACGTTTGTGATCAGCTATATGCATTTTAACTTAAACTTTGACATTGTCGTGTGCTATTTTCGTACACCTGACAGTAAGCCTACATGCATTTTACAAGTCATATAGATTTGATAAATATAAGACTACAATAAAGGTATGATATTGGGCACTTCTCGTCAGCAACCAGTGCAGAGTAGAATATTATCGTAAACCAGTCAAATGTTTCGGTAAATAATTATTGGAATTCTTCAACAGCGATTATAGTGATTACTGATTAGCTCAATGTTTAGTCATCAAATACCGTATTACAAAAATTAAACATTGGTTAAACTCAAGTGGCATTATTTGGTATGTAATATTGCATTCATAAATTAAAGGAAACCATGGACGTTTGACGTTTGTGGTGTTACCATAAAGCATAAAAATATTGAACTCAACCGATCTGTGCCCATGCAAATCGTATTTCAAACGAGTTAACGGTTCGCTCGATGGTTTATATTGGTTTATTATCTTTTAATCGGAGTGCTTGCACGTGAAACACGTTTGCAGAAAACACATTGAGACACCAGAAAACTGCGAAAGTTCACATCAATATACGATTTTCCGATTTATATATCGTTATCAGTACAGTCGGTGTGTATTGGGTAAAAAAAATAGGTACATTTGAGCAAACGATCATTAACACTAACGGTGGGTAAGAAAGTTATAAGGATACCATCGTTGTCGTGAGTAAAAATATCTAATAATCGTTATTTTTTAATCAAATGGAAAAAAAGATAAGATACATGTAGGTCCAGTAAGAAGTATCGAATAAAACCAGCCTCTTTAGCTTAAACGATTAACTTCATAATAATTTATAGAAAAAAAAAATGTTTACAAGTATATTTTGTGAAAGCCTGATTGTTTCCACTATGATTAATAGATACGCACGTATCATGGCTTGATTGCAAAATATTTTCGCAATGGGATCGCGTAAAATACTGCGAAAAAAACAAACGTTAAACCAAATAATATGTCCATTTCTTTTAATGGTAAGCATATCATTAGGTTTTCGCCGTTTAGTCTTACGCATTTGAAAATTAAACGTGACCACACTGAGACGTCCACGTGGATTTTAATAATCCTGGAAACGTCCCTACACTACCTTCTGCTTTCTCGTGAACAATGATAAAACGTTTTATGTCCAAAAAAATGAAAAAAAACAAAAAGTTTCTCGGAATCGCCGACAAGGACGGGGCAATATCGTAATGCAAAAAAGGCAAATCGCGTGAAATCGCAGTACAGCTATTCGATGTGCGTCATTACAAGTGGAAACGACGTGGAAAAATTACAAGACATAACGCGTAAACAGACATTTAAATAATGTACGATACGCATTATATAATATACGCGCGCGGTTCCGTTTTGCATTTCCACCTTTCATTAATACAATATGTTTTTCGCATTATTCCATGCAGTGATAAAAATTAATATTGATCGAATGTATTCTTGATTATCAATCGAAAAAAATATTTCTAAATACGTAGGTTTACATCGAGCTGTATAAGTCTTGCTGCTTTTCAGCGGGTACCGCTCGTTTCACCGATAGCGCTCTATTGTACGACAATGATATTGAATTTGACTGTACGCAACATTTTAATTATTAGTGTATCCTCTTTATTGTTCACGTCACAATATGATTACTTTCCGAGACGAAAACTAGTCGAAATTTTGAGATAGATAATATTATTATCGATACATTGTTTTTTCGGACCTGTAGTTACAGAGCGATATCATGTTAAATCTGTGAAGTCATTCTCGTAGAAATATCAAGGAAAACTTAAAATAATTAAACGCATTGTTTTGTCAATAACTGTAGGGCAGGCATATTAGAAAGGTTCTCGGTCTGCTTATTATTTTCACATCCGTAAGATGAATATTTTCAACTGAGAACGGGTTTAATTGGTTAATTATAATGGAAATTCAATAAATAAAACCATAGTACCTGTACCTGCACGTCATGCATCACTAACTACGCATTTGAATCAAAGTTGGATATAATTTATTTATCGAAATGTATTATATTAAACGAACATTTCACCTTTAAATCGTTGAATTCCCTTTGAAAGAGGAGCAGATCTTTTAAATATAAAAAAGCACGGTTTGGAATGTTGAATAAAACAAATCTATTTTTTATATTTTCATTTAATTAGCACTGCAATACCAATTAATTAATTAATTAACAGATACTAATAAAGGTCGATGAGTTAAAATAATAATATTCGTGTTGTCATAATAAACAACAAATGGCGTTTTTAAAATAAATTTTTATGGTTTTTTTTTTGTTATGAAACCAATCGATTAAAACATATATTAAATAAAAACAAAATGTATTTGTAGTTGATACTCATAAAATAATAGCAATGTGTTATTAATTATTCCGATGATAAAATATAGGATGTGATATATACACAACATTTTTTGTCTGAAGCATTATAATTATTTTTATGATTATAGTGTAAACAAATATTAAAGACTAGTTTAATTTTTAGGTATAAGAATACACACTGGGTATACAATTAAATTCAAATGAAACTCTGTTTAAATTGTATATAGCAAAAAATTAGTTTAGTAAAAGAGAACATTTTTTTTTTTTTAAATAATGACAACAAAAAATTATGATTTTATCAGAAATAACGTAGTTATTAACTATCATATGAAAAACATCGAAAGAAAATATTATGTTCAAAATCATTTTGTACAATGTATTTTAAGATCATCTTATTTTTCTTGAAAACTAATATAAACACAAATGCTCTCAGTATAGAATCATTAATGTTAACATCAGTTATTGAATATTCCTAAGTTCTTAGTTATAAATTATAATGCTATCTTATGATTTAAATATGTTTCATTATCGTGAAAAGTTTTTATTCAATTTATTCACTTGATAGTCTATACAAACTAATCAAGAAATAAATTGCTCGTCGACGACGATAGCGATATTATAATATCGTCAAAGTATCGCCAGAAACTCTCTTAGAAAAACACAGCAGTCGTTTGTGGTATTTTTCCACAACACTGCAGTGTATATTGTGCTCCATTTTGCGGAACTTTATTTATCTTTTTATTTTTATTAGTTTAATACAACGAAATTGTCTTTTTTTCTGCACGCAAAACACCACGCATTCGAAAAACTTTAGTTAACATATTTTATAAATTACGTTTATTAAAAGTTTTCTCTTGTAATACAATCATTATATTTTATACCAATTATACCACTTTCTTGCTGATTGTCGCATGTGTATGTATAGCTTTGTTAATTATTGCTACGAGTATACATGGTCACAGTCATTTTGCCTCGTTGTATAAAGTATGGGTACCGTTACTGATCATAATAAACAGTGGATCACGAACGGTATTAAGTGATATAAGACAATAATATTTCCATTTAGTTTTCATACCGTAATAGAAGAAAATTGTAATTTTTTCAACACGGGAATTTAATTTTTTACTTCAACATTGTGATGCTGTAAACTGCAAGTTATATAGTTATAGTTCCAAATATAAAAATAAAAATACTGTAATGTGCTGCCCTCGTGGGCGTTTACACAATGAATGAATAAATAAATAAATTAGTAATACAGTAATAGTTTAACTGACGAAATATTATACTTTACAGTACCTTACTAAATAATGGGTCCGAAAAGTAAACATATTATAACAATACAACAAAATGAATGAACTCGAAAAGAAAAAAATATAATACATCGAATGACTTGTAAAATTTTTTCGTTTTTACAAGAATTGCTCAAAAAAATTAATTTTTCTTTATATTGCAGTGTATATAACGATTTTAACGTAATCTAATAATAATAATATCACTTATAAAACTATAATAGTGCTCATTTTTAAATGTTTTTTTTTCTTTTGTATTTCAAGCTGTTTGTTGTATCATTAACGATGTGTTAAAAACAACTCGCAAAGAATGGTGAAAAAGGACAATTTTCGGGAGAGTGATACAATGATCTCGAGCCGAAGAAAAATAACGTGAGAATATGCCTTAAATTTTAATTTAGAAAAAAAAAGGACGAAAGCGAAATAATCGTATCTGGCCGAATCTGAAAAAATAAACCTAAGTGGTAAAAATAGGATAAAATGTGAGGGCGAAAAACTTCACGCTCCGGACATCCGTGTGCACCTGGCACATAAACAAAGGGCTTCCAAGGCTCTTAATTTTTTGGCGGTACTTTAGTACACTATGGTATTGCGAGTTACATGCAGAAACACCATTACTTTTATGTTGTTCACTTTCTTTCGACGAGCAAAGGTGTCGGAAACCAAACCATTAACGCGGCGAGACTTCCATTAGCGCCGCATGCTCCCCATTTTGCCTTTGCAAAAAAAAATCGCACGACGCATTAACGTCTTTCCTATCACTTTTTATTTTCGTTTTCGTATTCCGGTTTTTTTTTTTTTTGGTGGGTTATTTTGGGTTTTTTTCAGCCCATCAAATTTGGGTTTTATATTTTTAATAATACACGTAGGAAGAATCAAAACGGCACGGTTTTTTTTTCTTCCGCTTTTTATGGCAAACATTTGTATCGGTCGTTGTAAAATGTATTCTTGTATCGTGAATTCAGGCGTCGTCGGTGTCTCTTTATCTGACGACCCCCCTCCCCCCACAATGCGCGATAACTGTTCGATTTCTCTTGCTACCACACTCTCACTAACCCGTCCATTTGTTTTTTATACGTTTGTTATGTATGCGATGAACAGATTTTCTCCTTATTTTTATTTTAAGGTCCGAATAGAAAACGAAACTTTAATGGCGGTTCGAGACAGAATCTTGTAATGCTTTATATATAATTTGGAATTTTCTACCTTTTTTATGTACATACATATATATATATTTCCAATACCGCACGTTGACTTTTTATCCTTGGTTTTTATTTTTCATTTCTATTTTCTCGTCACGAGTCTACAATAATCTCCTTTCCTCTTTGAAATGAATTCAATTTAACATTTTACAATCAAATTACCAAGTTTAAATTCGTTTGTACCGACTACTGAGTATTGTTATATTCGAAAATAAATAAATTATTTTCGTGCAAGCGAATACTTCGAATATTATGCAAGCATAAATCCATGTACATGTGGATACATAAAGACTTTTAAGTTCATTATAAGCTCCAAAAAGCGGTTCTGTCACGGCTGTGTTATTGGTACGAAAACACATAAATTTACATTTTCATTACGAAATCATTTAAAATGTAATTCGAAAGAACGCAACAGCAAACAAATGACACAAAATCACCTAATAAGCTATGTATTTGAATTCAACAATGTTTATGGAAAACACACTAACAAATTGTAAGCATATTGTTTCTTAATTAAACAAAACGGTTTAGAGATAATGTCAACGATATTCGGCTAAAACAAATTATATTTGAAAAGGAAAGACATCCAATTATCATAAGTTGAAAGTGGGTTGCAAAACGTATGAAATTTTATGGAACAAAAAACTTGTGATTAGATAGAAGACTTTTGCGAGGCACGGTCCAAAAAAGTTTTGCTCGTCCTTATAACTTACGCGCCAGCATATGCGTAGCAGCATAATAACATGACTAGTATGAGATAGACAAGTCATATGCTTTGGGCCAACGTATCACTTTCCCGTTTCACGTTTATATAATTATGCTCGCATGAGCTTGAGTAATGGTGAAAAATTACGAAAAAGTTTTATAAACTTATCGGAACCCGTAGAAACTTATAAGGTTTAAATTCATTTTCTTCTTCTACGCATACATAATATTATAACGATTTGTTTTTTTTTCGTGGTAAAGTATATTATTAAGTAAGTGTGAACAAATATAATGTAAGCGTACATGATATTATAATGCATATTACACCACATCGTGATTTGCGTTAAGATGTTTACACGTTACACATGAATAATATAATATGGTTATAAAAGCATTAAAAAAAAGCATTAGTGCGTAATAATTCATTTTTATGAAGTAAAAAATCCGTTAAAATATTATTATTATTCGTTTTTTTTTTTTTGTTTCACATAAATTTGTTTTTGGGCTTTTTTTTAGGCCAATTTTCGTATCGCTTTCACTACCGTGGTAACGACATTGTTAAAAGTCAAAATGGTTTCGTTCAAATACCAATTGTTCTTATAGAAGTGATTTTAGCATTGATCTTAAATCTTCACGCGTGCCAAAAATCATCTTTTTCATGTGCAACCCATTTGGTACGGAACTAAAAACCAATCCGGCCATTACGACTCCTAGAAACGCAACAACAGTTGACGATAAATATTCACCGGTTGAATTGAAAATTTGACTACGATGAATTATAGTTCATACTTTTTTCCTCAGTATAGACTGCTTTTAAGTGTTATTGTTGTAAATATTACAATAAATAACGAATTGATCCAATTAAAATTATGTTATATTTTACTTTAATTTATTTTAATTATTTATAATCGATTAAAAATAAACTTGTAACGTAAAAAGAATTACTCAATATTTTATTCGACAAGAATATATTTCTGGTTCCTCGTGTTAGCCCGAAAATACGTATTTACGATTCACAGATGTTTCTTGAAGAGGAAAAATATTGAGATGAGAAGTGCTACGTTATAAGTTAATTTGTCATAAACGATATGTCAACAATATGCGTCAACATTCAACACTATAGATAGCAAGCATAGACATTTTTTTTTCTGCAGTACTTATAGATGATATGCGTTTTTCATTCGATAAACCTTTTTACAATATCGTAATACTGAACACGACATAGAGGTATTTGCTTGTGTCATTTTATCTTTACACCGTTCGAGTTGACGATGTCTGAACGTCCGTGGCCTTTTGCCGAGCAAGGTCAATAGCATGTTCATTGGGTTTCGTATTCATTGTGATTTTTTAACCATGATCAACCCCATATTTGGCCGTAAATTGTTAAATTATTTTTAGATTCTGAGTGAGACGAGAATTGTTTTTTTTTCGTGTCGGTGCACACGTGTTCGATCAGAATGATTTCTCCGATGTATACAATACTAGTATCTGGATCATTTTCTAATGTATAAGTTACCATAAAAGCTATATTTGCATAACGTTTTTTTCGTGTCACCTTCAGGGTTTCCAGTGGTGATACCAACTTTTATTTTTCAAATGGATATACCATTTTTCTTAGCAGTATTTTATTGAGAGTGTTCTTCTGTGAACTTTAATGCATACGATTTCGAACAAGTAGTTTTTGAATAATTCTAATTTCAGTATGAAAGAAAATAATCTTATTAGTACCTAATATTATAAAATAATTTGTTATTGCATGTTTTAATCGCTAATTGTAACTGATTTGAGATGATGCTAATTTTACATTTTTGATATGAAATTTTCAATTTGAATAATTTCAAAAGCATTGATTCGAATGTTAAGTATGTTACATCAAAAATTTCAGAAAAATGAATCAAGTAATATATTATATTGCATAAAACTATGGTGTTGTTACTTGAAAAAAACGAAGTTTGTTTTGCTTTAACAGCCACAGGACTACCAGAAGATGGTATGAAAAAAGTTAGAGAAAACAAGAACATAGGTTGAATGGCAACTTGTAGTGTCTTGTACACTAAAAAAAAAAAATCTAAATTTAAGCAGATATTGCCAAAAAAAAAGGGCCGAGCATAGTTAAACAATCGCCCGGTGTAAATTAATATTTTTGTGTTTTTGAACGGCTTCAAAAGTACACGTGCATTGGACCTGATTTTCAGCTGACTTACTTATCCAGTCATTACATGAACGACAGAGTCCACGTGCTCTGCAGGGGAATTGATCCCGTAGTTCCCACGATATAGAGGTTTGCCTCGTACCTTCCCGAATTCGGCCTATAATGTTTTGTTGTTAGTTCTTACAGTTACCGGAAAGACTTAAACCACGGCCGGCAACTGCGACGTACGAAACGCGTTATCAGCCGCGTCTATATTTTCTCCGATCGAGAGATGAACCATCATTCCCCGGAGACCGGCACTCGTAATCCCGCACGTTTTCGGACTACCATAGTACTATGTCTCCGTGGTGCGTATACTGGGGTTCGCCAATTACTTAACATCAAATGGAAAAGTTATATTATTATTAAACGTAGCCGGGCGCTGCATCAATATTAATCAATATGAGAATCGTGGATCAAAAAAGGTTGCGCGCCTCTGCTCACCACCCCGATTACGCACAAAAGATCGATGCGGATTTTCGATATTGAACTGTGAAGATGAAGGTTCGTAGGGCGTTCACAGATTGGTTCGACCTCCGCGGTATCCTGCAGTCCGGACGACTTTACGATATACATGATCCTTTCCACCACACTCTGCTGACTTGTGCGTAGACTTTCAGTTGCACTTAGGACGCAGTGCGGCTTGTTGATGTATTACTAGATTCCAAGAGACGAACGGTCGAGTGTGACTTGATCCCGGTCACCGGACCACCGTCTTATTGGACATGTTGACCGTAATCCATCCTTTCGAGCGGTTCGAGATAAGACATTTGAATATTTAAACCAGTCAATCGGTCGTGGTTACTCCCGGTTGAATATTTTATGAATTTAATTAATACTCGGTGAGCATTTTTCGTACCCGATTACAACCCGATAGATATCATTAAACAAATAGTGTTTCTAAAAAAAGAAATGAATCATAGTTTTACCAAGGCTCCCCTAAAAGGGTGATCCGTTTGTTACTTTTCTTTAATAATTGGATATGACTTTATTAGGAGTGTTCATAGTAGCGAGGCAATTTGTTCGTAGTGATATTCACATATAATCATACTAGTGTTATTCGTACGAGCGTTCATGACTTTTTTGTTATTTTGTTTTCTGGCTTATTTTCAGTCCACATATGGCTTAAGGTAAGGCCTTCGGGGCGTCGGATTGTAGGTATAAATCCAAATTGATATGAATTTAGTTATGTGGGATGTCTAATAGCCTTTTATATATGTTTGCGGTCCTCTAAACAATTGGGTTTGTATTCTTCGTGCTGATCCCGATCAAGTAGGTTCGGGCAGAGAAGTTGGATTGTGTACAAAAACATATTCACGCGTGTGGTGGCTTAGAAGATATAAACGACATACCAAACATCTGATGCTTTCTTTGCAAAGTGCCAAAATATAAGACCTCCGACCCTAAGCCATGTTGTCTATAAAATTGAAAACTTGAGATTTCTCAGAGGTCATGTTACAGAACCGAAATCGGAAAGAGACGGGAGTTGGATTTAAAACTAATTGTTTCAATGTTTGCATTCAGTCAAATTATGATTTAGCAATAAACACGGGACAATTAATTTTATCATACCGTTTGCAATAAACCAAAATCGAAGGGCATGTAGAGCACGTTAAGTGTGTTGATATTTGTTATTGGCTGGCTTTTATCCAAATCTCACGAGAATAGTTTGAATCTGAATTTAATATGTGTTTATTTTACTATAGGTTCAAATCATATGTACTATATTTCTAAACAAAATAAAATATTTTGAAAGTCTATCTATTAAACATACACAATTACTCGTATACTATGCAACTGTGAATCAAACTGTTAAATATGGGGTTTTTTTTCACCGTACATGATTATATCTTCAACAAAATCTTGAAAACTTTTTGGGAAATAAAAAAAATATGATCAATTCTGTTTCTATCACAACAAAAAAATAATCGTTTATTTATTTCTAGTGTTATTCATACGAAAATAAAC
This sequence comes from Periphyllus acericola, assembly GCA_949715065.1. Lineage (NCBI taxonomy): Eukaryota > Metazoa > Arthropoda > Insecta > Hemiptera > Aphididae > Periphyllus > Periphyllus acericola. The sequence goes on from OX454265.1 coordinate 14,967,047, forward strand.
TAGTGATTAAAATAAATACGATTCGTGGTAATACGAAAACGATGGACTAGGTATTATCCACAATTTGCCATTGGATGTAGTACACGTATAATACAAACGTTGTTCGACGGAATGATTTTCAGCTGCTAAAAGTTTATACAGCCTATATACTGTGGCCCGCAACTATATAATTGCATACGTTGGTGACTAGCAGAATGCTGTTGATGGAACGGAAAATACACAAAACGGGAGATTAATTTAAACTTTGGAACTATTATAAATCGAATATATGATTATAATAGTGCGTGACTTAGAATTGAATTGTATTCGGTTATAATGATTCTGATCAAGAAACAACAAACACTTTTTATGCGTCCTGTGGCAAGACGCTCGTATATTCATTACTTACACGTTTAGAACAGTAATATTGAGATATATAATATCACGACAACGCTATTATAATATTATAGAATCACTATTTATGTGATATCATAGTAAATGCTGTATGTTATGCACATAGAACTTTTTTTCTCCGTTCGAAATAGTTTTATTTCAAGTGCCAAACATCGTTTTGAATTTAATTTATACATTCGGCGCACAGCATTGTTGCCCGACGATAACACGAGAACGGTGATCGCACAAAAGTAAATTATTCTCTCGGAGTGCTGTAAGTACGCTTTTCCTTATTGTTTTCACAGTAAAATTGGTCAATTTGTTTAAAAGAGCGAACATGCCGCCGGAGTCACGAAACGTGCTGGGAAGTAAAAAAAGGGGGAAAAAACGGGAAAAAGAAAAAAAAAAGGAAAAAATTGAAAACAAAGTGATAGCGATATATCGTGGCAACCCGAAATGGCGAGTAGCGTGCATCTAGATAGCAAAACGTTTTACAGATCTGACAGGAGACAAATAACCAGTAGTAAATTTTCGGCTTTTCTTCTTTTCAGGGGGAAAAAAATAATCCAAGAGTCATATAATATGATGTACCCCGCATATGGAAAACGAGTGTGCGTGAAAACCTAACCTTGACGACCGTTTGTTGTTTTTTTCTTATTTATCGTCAATTTAAATGTTTCAGCACACCGAGTGCTATAATAAGTATTTGTACTTGTGCAATTTTAATAATTTGTAAATCATGAGTAGGTCATATTTATATTTTTTATGAAAACTATTAATATTCAAAACCATCGATTTTTAGTCAGTGAGTATAACGTCTTGTAATTAATTACGATACCAAGCATATACATTCACATTCAAATAGCAATATGTATATAATGTTTACGCGGCGTGGTTTCAATGTTTTGTACGAAACTTATCAATATTCATTATGATTATACAGTGTAGTAAATAATAATAAATCACGATTTCATTTTTAAATGTTAAATAAACTTCTTAAAAATATGTGTTTTTTTTCTTTCGCACAAGACTAATGGCGTTTTTACTTACTCGAAATATTACACATTCAACGAACGCAAATCATTAACCTTAAAATAAGTTTACAGACACGATAGAAAAAAAATACTTGTATATCACTGATGATAAATAACTGTTTTTATGCAAAATAAATATTTCGGTCGAAATAATATTTAATTTAAAAATCCGAAAATATGTATTAAAAGATTTAACGTTGGTTAAAATTATTGTTAAAATGTTACTCAAAAAAATGATTTCAAACCATTTACTCAAACCTTAGTGCTTTAAGGTGCTATTTATATAATCCTTCTACAGATATCGACGATCAAATTTGAAAAAAAAAAATAAATTTCTATACTAGGTTTTGCACCAATCTCGTATCTCAACGGCCCTGCGAAGTAATTTAAACCATTAGTATTCTGTTCTCATCTTGACATCACGGCGGCCCGGTCTAAAAGTCGCTTATGTTAATTAAATATGTAATTGCACCTAAATGTAACTATGTTAGTTCTAATAGTTTACTTTTATGGTTGTTTTATTTATTTTTATACATTTTTTTAATGGGGTTCTTTGTGAAATAAAATCTAAAAAATGTTCGCTATTTTGCAAGTCCACACTTTAATTACAAATTCGTTCATTAAAAACTGTCCGGTAAAGTGGATTTGACTATTATGTAAACTTAAGTGCACGTTATAATAGCAGTAGTAATAATAATAATCATTGCTATAAAAATATATATTTAATCGATATAGTAAAATGGAACGGAATCATTCTAAGAGTGAAAATTATAGTAGTTGTATACTTCTAAATTCGATTAACTAGCGATTTTGTTTTTCAAATTGGTCATCACTTTGCGCTTTGAGCTATTTGATCAAAAAATAAGTATTTTGATGTTAGTTCTCCATTGTTGGTTGGACATTAAAAATAAAATATAAATACTTGTGCATTATTTTGCGTTATTTTGACAAGAAACTTGAAACTACGGAATTGGTTAGCATTATAAAATTCATAGAACGTTGAACTTCTAAGAAGATATTGTTGAAATTTGCCTAACAATAAAACATCAATAATTTTATAAATGCCAATAATAATATTGGTGATAACAGATAACTGATGTTTGATAATGATCATAGGACTCCATCCTCCCCATTTACAAATTATTACAGGAACTATGTTCCTCAAACTTTATAAAATATTCATGTTTATCTTTGCTCGATGGTTTTCTCATTTGGAATAACTAACCAACAAAGATAGTTCGTTAAAATACAAAATAGCTATTTTTATAAAAATACAATCCAAACAATGTATAATATATTCATTTACAATATTTAATATCACAATATAATTCATCCAGGTTAAATTGAGTAAAAAAGAATATTATTAAAACTTTATTGAAATATTTATAATATGTACATGTATATATTAATGTTTTATCGAAACAATATATTTTGGACAATATGATTTTAAACTCGTAATATCGTTTAGTAGGTTATTAAAAAAAATTCTACAAAGCAAATAAGAAAATATTCCAATAAAATGCTTTCAATATTTCAAATATTGGTGAAGCGTCACAGGTATACGAAGTTTTTTTATTTACTTATAGCCATTGATTTTATGATTTATTATAAAATCAACGATTGTATAACGAGTAAAAAGTTTGTTCGAACTTAAATAGTAAGACTTTCACCTGATAAAACGAATAACATTAACATGAATAGTGATGAAACAATATAATTGATGTACGTTTATAATAATGATTATAATAACATTACGCAAACAAAATATAAGTTTTTGAAAAAGTTTCACATTCAATAACATCCGCTATTACATGTTGTATGATAAAATATTTTATAATGGGGTGGGCAATGGCCATGTTTTTACTACGTTTATACAATGTTTATTGCCATTATCTAATATATCAAATATTTCATAACGTTATTGTATACTAAAAGAATAATGAAAACATTTCGTTCTCATATATATTTATATTATTTACGAATATCCAAACTAATAATACGGAGAAGAAAAAATCGTTTACGTAAGGGAATGAAGCTTTTAGCTGATTACACACAGTAAACCACGGCACTGTAGAAAACTGATGAAAATACACTGATACACAAACATTTTTTAAAACTTTTTTCCCCGTAACTAGGGTTCAATAATACGACGACCGCAAAAGTTACAAAAATATTTTCTGGAAACCGCTTGGCAGTTTCAAACATAATAACAGTAGGTTGAAATAACATGTTATTGTTCGCGCGTCCGCGCCAGGGGTGGTCAAACGGTCGATCGAGATCGGAAAAAATATCTTCCCCGTAGGTCTCTGCTTGAAACGTTTGACCGTCACTGGTCCTATACTGGGTTAAACGCTCCCGGGTGCTCGTTAATCCGAATAAATCAATATATTTATGCGAGCATCGTCGAAAGCGCACAGTCACGCGCGATACAATGGATCGATCGAAATCGAAGCTGATGCGGAAAATCAATGGTAAAAAACGTTTCACGCTCTAAAGCATCGTTGTGTTATTTTTCGAAAATAATTTCTACTAACAAAAACTTTGTACAATAATTGAAGGCGTTTCCGTGCGAGCCGAGTACAATGACGGAGGTCCAGTAACGCGTAGCTTGTACGCTTTACCATACAATACGTCGGAAAGAGGGGGTTGACATATAACCTCACCTGGCGAAACGTTCGGGAATAATTTAACTATTTTTTTTAAATTTTTTTATATTTTTTTTATCTTTATTTTACCCAAAAACACAGGATTAGGTAAAACGAACAATCGAATAATCAAATAACCTTTTCATTATTGTTTCCGCGAATATTTCTCGCTATCGATTCGAACAATGTCGTTGCGATCAAACAAGTCCCATTCACTCGCCGCTGTACCAATTATTATTATCTTATGCGCACGGTCCTATAATCCTATATCCTTACACGGACCCTCTAATGAATTTAATGCGACTGGATTGCCGTGAACAATACAAAGCTGCGGCGGCAGGGAACGGACTCGTTGGGAATATACCTAGCGATGATTGTACGCGCACGCACTCGATCAATACGTTACCGGACGAAATGTCCACGTCCATTACATTTATTTTTATACCCCATTGTTTCGGGGGAGGGGGAAAAAATCCCAATCTACCGTTATATTAATACGCGTGAAATATGTATCTAACTGGAGTTTAATTTGTATTGCACTACAATGGTTCCATCGAAATATATTATTACGTTTCCATTTGGGTTTCAATGCGTCCATTGAGTCGTGCAACAATACCGCCGTACTCTGCGTAAAACGCCGAGATCTTGAGGTTTTACGGTTTTGTAATAATCCCATTGTCGTGCTCCGGAGAAAATACCCCCTGTACGATGAAATGATTCAAAATAATTTACGCAGGAATTAAATTAAAACACGTGTACGCCACTGAGATACTATACTTTCAGGCATTATATTATTATGAGTGCTCATAGGTACAATCTATTCATTTTATCGAGCCAACGAAAAATACCGTTCCTTCGCTTGAACCATTTTATTTCGCATAATAATACATTCATATGTTTAGGTACACCGTATACTTCACGTCACATTATTTTTTTTTTCGTTTCTATAAAATTAATTTTGATCAACACGATTCTCAACCCCGTTTCGTCAGGCGTCATCCCGTTATAAAATATGTAAGAATATTACGATCAAAAGAGAATTTTTAATATTTGTCCGCTGTCAAAAAGTGAAAATGATGATATTATTTTAGAGTTTTGATTAAGAAATTAAGTGACATAGGCTTAGTTGCCTGTCTAATATTATACACTAATTAACTTGATCAAAATCCCTTCAACTTGCCCAACTCGCAAACTTTATTAAACCCTTGGGTTTTAGCGAGTCCACCAAAAACGACTACAGGTATTTTCTGTTGGCACGAAAAGGGTTTGAAGGTTTTATTAAGAATTCTTTGTGTCATTCTTCCTATTTCATTGTCAAAACTGAAGTCTAAAACGGCACACGGAGAATTTTAGCTAAATACACCATTAGCGATGTATACTTCATACGTTTTTGTACATGAACAACAAGTACGGGTTTGTTTAAAAATAAATTGCAAATTTAACCAAAATAATTCAGATGTTGTCGTGGTATGTGGTTTATTAGAATAACACATATGTTTAACGATTACAATCTGTTGAACTGCTGTTGATGTTCACGTTTAACTGCGGCTGCGGTGGACGGTGGACTAAGCAAAAAGATTATGTGTACAGGATGTCCCACCGATATTGACGCATACCTCCCGTGTTAATAGAGGTAATCTAATTCTGGTTTTTTTTATGAGAATCCCCGGGAAAAAGCAATTTTGTTGACACTAGTTTGGTAGTTTAGTAAATACAATTGCATTATATAAGAAGTTAAAAAGTATCTTTTTATTTTATAACTTTTATAAATTTTGAAGATTTTATAGGGCTTATTTTTCTGAAAATGTTGTCGGTTCAACTTTCAATTTTCATTAGCTTCTTAACTTCTAGATTTTTAATATTTTTATTAGCTTATAAGAAACAAGTATACTATTTACACAGTTTTATATAATAATAACATCATCAGCAAACCGTATCGGAGAAAATTAAGGGGTGATAAAAATGTACATAATTTCTTTGTAAACTAAAAAAATTATTAAAAATCATTAATCCAATGAAAACTGAAAAGTAAACCGTCGACATTTTCAGAAAAATAAGCCTTTTAAAGCGGCTATCTTCGAATTTCAAAAAAACTATAAAATAAAAAGTTTATTTTTCAACATCTTTAACAATACACATATATTTACCAAACTATTGTTGATGCACATAAAAAAACATATTTTGATATTCTCTATGAATACGGGACGATATTGGTCTGTATTAATCTTTGTGGGACAGAAATGTCTTAAAATAGAATAACGAGCATTGGACCACACTGCAGATGAATTTATTGGATAATATCTCGTTTTACTATGATTTATAGCTGTATTTAATATTAAATGGTTGATAATTTTCAAGCAGTTTCACGATAGTAAATAAATAATTATGAATTATACATATTCATTCGCAGCATACAGGAAAGAATTGTTAATATTATGTTATGGGAATAATAATACAAGAACATGGCAAATAAAATATCCAACAAAAAATAAAATGACAGTTTTATTTTTTCAAGATGTTGGTACAATATTGTAGTATCGAACTTTCTGTTCGGTACAAAAAAAAAAAATAAATATTTTTAAGTAGGGCAACAATCTTTCCACTAACTTACTTGGTGTATTTATTATACGTTCTATTTTCTTTAAGTTTTTATCATTAGAACGTAAACTGATAACTAATGGTCTGAATCATTAAAAAAATTTCGGTTTGAAAAAACTATTTAACTATCATGAAAAATGCACAACATAATGAACCACCCGAAAAACTTGTAACGAATTTTTTTTTCAAATAAACTGAGTTTTTGATTACCACCAAATGTTACACACATATATTTTCATACATACTCAACACAGCCTAGAAATAATTGTAAGTCGATGATGTTATTTTGTGTTATATTTTTTCTGTAGAGGATTTATATTTAATGCATTAAAAGTTGAGCCATTGTACTATACTGCAATGAGTATAAGTCACACAAGACAAGACTGCAGCTGCGTTTAACTCTAACTCGACGGTATTATTATTCGAAAAACTGTATGCAACTTGTCTTATAGGTTATCGTGAAAATGACACAAATTGCATCACATGATTTGACTTGGATTTTTATTTTTTGTTGAGATCAAATGCAAACTCCGAAAAAAAAGTGACACACTTACAGTTAACAAAAACCAGTAAGTTACAGTGTTAGACTAATTTGTTGTCATAATGTATAAATTTAAATTTCTTACATATTTTGTTATACATGTATAAGACGTAAATATTATAAATTATACCAACGAGCGCATAATCATGATGATACAAACATAAAATGTGAAATCGTTAAATTCCGTTTGTTCTTATGTATCAACTTTTTTTTTCAAAACTAACATTTCACGGGTTTTACCACAGTAAACAATTTATTTGATAAACCAAGTTTAATTTTGGTTTTCTTCAACGATTCCGTCTTCACAATTACCAATGTAATATTAACGGAGTATTCGTTTGTCATACTTGTGAAGGCAGTTTAATTTCAATTATTACCGAAATAGTACATTTATAAATCATTTAAATTGAATGTATGATTTAATAATCAAAGTTTACATGTTTATAATATTTCGATATAATAAATTCACATCCAGAGTCGATTTAAAAAAATGTTGACAAAAAATTGTCACAGAATATTTAGTTTTTGTTTTTCATTACTCGTATTGGTACGAAACAGTGTCATTCTATTCTAATGATAAGTTTGAAAGCAATAACGGATAAGTCAGTCGAGTTCAGAGGCTCAGGTTTGTTTACTGTAAATTGCATCTAAAAAGATTTTAATTTTAATAAATGCAGTATTAAAATAAAACGAAATTATTTCGATGAGATTATCCAAACATTGTAAGAACATAATCCGATTAAACATGTGTACAATTTTCTAGTTGTTATAATAAAAATTATAAATTCTATATAATAATGATTATAATAATGAACTACAATCATAGTTGGTCAAGTTAATACTTTCAATTTATTTTGGGAAAGCTTTCTAAAAAATATAATGTTATAGTATAAAGAAAACATAAAAAAAAGTTCTTCAAATTTTATGTTATGAAATATACTATCTAACATTTTAAAAAATTATAAAATATAATCTTATTTAGTAGGTGACATAATACATTTGTTCAACCATAATTGTATAAGGCTACATTAAAACACAATATCGAGAAATATTTTGTTCGTCACTAATATATACATTTTTTATGAATACATTTATGGAATTTTTTTCAATTAATTTAAATATTTTGTTGAAGATCGAGCAGGTAGTAATTTTCAAATAAATATAAAAACTAAATCATACAATAATGAAATGGATTCGACATTCGAAAGCAGATTGGAAATTTACTTCTGGTTTGTTACAAATGATGATTGTATTTTATATTACTATTAAATAAAATAATTAATTATGTATTATGTAATTAATTTTTAATTTAATACAGTATTGTAATTGCAAACTTAAAATTAATAATTTTCAAATATGCTCATATTTGTAATTAACAGTGATATACGGAGAGAAAGGAGAGGGACGACAAAGTGGTTAATAGTGGTAAAACACAGACAGAGAAAGAATCGTCGTCGAGGGTGGCAAAGAAGAAAGAAAGTGGTTGAATCGAGAAGGGATAAGGAAGAGGGGAAAAAACGATAAGGCAGTCGTTTAATGAGAACTTCCATTAGAAATGCAAATGTCAACTGGCCGTCTGCGGTAACTGTTTTTATTTCCTCGAATCTTCCGTCTTATTATTTTATTATTAAAAAATTAAAAAGGGTGAGTTCCTTTTCAGCCTGTGTGTTTTTATTGTTCGCCCAGATTCCAATAGTTAAAATTAAATTACGTGAAGTTGTTACGATATTATCTCGATGAACGCTCGACGAGTATTCTTACAGTCGCCACCATATTCTTTAGCGATTTGATTCCCTTTGTGTTACGTATCATAACGAAATAAAACCGCACGGCCAGCATAATAATAATAATAATAATAATAACTCTTTTGTATCATAAACGGGCTTGCATCTTGTTAATGGAACATCGGGCACCGCCGAGTTATATAGCAATGCAACTATATACAATTCGTATTCTCGAAATTATGTACATTTTGGAAAATATAATGCCTGTCGTAACAATAAAAAAACACTTTGTTTTTGTTTTTACATTTTGTTGTTAATACAACATGACTTGTGGACGAATACTGACAAACGTAATGTGCTGCGTAATCATTTTAAAGCTCAAGATCAACATTTTTGAAAACGTCAACCAACATTTCATTATTGTTTGTTCAATAAATTATTCACAGGCAATTTTAGAATTAATTCCCGAGTCGTCTTGTGCTGCACACGAACCATCTGAATTATCTTGTCATCACTTAATCTAGTGCTTAAATAAAAAATATTTACATTTGCGATTACAACACTGCACGGGCGGAAAGAGTTCAACAATATTGTCGGCTCATTAGAAATTCGAAAAATGTATTTCATACAAACAAGAGCTACCATTATTTTTAAGACTTTCTTTAGAATGTACTCTTTATTGTGTAACAATAGACATTGAAAAATATGTATTATAATAAATATGAAAGGATCAAAGAAGTGTTGGATACAGATTTGAAGCATCATCTTACGAACTTAGGCGAACCGTTTCATGAATCTTTTAAAATTTAAAATTATGGAGAATAATTTAGAAAACGAAAATTGTTTTATACATCGTATGGGCTAATATAGTAACCTAAGGTAATTTCTTTATTTGTTGTATAATCGATAAATAATTATAAATAAACATTTTTAAATGCGAATTATATTTTTTTCTCACGTTAAATTGAATCTTATTAGTTGTTATTATGAAAGATTAATTTTATAACTACTAACCATTGAGCTGTTAGTAGTAGTATTTATAAATATTGAAGCTTATAAATTATAAGTTTATTATAAGTTATAATATACAAGAAAAAAATAAAATATTGGTTCATTGAGTTAAGTAATCAGTTCAAGTAATTTAATTTAAAATTAAAAAACAAATATCATTTTTAAAAATGGTCGTATCCATTTTTATTATATTTTACTATAATAACTGCCTTGAGGTATCCTTAAACATTTAAAATTGTTTTTATTAAAACTAGAAGTACTATGATGAAAATATTTTCAATTTCATTGATTTAAAATTAATATTATAGCTAAGGATTTATCAAGTTTTGGAGAACATTCAACTACTCCTGCCTCGATTTTTCGTCTTCTAACTAAAACTACTTGACAAGTGTTTTTAAGCTTCTTTAAATAATACACATTTGAAAATCGTAACATATGATAATAAGAATGATAATATTTTTATAAGTTATCGATATATTCTTAATACATCATAATGCTATATAAGAAGCTGTTCGGGATAATATGTTAATACATTTGTTAAAATAAAATTTGACTGATGCAGCAATAAAAATACTTACATATAATAATGAAAACCAATGAAAATATTATGATACTATTAATAATAGTAAAAATATAATATATTTTAAAAACTATTATTTTCTAACTGTAATATAATGTGGTCTTTATGTGTTTTTTTTTAGGTACTTGATGTACACAAACAAATAATGATTGTGTGTTATAGTGCATCAGTAACCAAATATTGCATTTTTAACAATGTTTTTTCACTTGTGATAATATTATATAATATACTTTAAGGTTAGTAGAAAATATTTATTTATAAATTATAATAGTGAAATTAATCACAAAAATAAATGTTGAGAGCATGAAAGTTTTGATATTCACATTTTTTTATTTATTATTAGAGCGAAAAGCTTAGCTTGTTATTCTTTGATATTTACTTATATTTTATAGTGTAAACTTCAAAAAATTTTTTCGTGGAAAACCCCCCATTACAGGTCAAAACAACGCATTTAACTTATTTTAACAAAAAAGGTAATTCTAAGAATATTGTTTTCACAACGGTCATAAAACAGTCAGGTACATACATTTTATTTATTAGATAAAATGAACAGTTTACTTTGCAAAACCATTAAAGTAAATATTTTCCCACACGATAAAATATCTTCCCAACTGTAACTCGATTTAAATACTGAATTTATGGATATATTTAAGCCCTCAATCCTTTGGTATTTTCATAATTATTTCCAAATAAAACTTCAATAAATTTAGGTATACAAGTAATTTATTAATTTCGAAACGTTTTATCATATTGTTTGTATGTTTGTTAGTCCCACACTCTTATTCACTATAATACCATACATTTTCGTTTATTTAAAATATTGTTGGAAATTATTTAACAAATTGTTCATTTGGTGATTGCAAGCCATGATTTCCGTCTCTATCACACGCGCAACATGGGAATTTAGACGTTTTCTATTACCAACGTACCAATCAATCAATTGATGTGATAAATATTTTGAAAACTTATTTGAATTCGCCATAAGATCTATTTTATATCAAATTTACGTCTTTATTTATTTTGAATTTAAAACCTAAAAATTAACAAAAGTTAATTTTTTCGTATGTTGAGAAGAAAATTTTAAAAATTCTTAAGAAACATATAATACCATGCATGCATATAAAACAATGCAACATACTAAATAAACTCTGTGTACCAATATTCTTTGTTTGTCATAAAACCTAAGAACACGGAAAAATACCACTTATGCAGGGCCTGATTTACCAATTTGTGGGCCCAATACATTTTACAATCTTGGGCCCCAAATTGTCCATTTTTATTTTCTTCAATGCTAAAATAAAAATGTGCGCATAATATATTTTGAAATTAATGTTGTATATAATTAGTACGAGTATATGAATAGTTGGATCATAGAATAAATATTAGGTATATTATATAGGTAATAAATATTATATAGGTATCAAATTAAATGTTTTTACGTTTAATGTTATTAATCTAATTTTATTTCAGTTTTCACAAACATTTCCTTGCTTTTTGCTTAGAAAAGTGGTCAATAACATCATCAAAATTTAGGTTTGCTGTGATATAACGTTCAATAGATATTCCCAGAGCGTCTATATTTTCTTGACTCAATGTAGATCGTAATCTATTTTTAATTCTTTTTAATGAAGAAAATGATCGATTACTGGAACAATTTGTAACAGGCATTGTAAGAAAAATTTGTAGAATCGTTTCCACGTTTTGAAATGCATGTGATATTTGCATATCTTTAATGAATTTAAGTTATTGTCAATGTTGATTAAAGCCATCGTTTTCGCGAAATCCCCATTATAATTTATAACCACAAAAATATCCAAGTAAAATTGTGTTTTCCAAAAATATGATAAAAATGGTATATAATTAATTTTATAAGGCTGAAGTCAGTGGGCCCCCTTTTTCGAGTGGGCCCAGTGCAAATGTCCCATTTGTCCTTGCATAAATATGGCCCTGCACTTATGTTATTATAAATATAACTTGAACGGTTTATATTGTATTGTTCGTGCCAAAAATTGGAATAAAAATAATAATTTGATGAAATATTTCAGTTAGGCGTATTGTTAGTGATTACATAATAATAATTGAATGATTTTATTCGATCGTTTTCTGTCGAAAATGTTATGCTGTATTTATTGAGAACGTTAGGTGTCCATTTCAGTGATCAGTTATCGTGAAAAAAGAAATATGTTTATTATGCAACTATATACATAATATTATATAATACTGTTATCATGTAATCGTGTATCCTGTAACAAACCCTTTTAAACTATTATACTACAATCATGTTCGATGTGAGATTATTCGATTTCAGTCATAACGGTTGTAAGAGATAATTAACGGCCACATTACTCGTTTCGGTGCTACTAGTATCGCTGTTCAAATGGCTGATGTAGCTGGCCAAACGGTTCATATTTTTTCGCGTTTACACATTACACACGCGCGGAACATTAACTCGTGTACAATCGCAATCGCATAATCTCCGTATTTGTATAATATTGTATTCGGAAAGGGACTTGAATAATATTTTCCGCCTCGAGTGTTGAGCCGTTCCGAGACGCGACGTTTTTCCTCATCCCAAGTCCATATTCTGCGATGCGTTTTACACGCAGCCTGCGCCGCTACCGTAGTGACATCATCAAATGTTTACTTTTAGCTTTTTATATTTTCATGTGAAGACCAAATTACACGCACGCCAACAAAAGATATTACATCCAGTTTTACACGACAAGTACAACAACAATATGTCAAACCTCATTCACGCTTATGCCGTGGGCGTTTTGTTGACGGAACGAGATGTTTTCGTTCCAAATGTATACACGCAGCACGTTCCGCGTATACTCCATCTGCGCGATTATCGATAATGCTTTTGTACGATAAAAACAAATAAAAATAATATTAATAATTAAAACGAATGCTATCAGTGCGATAGCAAATATTTTGATGCGTAGATTAATAATTCGGTACTTATAGTATAATCGGTCTAAGTCTAGGATGCTATAGGATGTTCACTTGTAATCCATAAGTTGCACTCCTGCCGAGGCGCATTTACACTCGTATAGTACACCACAGCATATTTATACGCCTACTCGCTCGCACTAAATCTTTGACATCAAAAACAAAAATCTGTCATCGATTGCACTTGACAGTCTAGTTAATTAGGCTTGCTTTGTTTTCCCCATAGTACTGCTTAAGCTACGATTGTTATTAACTTATGCTGTGTGGGTATTTATGAGTCAGACTCGTCGTGTTTTCTGGAACACTATAGGTTGATGGCGAAGGGGTGGTGGCCACTACTTCTCTCCGAACAGTATGCCGCCCCGAAAGCGAAACAACCGACTCGACTATTATAAATGTAAAACAATATTGCGAAAAAAATATGATTTCGATCATGTCAATCATTACTATACACGATCACAGCAGGATAATATTTGTATTATGACCAATCATCTGATCCTGACCGCTGTGGCTCTACATCTTGGGAACGTCCGAGGGTCAAACGTTTAATTGGTAATTTGCCGAAAACGCAGAAACATCAGAGGGAGCCGCAGAAATTTCCAACGACCTATACAAAGCACTTGGCTCTGATCCCGGCAACACAAATAAAATCATAAATTACATCAAGCAAATAAAACTATACGAATTCATGTAATCATCTATGTAATATATTCAACCGTACCCTTTATATTCACGTATTATATTCCAAAATTGTAATTCTATTGGGTGTAATAACCATTTTTGTTACAGCTTATTAAAAAATATAAAATTAAATAATAGTTTTATTCAACTACCACAGCTAGAACGTGACTCTAAACTGGAACAAAGTTCGCAAAATTCGACTATTCGGCCGTTTTTTTATATTTACAGTTCTACGAATTTGAATGAAACCCGAACGTCTTGAATAAGACACCAAGCAAATAAATATAGAAACAAATTATTGACCTGAAACACGCGTATTTGTTTATTTCATTGTCCTGCATAAATTAAACATATTTAATGATATTATATATAATTATTTATTACAATTATTGGCTATATATGTTGGAGGTTTTCTTTGGTTTTAATTATATTCAAGATTTATTTTGAAAATTCTGTTCAATGTTTTACTGTGAAATTGTTGTGTATCCCGTAATAAACTATTCGGATCTTCAAAATATATTCAACTAACATTTTCCCCTCGTTTAATTCGAAAATTCGTGTCTAGAGAATTTTACATTCCACAGTAGCTTATATTATATCGACACAAGTGTTGTAATATTATACTATATTCTTAGTTACAACGTACAATAAATAAAAATGTAGTGGATTTACTGAGCATACATATACAATATGTATATGTATTATAAAATAGCAGTTTCTGGAGTGAAACATGAGCATTAACTTAATGTAAACGTACTTTAGTTTTAATGAAAAATTATTGTAAGCCATTCATTTCCTTTATCAGGTAACACATTTTCGACAGTTATACGAGGGGTTAGTTAACCCTCGTCTACTCTTAACATTAATGACTATAAATATTATGAGGTTCCTTTCATTGCAAGAATATTATTATTTTTATACTTATTATTATTATTATTATTATTAAAAGCGCAAGTTATGATAGCGTAGAACAAATTTGTTTTTTTATTAGTTGCTTTTTTTTCAATTGGCATAACAATGAAAATATGCAGAGTATGAAACTTCGTATTTTTTAAATCAACATTGTTAAGAAAATTCACATTATGCAAACTGTATGTCTTAATATATAGGTACAAAAGACAAACAATATTTGATTAAATAATTAATATCAAATACAGTAGTTAAGCGTAATCATTTCCATGAATAGTATACAGTTTCATTATAAGATGAACAATTTAGAATGTACCGCCTTGTTATAATTAAAATTCCACAACATTTTTTATGCTAAGAAATGCAAATAATAAATATTTTACACCTACAGCTTAGGTGTCTGTACACCTAAACAAAATTCCTATGAACATCTGTTATAATGCGAGCATAAATATATTGAATTAAATGTTTACAGAGATTTTTACCAACTTATTTTATCCACATTTTAATACTTACATGTTATACCTTTAAATGACTATTTTGTACAGAATATAATGAATGAATTAATTATTTTATCGGTTATAAAAATTATCCAAAGAGTGTTTTAACCAATAACTGGACCTACTGGAAAACAAATATTGAATCCAAATTCATAATAATATACAAACGTGAACTTTCTAAACACAGTATTGATAATGTTTTCCGTGATTTTCCACGTGTCACATTGTATAGGCTCAGCGTACTGTACTCAGTCATTCGATCCGTGTTCAATATACATTGTTGAACGGCGAAGTAACAACAGAACTGACAAACACTTAATTCGTTTTCGACAACTAATCTGTACATAAACTTTGTGGCTGCAGCAGACAACGTTCGATAGCGATTTATCGGTTGTCTAAAACAAGTGGAGGAATACGAATCCCCGGTATGTTTGTTTGATCTGATTAACGTTAGCTAAAAGTAATTAATCGAAATAGAAAACTTATCGCATCATCGATGTTTTTCCTCGTTAAACTTTAGATGCGAATGTTAAAAGACCAAACCACGTAGGCACGTAAGCGTTATTCAAAAGGCAACGTAATGGTGTTAAAACATTTGCATGGGTATTGAGAAAAGAGAAAACAAACAGTGTGTTGCAATATAGGGTATGCAAATAAATAGAAAAAAAATGCGGTTCTTCGCAAACTCGTGTTTTCGAAAAACTTGGTTCTTAGCTCCCTCCGAGAGCAAGCGCGTATAATTATTATCACTGCGATGCAACACAGAGAAGTCTCGATAACCATAAGTTGATATTTAAATATTTCATTTTATATTCTGAATAAGACGAGAAATGTACTTGTGTGTATATTGGAATTCAAAAGACATCTCTTAATTTCCGAACAATTTTTTTTGTTAAATGTTCAATCATTAAAATATCAACCTATCTTAATAAGAAATTCGGTTCTACTACTATATCGACCATCTTTAGAAGTATAAACCGATCCACTTTCACTTAGAATTGTTTTTTTCAAGTGCAATGGTTCATTGGTTTCAGATTTAAAAGTAATACCACAGTATCATTCAGCCATCCCTAACTTAATCTCACCCGACCGTGGAGTCTCACCCAACGAGTTTCACCTGTTTTTATTTATTTTTAAAATTAATTCCACCATGCGCGCGTACACTATAAAAACTTGTTATCACTATACTCGTACTTGCAGGTTACTTGTACACGGGAGTACAGCGGACATATAACAGAATGCACTGCGACGAAAACTCATTCGTACTCGTACCCGTGTATGTGTCCCGTGTGTGCGTGTGTGTGACAGTATAACATGACTCGATCATATTCTTTGATGCGTGAAAGAGGTTCTCGGGGAATATATGGTACGTTTTATGTTTACTCATTTTGATGGAAATAGAGAGTAAAGGAGAATGAAAAAAATTTGACAATAGTGTGAAGTTTCATTGACATTTCTCCTTTGTTCGTTTTATTTCAATTATTCGGGTGCCTGCGGCGGGGGGAGGAGGAAATAAAGTGCGATGTATTCGAATCTATATATGATAAACGTTGCAGTTGTAGTTTAGTTGAAAATATCGTGTTACATCGTCTGCGTGTACAGCTGTCTTCGACTTAGCCGCTTACGTCGTGTGAAGCGCACGAGTGTGTTGATGACGTGGTGTAGGTTACACACCTAGACATATACGTATAACACACATTCGTGAAAACTGTGTCGCAAATTCGATTTTTATCATACCGATCACGGGCGGCTGCGGCGGCATAATAATAATATAATCGTGTACCGCGTGCAACGTGCGGCGGTTTTATTATATTTTTATTTTTTAAATTTATATACCATTGACTTTTCAATCGGTTTCGGTCTCGAAATCGTATAGAACACGTTAAGCTCTCTTTTATCAAAAAACTGGCTGTAGTTATATATCCATTCAAAACACTATTCTTTGCGCTATAGATAGGAGAAAGAAAATCCTTGTATTAGCCAGCGGAATCAATAACTCCTGACGTATCGGCGTTGGAAAGCGATCAATCAACGTCGCCCTTTTTTTCCCTTTATTTTTTCCCTTGTTTTTTTTTTTACACTTGGACCCATCCATCGAGCAAGTTAAATATATGCGTAGTCTATGAACACGCACTCAACCGTATAGCGAATAAATAACATGACGCATTTAAAAACTTATAGAACGTATACGCTGGTACCTTTAATCATTATAATATTGTATACCTTGCGCGTTTGCTCGGAAAACAAATTTAATAATTGTTATAATTATTTTTATTCTCATTAGTATTATTATTATCATTATTATTATTACAATTATTTTTATTGTTATTTTAATTTTTATTATTATTATTCTAATTATAACAATTATTTTTATCTTTTCCACTGTAATAATATTCATCGCCTTGGACCCGTTACTCTGTGCTTATAGGGTATACGATACCGTTGTAAATGCCGTAAAAATAACTGCAGACGATTACAATAATTTCAAATTACAACTATGTTTTTTTAATTTAAATTATGCTGTGCAAAAAGAGATTATTGTTCTACTCCGCGGTGATACGAATACACACATCACGAATCTCATTCAGCGAGCGTTTACAAGGGGAAATGTTAAAAAATCGTAGACAAGCGTCAGCGCTAATGTTGCGTAAGACACTTCGATTGATGTCCTCATCTCGTCGAAGAATCGTACAGTTTGTTGACCGAATAATTTATAGTACAATAATTGCATCACGTAATGGTCCAAGTGGACCATAGGATATTGTTTGAACAATATTTGTGAACTCACTTTAACGCAGTCATTAAATAACCCGCTCGCAGTTCCATTCAAATAGTGTACGCCGTTTTACACGATCATTGTTTTATTTGTTTTTAATCAAAACGAAATTCCGGGAATTCATTTCTTCTACACATGATTATTTTGAGTAAATGGTCCCTGTTGTTTGTTGAAAGCGTTTTTTTTTTTGCGTTCGCGTTTGCGTTCGCCTCGTACAGTTTTTGATATAAATTGAATTTACGATCGATTGGAATGTACGACTACGGCGCATAAAATATTCGAAGCATTTTTACTACCCTAAAAAGTGTTCAACAAATAAATAAATGAAGTCACATATCGCAGTTAACCCAATTTACAGTGTCTTCGCTCTGTTCGATATCCATACGATTCGATTTCAAAAAATGACGTATCGAGTTGTGTTGAGAAATCAAATTTACATAATTGCGCTTGTGTAAAAGTGTTACCACGCGAACTACGTTAGAGCACAATTATATTCGTCCGGTGTGCATTCAATCGGTAACTGTACATTTGATGTTAACAAACTGCACTCGCAAGGGATCAGCAATGAAAAAAAAAAAAACATTAAGTTCGGCTCAGTGGCGTCGATGCCTAAAAATGAATTTACGGCGAAAGGCGACCTGGTGGAAAATTCGATCGCCCATCGCTATTTTCATGGGTACTTTAACCGGCTATTCCAGCTATTATTAATAAATCCGGCCGTTCGCCCACTCACCGATTAACCATTGTCAATTGTTGCCATATTATTGTATTAGCACACAGATATGGTCGTCGCCCTCGCATCGGTTCGCTGGTTCAGGTCAATTTGTATCGAACGCAATGCAGTTCATCATTTCCGAATTAAATCGTACATCAATTTAAAAACTATTGTTTTTATGGGATTTCAAAAAGATAAACAATGAACCCAACGGCAGTGGGAACGTAGTCTTATGCGTCTTACGTATACGTATAGCCTGCTAGAGCTTTGAAGATAATAATATTAAATTGAAGATGTTTTTCTTTTTTTTTAATTTATTTTTAATTGCTTTTTAAAAAATCTATTAAGCTCGACAATGACATTAATTAAAACACAACGGCACAATAATTACGGTGTATACACAAAGAAAAATAGAGTAATAGCTTTTCGATTACATAAATATATAGGCAATATAAAATTACACGGAAGAAATAAGGTCCTAGATATAAATATTTATACTGTGGTCCGTGGATATATATATATATATATATATATATATATATATATATATATAAATATGATAATTAAAACATTAACGACGTTGATATGAAGTACATTTATATGTGTGTATGATGAAATTAATGAGGTAGTGATTTGTAGGTAGAATAAATGGATAAGATTATCATGTAGCTTAGATTTTAATTTGAAATAAAGTAGTAATGCACGAAAATAGGTTTAAGTGAAATCATGTCTTTTGTTTTTAGAGCGTTTAGAAATGAGGAATGAAGGACTGATTAGTGAATTTAGATCCAAAGTTAAATGCGACGAATATCGGAGATATTATGTTCTATTGACGTATCGGTGTAGGTGTATGAGAATTGAGAACTTTGACTGATGGGACCATTGAATGTAGTTTTTTGAAGGGTGACTTAAATGTTAGGCAACCCCTAAAATTTACGATAATATTTTGCATAACTATAAGTAGATAAAATAGTATTTATAGTAATATATTTCTTGCAAATCCAACTGTTAAAAAATACATGTATGCAGTCATCCATACAGTGTTAACGCGACTCAAAAATCTTTATACGATTTTCCGTGATGGTGATTTTTTAAGACGTTGTGTCAAGCAAGCGCCACGAAAACGCGTTTTCATTAGTTATGACTTATGAGTAATAACGAAGGAGTGGCCAAATTACGGATCGTGTTTAATCGTAAGACGTGAAACATTTTTGTTATCAAAAATTTCAAAATAATATAGTGTCTTTGATTTTATTTTAATTTTTTGATGTCCTATATTTAATAACGTTATTACTTTTTAAATTTTAATGTAGGTATTTTTTATTTCTTAATTAATACCTCTCTTACCCTCACGTATTTGTTGCACGTTATTTGTTTTCATCAGCACTTTAACTTGATTTGGTTTACTTATCTGGTTAGAGCAGTCCTTAACAAAAATTGTGTTAGATATTGATTCAAATTTGAACGATTTTTAGATTTAAAGACACATGTTTTCAAATTTCCGACAACAATGACAACTGCATTTGAACTTCTTCACTCTTTCGACTTCCAATAGTTCTAAGGCCTAAGGGTCAATATTCTAAAGCTGCTGTATCCGTTAAAATAGGGTTTTGTTATTGTCCATCTATTTTCAATAACATCAACAATTGTAAAGTGTTTTTCTAAAAATCTAAGCCACGGTTTAAGTTATTCAAATACACGATTCTATTTTCACTGGCATGCTTGCGATATAGTTTAATCGAAAAACAATGTGTTAAATTAAAATTAAATTATTAACTATTATGATTAGCGTTTTTGTTGGTTATTATAATATATCACGAGAGGGTTTCAACATGAAAATACTCGCAAAGTATATTTTTTCTGCTATAAAAATAAAATGAATCGAAAAAGTTTTCATTTTGGATGATTCAATAATACTAAATAGTTAATAGAAACGAACAAACATGGCAAAGGAGCTGATCAATTTTGATTTTTTTTCTTTCTCGACTTGACCCTTATTGTCACCACTCACCAGCTGTTCAGTCAAACAACACGCAACACATTATATTTAAAATCAGGAGACATGGAACAAAACCTGTTAATTAAGAACATAATTATAATTATAATAATGCCTACCCAGATAGTGTTATTGAAACTCTACACTTAGACAATTTGAAACTTGTGCGTGATTTCATGACATTCCTTATGCAAAAGTTTACTGTATTTCAGACTAAATTAAATGCGTACAAGGTAATTATTTGTCGTGGGGTATTAAAGAGCTAACTGTAACAGTTCATGGAAAAACAGCTCTGTGCTAAAATTACAAATCGTATGGTAAATAATTGTTTATTTAAGACGGAAGCATATGATGCTCTCAAGAACATGACATTTGTATTCGTTGAAATACTCCATATTTAAAACGTTGTTTACGGTTCGGTTTTCCCCGGGATCTTGGTTTTAACGTTTGAACATATTATGGTAAATATTTCAGTACTTTACCACTATCCATCATAATATCGCGTAAACAATACCGAAAATGTTATCGTTGAATATGATGAAATCGCATGGTAGAGTTGTTAACAAAGGAGTTGCAGATACCATTGTAACTTTGTGCGAATATTTATTGAAACACGATTCTAGATAACGCACCTGTGTATACGATTGGTCTGCGTGACAGTGCAGTGGTACGAATACAAATATACTGCAGTTATCATTTCAATATTAAAAATCGATGTATGATAATATAAATTATCAGCGTATAGGTATTCTAGAAACTATATAATATGTATTCAACATGATACTCAGTACAGTCATTATACGGCATTCAAATGACGAGAAATTAATGATATATTTCAAGCAATTGTTTCGCCACAAAAAATCAGCAATTAACACTAGTAACATAACGATAGTAGGTAATATTAAAATACTGTTTCGAATTAACATAAAAATATCGCAGTTTGACGTTGACCTGCAACACGCCCACAGGTATGAGTGATTCAGGAAATGTCCGTTCCGTTATCTCGATTTTTAATTGGTTCACGGATTTTATTTCGTTGAGCCCGCCATCACATTCAACATGGATAATAAAACATGTTCGCCAACCATAAACCTGAACGGCCGTTGCCGTCAACAACGAATTCACTTCATCGTTTCGCTGCTTTGGCGACTGAAGAGGGCAACGAAGTCGATCTCGATGCCTCTTGTGATGTTTCCAAAGTACGAATCCATTGTATACTATCAACGTGACATCGTCAGGGCTCCGCCAATCTATGTTCAAAATATTAACGATTTCTCTGCCTTCAAAAACACATTAAAACAATTCACCGGTTCATTGGTTCACAAATAAGTCATCGAATTATTTTTTGATTTTCTGCCCTCACTGACGCCTAAACTTTAATACAATCACACAACGCCCAATGTTCCCACCAGCGACCGTTTTCACTCATTCATGCCACCTACATATTGACCCCACGAGGTAATTATCAGAAATATCGACCCTCATTTCAGATTTATTTGATGTCCTCTTGGAATAAGGTCACTCCGCCAGAATTTTGGTGAACGTCAACAAAAACGGATGCCGACTTCCACCGTCTGTTGTGGATCTCGAACCCGACACCAACAATAAAGATATTCTAAATCTGTCATCGATGTTGTACGCAAAAATCAAAGTTGCATTACCCTACAGATAGGGATCTACCACAGCGTTGAAACTGTTAGACATACGGACTTACCGCTAACTATTAAATGTGGGAGAGATCATTCTTCAGATATTTGTACCAAAGACAAAAACAGCCCACCCAAATGTGTCCTTTGCGCGGGTGACCATACTTTTAACTACAGAAGATGTCCTACGTACAAAGCACTTTTAAAAAGCATCGTAAATCACAAAAGTCCTAAAAATTTAAATTTGAATACAGTACTTACGTGTCCTACTTTCTCTTCAACACCTCACATTTCCAAAAGTTGTTACGCCTCCGTCACCGATTTTTATAATATTCTATCACCTTATAGCTCCACTAACGATAAAACCTTTTCCTCATATTTATCTTAGAACTTTCCGCATAATATTATCCCCTCATTTCCTTCCTAACCGCTGTACTACACTAGTTAATTCGGTTATCATAATGTTTTACTCACAGATAACATATATTTTTTACTAAACACTAGCTTGGTTTCGCGATCGATATCATCTACATTCTACAGTATTCATATTATCATATTATATTATTACACATATCTCCTTTTTATTGTATATAATTTTATTGATTTATTGATTAATTATCTTCGTGCTCTACATATAATTGTCGAACTGTGTCATAGTAATTAGTATTTTACTAAATGATTTTTAGAATAATAAAAAAAGAAAAACTAAACATAAAAGTATTGTAATCATTACCAAAATCAAAGTTTTTCCTTTTTGAACGGGTCAGGGGGTCCGGATCTTTATACTTTATAACTGAAACGAGTCTATCACTCAGAAAATATTAAGAACCACTGCTCGGAGCGGTCTTGCTCCTCCGCAGTTCGTAGTTACATTCAGAAACGGTCCGAGTGGACTTGTGTTTTTTTCACGTGTCTGATCGACATCCGAAACGTGTACGATAACGCGGTCGCGGTGTACCGACGGCGTACACGGTTTATAACATTTTCCATTCGGCTACGATATTCATGTCTAATATTGATAATATTGTGTTAACGACGACATAACAATGCATGTACTGCGGGTAATTAATGACCAGGTAAAACGTCACTGTTGCACATGAGCACATTGTACAACGCGTATTGGTACAATACTGCATGTTATCACGATATGTTCTAAGAATATATTATGGTCACCTACGATACATAATTTCAACGTTACACACGCATATTTCGGTTGAAAATCATCATTGTATTTACATAATTTTTTCCGATCGAAAACGGGTTATTATTCCGCATTTCTCGGCAATAACCGTGAATGCATTATAACGTCATCGAAGTGTAGCGCGACGGGTTTTCGTTCGATCGTACTCGGGAATTTTTCATCGGATTGCGCACGAGCATCATTACCTATTACGATCGTATCCGTTGAGAAAATAGCGACGTCAAAATACCCGCAATATCACTGTAAATCACCAATCGAACACAGTGCATCGCGCTGCACTTGTCACACACGTTTTTAACGGTTTCCGCGCACGGATAACGCGACTGAAAATGACGCTCGGCAGCGCTTTCCAAGCGAACCGAATGAAATTGATCGCAACCACGTTGCGTTTGCTGTACGGTAAACGCGAAAAACGTAGCGCGGTAATCGTAGTGTACGTCCTAATGCTGTGCGGCGGTATTATATTAATATGGTGTCTGCGGCGTGAAACGAGCTCGGGAAAATGGATTTTTGGGCGGTACCGACAACACGGATTGTATGTTTTATTAATAAAACCATAATTTATTGCTCGGCACACGGGCACGAAGCGGTAAATCATAATATTCCGTTCAACTGTTGTACTGCAGGAGAGAATACACTTTGGATAGCCGGACATAAATTACGTGCACCTGCCCAATTAATAAACTACTCGTGATTAAATAGTACGCTTCGATATTTCCCGATAAGTGTAGTGAACTTTGATTCACCCTTCCCTCATCACACCTTACACACAAAACGCAAAAATAGCTGAGAACGGAAATCGTTTTCATATGTATATAAACTATTCTACCCATATCATTTATTTCGTACGCCTACCGCGGACAATAGAACACCGTGTTCTTTATTTCAAATAATCGTATAAATTCAACCGCCGCTTGTCCGTCTTGCGATCGGAGAAAATACAACTATACGTCTATACACCGATTGAACGGGAACCTTTTATAATTATGTATAATCGTTAGAAAGGACTGTGTTCGCGAATTCAATGTTCAGTACATTATAATATAATATCGATTGGCTATTTTTGTTGATGATGGCTCGCGATGTGATTGACCTGGCCAATAATTAACATCGTTTCTTATCACTCTGTTGACTTATTTGTGGACAATGCTTATGCGTAAATATTGTCACGAAGAATGTATAACTTGTAAACAATATTTTTTTCGAGCATGACATTTGATCGGATTTTTTTCAATTTGCAAAATTCAGTGTTGAAACACTGAAATACCAAAAATGGAAACATCCGTTACTTATCTTGTGTCGTAATGCTTTAAACTTTTAATACATTGTGTTCATAAATTGCGATTTACGAAAACTTTATTTTGAGTAAATATATATATATATACATTATGGCCATCTTTAATCAAGAAAACACCTTATACGACGTAGTTTTGTACAACTCGTAGTGTCTTGGACTTTTAAAATTGTTTAATAATTTTCTATTGAAGCCAATATTTTAAGTCTTCGTTTTGTAGTGTATTTGGTCCGTGAGGGAAATATCTTATTACCCACGACTGTAATATAGTGATGTTAGTATAAACGGTGTATTTACCTACTACATAACGGTGCGCATTCATATTTTGTTCACCAACAGTTTATATACGACAATTTTGCTGCTACCTTGTATTTTAATATGAAATTATTATTTTCTTTTTATTGTAAATGAAAAAAGTTGGATTTAGTGCGTGGGCCATAATTTATTACGGATGTTTCATTACGGTATCTTGGCTTCCAAACAGCGGGTACATTTCAAAAATCACGATTTATTGATTGAAAACATTTCTAAGATATTTAAACATTTCATATAGGGACAGAATATTAACTTTAAAGAACTTTTTAATTCCTTTGTATATTCAAAATCCAAATTAGTAAGAAGAAATGCAGGAGTTTTTTTTATAAAAATGGTTAGTTAATAGAATGTTGATAAAAAAAAGTTGATACTACGAGACAAAATAAGTATAGTTAATCTTTAAATTCGAACTGTTGAAAGTATTCGGGTTGTACAACAGAGATGGCAAGACGATTTCAAAAGCCTACCAATGTGTGATCTCAAAAATAAAGTAGTTTGTCAAAGAGAGAAAAAAAATCTTCTTGTGAAGGATTTATGAATGGTTCATATATATTGTTTTTACGGCTAGAAGATATATAATAGATCCAATATAAACCCGTTTTGTCAGTTTGTTTATTCGTTCTCCAAAATTTCGTCATTGCTACCAATGTAAAAATGATAACCTGATACATTCAAACTTAGAAATTAAAAATAAATAATATCCTGAACTAGAGTTATTGTCTTATTGGTATGTGTGATTATAAAATTTGAAAAATTGAAAATTGTATACAAGTCAAAATTAAGAGAACCTTAATCATGTAATACAAGATTAGTTTTATAGTCTTATAAGTTATATTACATAAACATATTTGAATTAGAAACTATAAAATTAATTTAAAACTGTATTTAATATACTCCGTGGATTGTGTGTTTATGAGAAGATCCCTGCATTTATTGTATACATTGTTTTGGGTTTTAAGTTTTTAAAATATAATTAAAGTTTAAAATGTGGTTTACCATTATAAAACTAACTAGCGCCAAGGTGACCAAATATAGACGATTTACCAAAACGTCGCAGTGAGTTTTGTTGAGAACCTACCATCAAATATAATAGATATAATAACAACTCTCGATTGTAAAACATATTTTCCTAATGATAGAGCTATAATACAACTGTTTTTGCCGGCCGTGTCCATCGAATGTATTTCAACTAGAAGAAATATATAATAATCTATGTTGTATTGTATAGGTAGTATTCGTTTTATACAACGTTCGTGTGGTCCAATATTTTCCGTACTGTTTTTAGAAACTTACGAACTCACAGAATCCAAATACGGAGCGAACCGTTTGTCCACCCTTCACCGTCCGCAGAGAAAATGGCTTTCTAGTTCTATTGTACATTTTTCATAAAGGCTGCCCGCACAAAAGCTTCTTTTAGTGCCGGAGAGCCGTCAACGTCATTTCAGCAAATACACTATTATATATAGCCACTTCATATTTCGATCGCAGCTATTTTGCACTTCGCTTACGTCCAATGGCATAGTATACCGCTGTTGTACAAGAAAACATTTTCATCAAAGGTATAACGTCTAACCTATAACGTCAAGACTTGTTATTATTTTTCCCTCTCACTTTAGTCATCCGGTCTTATCTTGCCATCGAAACGATTCGTCTGCAGTCCACGAATCATCATCATTCATTATTATTACTGTGGTTGTTGTTGTTTAAAATTTTCCTACGTTTTAGCAGGAGGGGGGGGACATTTATATATTAATAAATTAATTATTGCACTCTGGGCCGTTTTGCAACAACTATACGGAATTGGATGTTGATCACCTGAGTGCAATATGATAGTATATACCGTCTAAGAGTACAGGTAGTACTTGTAGTGAATGTAATGTATTCAACTAATCACAATATATAGTGACGTGCGTCCCTTCGACTAAGCGCCATTGAACACACGATTCATTAAAAGAAAACTATACGGTACGAACTTTGGGAAACAATTCAAACAGTTTTATTGTACTGAATGTTTCCGAATGTGACTAAGACGAAAACGCGTAGTGTAATACATTTTGAATAGTATGTAAAACGACTCTGCGATGTTAAGTATAGCTGTACTTTGACGAATATTAATATAAATACTTCTACGAAGCGCCAAGCATAGTTTTTGTCAAGGACATATTCTTATTAAACCACCACCACGGTTCTGTGCGGTGAGTGGTACGCAGTCATTGATGCGAGTGAACGTTCACGAAGAAAATGGAAATCGCGCGAAAAAATCTAAAATTTACCCTCGGAATATTAATTGTATCTCTGAAACAATTAAATCGTGTTTTTAAAACGAGACCCAATACCGCCTGAGTCGATTTGTAGCACTCGATGAACGTGATGAGAACCTATATATTGTTATATTAATATTCAGAGGTTTCTAGCAAGCGTTAATGATGCGCCTTTATTAATGATACATTTATTTTACTTATTCCGGGATGAAATATACAGTCATTATTCGGATTTGTCGATAATTTATATTTATACTTAAAGATAGGTAACGCATCAACCTTCTATCTTGCTGTTTCCATATTATATTTTCAGTTTATAATTTATGTTTGCGCTTCTTCCATATTTTCTAAAGATCGTTATGGCCGTAAGAAAATATTATATGATGTTAGAAAAACGAAAAAAAAAATTTCTAGTTGCAAACTTATGTTGAAATATATATTATATATACTTCAATATAAACTTATTATAATAAAATAAAAATAAAATAATAAACTTATTATTAATTGTAATAATTCGAGTTTTTAAGGATTTCGATTTGTTTTTGATTCAAAGGTTTGGGTTTCACAACTGGATTGTGACGCTGCAAGACGTGCGTTATCTATAAAAATGTTAACTGTTCCGGCAACAGCCGATGACAACTAATCATCATTTATAAATACAAGACTTAAAATCAAAAATTATATACTATTTAGAGACTGTTAATTGTATGCTTTCTGTACTCTGATATTACGCAATCGTTTTTTATGACCGAATAATTCATCTCGCACATAAAAACTGTGTAACTCGGACTTTGTTTCTAATTTCACTTTACACGAAAAATGTAAATAACCGTGTTTTCCAGAATAACAATATTATATCTAAGATAAGTTTGTACATTTTATTATATTCGATTAGGTACCTATCATAATATTGTTCGATGTGCCCATCAATTATTACTACACGAGTTGCATTATATTATTGTTTTCCATGTTTAGGGTCTATTGTTAATCGAAATTACTTTATCATCCAGACAACAAATTATCTTATATATCTATACTGGGTATCATGAGTCTAGACTGTAGACGTTTAGTTGAGATTTTTCTACTTCTATTCAAACATTTCAAACTATGAAAACAATGCTATGAGACAGTAATAAAATACGTACGTATAAAGTCTGATTACGATTGATCGAATTTATTTTAATTATCTTAATGATATATGATTTTATACGCATATATACCACACTAACATAAAATGTTTCGACACTAAACTTTTAGCGACTTTGATTGTTCTATAGTAATTTATCATCGTGCAATGTAATGCATATTTTACTGTTGAATTTTTTCGTCCATAAAAAATCCAATCAATATGAATCGATCACAGCACAAGTTATTTGTGGTTTCAGCACATATTTATTATACGCCATAATGTGTGTAGACACTTTATGGATCATCACATATTTTTTTGGCATAAGTATAAGTAATTTAATTTTGTCTGAGGAGAGGACATGTAATTTCAATATAAATCTAATTCGGATTTATTGTGCAATTTAAACTATATGAAACGTGATTCTACAAAATGCTCAATCATTTACGATATTTTATTTTTAAATATGAAATATGTTTATTTGTTACCATGTCTTATATTGTAAACAAGTTTAAAAAGAACCCTTATTTTGGGTTGCTAGCACACATTATCATTAAACAATTAAAGTCAAGCATAGTAATTTACTAACTATTAGTACTCGGATGTTGTGTGAGTTGCATATTGTTCTGCACGGTCATATCAGGACAGACTACAAAATACAAATCCAAACTATACAGTGTCGAGCTTAAAAATCTAAAGTTTAATAATATGCATTATTCGCATATTTTGTAAATTTTAGGAAAAAAGAGGTCTTTATGCATATTGAATATTAACCTAAAAAAAAATAAAAATATTTTCTTTTAACCGATGTATATTTAAATAATATTGAACATAAAACTCAATATTTTTATATTTTTATATTTTTTTAACGTAGGAATTTATTGTCAACGTTTCAATCGACTACAACGTTATACATTAATTGTTGACAACATTAGATGTAATTTTTGCATATTTTCCTATTTTTACTTGCACTTTCTGAACTTTTTCGATCCAATAACTACCGAGCCGTATTAATTATGTTTTTCAGACATTGAGTGTATTTTCTCAGTGACATCGTGACAACGATCGAGACTAATAATACTTATAGCCGGGGTGCGCGGAGTTTGAACTATCAACCATAGTCTTTAGTGTTATTTGTTTCTCAATATCGTGGACACCGTTGAGGGCCCGAGAGATAACCAGATATAAAAAGACCCAAAATTATTATAGCTGGGAATTCGGAGTGTATGCAAGAGAGCTTATATTGAATTGATGTGTACACGCTATGTTCGTGTACACAACAAATATGCGGACGCGTGTGTGTAATAATATGTGCACATGTATATGCGTCGAGTGTGTGCATGCGTGTGTGTGTGTATGTCTATGTAAGAGGAAGATGTTGAAAATGCTCGTCTATCCAAACATTTCCGGAAAATTCTGATTTATTGAACTCTTGCGATGATTTCCACAAGCTCTATTTCTATTTCTCTCGTTCTTTTATGCTGTTTTTTCAATGAGTATAAGGGGTTTTTTTGTATTCCGATTTTTAGAAGAAATTTCAATCGGCATGCATTCTCATCTCGTATAGTATAGTAGCTGTGTTCCCTTCAGAACAAAATTTGAGCATCAGCTATTCTAATAAACAACAATTTTCTACTTGAAATATTTCACGTACGGCATGTATATATAGTATTATTAACGTGCGTTTCCTTATTCAAAGACACAATTTAGTGAAAGAAAAGACAGAGGAAATATATTTCCGCGAGGAAAAGAATCGATTTCATTTCTAAACCATTATTTCTTTTATTACCGCTGCTTATAACATATTCAGTGAATGTGTTCTGTTTGCGCAAGCATGCACGTACTGCCGTATTTCAATCGATGTCATATTATAACGATAATTATAACATCGGAACAAAAATAAAATTTGAAAGACGTGGTAAAATTTAAAACGCAGCTCAAATTGTTTTACGAGTTAAATGTTGTATCCGTTATAAATCTATTTGTGAGTATATCAATACCAACTGAAATGCATATTTAGTGAGTTGATTTGTTTAACAGATTATATTAAACAATAAATATCTTATACTATAAGACTTATAGACTTGATTGAAGTACTATAATACGCATTATATTCTATTGAAAACTGTATAAACGGCTTCTAATGGCATTCATGAGTACATCTACGCATTACGGTATACCTATATAACCGTTGTTGTTGTAATCTGATAAATTATCCAGCCATAACGTTAAAAAAATGTATTTAAGTAGAAACATATTCATCGTTACATATTTTATTAGACGAATAAGTCGTAATTAATGAAAAATATTTTAAAAAAATGTTGGCATACATATTTATGAATAATTCTGGGGTAGCGTTGTTATAACTGTATACACAGATCGAAATAACCGCGAAAATCGAAAACATTTGTAAAATTCAAAGAACTTATTTTTTGAAGCGTTCATAAAGTTAAACTTATACTTGGTATATGTTATAAAATAAAATGTAACGCATTTTATAATATACTGTTGTATTGTAAGTGATCGTTATCTACAATTTAGTTTTTCATTCGTGATAAGTATTTTTATTTTAACTTGTTAATAAGGTAACTTTTTTCAAGTATGGTATTTATGTTTTCTTTTATAAAATTTCACAATTAATATTGACGGCTAATAGGTACGTGTAAAAACGTGATTTTAAGACTGGACCATTAATGTTCAGGTAACGGTTATAGATCACGATTAAGCTGTATAAAGCGCATAAAATAATTTATTTCCAAGAGAATCACGCGGTCGCTATATTTTCATCTGTAAAAAATAAAACGAATCGAATTAAAAGCGCTATGAATAATTTTCTACGTGCTCTGAACACGCGCAATACAAACCGAGTGTTAACGTTTTGAATGTAACTGGAAACTATTCGTATAAAGGTTTCTGTACTCCATATTTGGATGCGCTCTAAAATTTATTAATACCGTAGGTGGATCAAGACATTTGTCTTGCGATAAAAGCGGAATTGAATTAATTATTTACGTATCACGTGTACACGTAATACCTCGTAATACGAATCCGCTTAACACGCAATCCTGCGTAAAATACACGTCTTGCCCATTGAAATATTCTAAACAATCCACGCACGCATATTCTATAAAACGTTTAAATATTTGAAAGTGTAATTTTCAACGGCCGGTTATAACGTTTCAATACCACACGGAACACTAGTTTTTATTCGACCAAACACGATTAGCGCGTAGGCGCGCTTAGTAAATGGAACAATAATTTTTATTTATCATTATATGTTTTCGAAAACACGGTCTAAGTAATATCATTGATTTTAGAATAAACTATTATTATTATTCTAAAATCAATAGTAATATCTAAACGAAAAATCGTCTCACGTATATATATAATTATAATTGTCTTTTTACACCACCATATTATCTTTTAAATAATATTCTTAAATTACATTTAGTTTGGTATGGACTACATTATCAACAATGACGTCTGAAATTTAACGAAAACAAAACACGGCTAATGGTGTTTATAGTAGAGGCAACGCATAAATCAACTAGAAACTAAATCCTATACTAATTGGTTGTATAATATATTCAATATACCTACTATACAATTCATATGAAGTAATATTATGTTAAATCCATTTGTGATTTTTTTTTTTTAAATTGCTTCAATCATACTTTTTAGATTTTTTCACATTAATGTTTGTAAACGGATAAAGTCAAAAATATATTTTAAGAGTTAATTGAAAAAAAAAAAAATGTAATTTAAACACTTCCCTAAAAGCACCAAATAACCAAAACGAAGTATAAAAACTGTTATTGTATTAATAATGTGGCATTTTGTGCTTGAATCCAATTTGTCCAACATTTTAATTTTTAGTTATCACACAATAATAGACAGAAAATATATATATTTTAGGTACGTATATAGACATACGAATGCGTTACATGCTTGCGAAAATGCGTAATAAATAAAATTAATATTGTTTTAAATGATATTTATTTGAAAACACAATTCATGAACCGAAAATGATTTATTGCTCGATGCAAAACGATTTAGTGTTTTAGTATTTTTATTTTGGCGTTTGGATTCGCGGCACAAAGAAAACATTATACATCATAATAATATATTATAAACACCTATACGCGGACGGTGAACGGCGGGCAACTCAAAATATTTCGGTCCACACGCATTCACTCCTCCGAACAGAATTCCAATAAGGATACGGCTGCGGAAATAAACCTATATAATAATCGTTATAATAATAATAATAATCGTTAATATTATTAATAGGTACACGTGTCCAAGGGGCCAGATAACCTCCGGGTAGGAACAGTGGGCGGGGGTGTTACATCCAATAGGAACGCGTTGACCGCAGGGTCTATAATAATCGAGTGATAATACACCGTTGGGTAGGTGCCCAGACTTAAATCGGTTCACATCTCGCAATAAAAGTGTCATCCCGATTTTGTTTACGAGTCCCACGCGAAAATTTAACTGCTTCCACGAAATTTGTTTGTTTTTAGATTTATACTTTAAACTTCTCGTTTTAATTGTATATTTTGTGTGTGTGTGTGTGCGTCCGAGTGGTTTTTTTTCCTATCTCCAATTTGTACCCTGCCAACTCTACGTAACTTCAATTATAAAACAAAGTTTAAGCACGAATTAAATGCAAAGGATTTCAACGAAAACGGCACTGGTGTTATATTTGAAAATTATATGGCAACTTTAAAATATTTTCTGATTCATATATGACGTGGTATTTTAGTCTGCGAGCATTGACTTTTTGACGTTCCCGCTTGAATGTGCCATAATATTACTCGATTTTCACTCTAAAACGCTACGCAACTACGTAGGTATGTAAATCTCGATTTCATTATGTTTACGGTACCTATAATAATAATATATCGGCTCTGATCATCTGCTAATAATTATATGATTATATTTTTTCTTTATAATGCATTGTTTTATCCTTCCAAAACATTGCTTTAAAGAAATTAATATACAACTCTCTCTTAAATATCAAACCATACACTCCATTCAGATTTTAAATTAAAAACAATCAACGAAGAAGCTAAATGCTTCCTCATCCGTATTTCCTAACATTCCTCTAAATTTCAGGTTATCCTCCCAGTCAATTAAATGGTGAATGGTGAAGGGATCTTATACAATAGCTATACAAATATAAGGGAATAAACTTAACATTTAAACAAACACATCATGATCCCACCAACAATCAAAATTAAAGTCTCATCTCTATAGGTGACTTTTATCAACACTATGTACTAATTATGAAATTATTTGACTGATAGTTAAGCTCATTAGGTCAACTGATAAAAATTGTATTTTTCATCTTCAAATAAAAAATAAAACACAAATTTATATTGTTTTAAAATAAAGCTATTTTAAAACAATATAAATTTGTATTCGGAAACATTGCATGACCCGAGTTGTCCATACTTAAGGTTGTGTGATCCAAGCCAACGGTGCACAACCTTTTTTGATCCACCACCAACCCTTAATATATTTATTTCAATGAGGCGACCCTTACATACAACACAACACTTGGGATTTGACCAATATTTTGAAGCCAGTAGAAGTTTATACTCATTTAGTTACAAAGTTTCATAATTTTGTAATAGTGTGAACAACTGCAATGATCCGACGTATTCTCGTAATTTTTAAAACTATGATATATGGAATATGACTTTACTGAAATAAATTTTATTTAAAAAAATTATTTTCGTTGGATAGAAAAGGATACTATCAAGTAGTACCAAGTTTTACGTAACTTAGCGACTACACCATGACATATTATATATTCAATTTTGACCGATTATTCCCCATCAAAATTCATAATATATGCATGAACACCTCGTCGAATCTCGATGCATTTAAGCGATTCATTTGACGAACTAACCGATATATTCAATAACTACTGCACTTTATGATGCGTTAATATACCCTTTTGGTATCAGATATAGTTACTATAAAAAATAATCAGTTTGTCCCGCTGTAACATCTTTCGCTCGCGTAGTCACGTCCGATTCGTTTTGGCTTTTACTTATACATACGTAATTTGCATTTTCATAGCTGAACAGTACAGGCGTGTGTATTGACTTCTCGCGTCTTATAATACGCTCGCGGTAGTGCGTCGCGGATACCGATTTCTCGTTAGATGAGTATATATGTATAATTTTGTGGCAGCGAAATAAACCATTGCAGGAGTGGTGCTCCGAGTGGAACGTAATAATAATAATAAAAAAAAAAAAAGAGTATAAAAATAAAAACAAAAAACAAAATACTGCGATTGAATTGCCACAAAAGACTATGCGGAGTAGCAGTAACCAGTAATCGGTTTAATATTCCAAACAGGGTTGGCGATTTTATTTTAATATGTAACGTCACATCTGGCGCCGGAAAACATGTTTCCGCCCTTAGTTGTTCTCGATGTAATTTCAAAGGTGAAATATTTTTAATAAGGAAATAGCTACACACCGCTGTAGCGGGCGGCGCGCGCCACTTCAAGTCGCCGGGAACATCGTTTGCCGGGCGCGCGTACCTTTTCGGAGGGCGCGCTTTGTACAAAGTTTTTGGACGACGGCGACGTTAACTTTTCACTTCGAGGCCGATTCACAGACGAAACGGCGGTGGCCAGCGGGGTGAAACTTAAAGAGACCGCGGCAGCAGACCTCTTTACGACAGCCATTCACGTCCACTGAGGCACGGTTTTTTTTTATTTTTTTTCATCAGCGTAACATAATTCATGTATTACATAATATTATGATATATTGTAGTTTTTACTCGCCTAACGTTATAATAAAAGTATTATACTATATTTCGGTTTCGGATTTTTAACACGACGAATAATCTCTCCGATATGCGTGTTCGGC
Organism: Periphyllus acericola; assembly: GCA_949715065.1. Lineage (NCBI taxonomy): Eukaryota > Metazoa > Arthropoda > Insecta > Hemiptera > Aphididae > Periphyllus > Periphyllus acericola. Next base: position 15,002,814 of record OX454265.1, read on the forward strand.
ACTGTAATGATGTTCGCGACACTAAGCGTTTTTCGGCGCAAAGTGTGAAGGTAATATGTTTGCAATACGTTTCTGTAAGCATTATAAAGATGACCTCATCTGAACGAATAAAAGTGCAACCTAAAATGCGCTAAACAACCCACGCGGCGAATTACTTTCTTCTTCAACACGTCTCGTAGATATCAAAAGGAACATGAATGTGTAACGCAGAACGTAACACGGAGCAACAGCATGGAGAACAAACTACGCGTGAATCAAATCACTGCGTTGAACCCAGAGCCAAATACAGATAATTGAACCGCAAAGAAGAGGTAGTCATCGACGGACTGAGAATCAGCCGTTACTCGCACGGACATCTTATGGAAAGAACAGAACCACCCTTACGCCTATCATGTAATTCGAATAGCTCCACCGAGCAGATGGTTAATATCCACTGTACAAAGTTCACCGATGTCAGAAGGGAATTCAACGTCCAATCTGTATGAAGCAATTGAACCATTGTCAAACACTGAAAACATGATTTCCTACCTCGAAAAAAATACAAATGTATAAACTTATATGATAGAAAATTGTAAACAAGGTGTAAACGTATTTTTTATCATTGGTGTTTAGCCTTAATAACCTTTGTTTTTGATGTCATAAATGACAAAAAAATAATAGAAAAAATAATAGAGATATGTGTGTGGGCATATATAATTTGTCTGTCTATTGATATGTTGTTTGCGGTTATCAAATAAAACGATAATACATGTCAAAGAAGCTATAATAATAATATAATACGGGCTACGCTCACCCAACCCGATGAATTCATCGGACCAAATGGTTAAACGGCTCTCTTCCGATCCGATGATCAATTAATATTATGACGCAATATTGTTACAAATAGACATGAAATAAAAATTGTTTTGCTTTTTAGTAAGCGCGAGGCAAAAAACGCTTGTATCCCCGACGATCAACACGAAATATTGTATTATATCATATTATTATGATATTATAATAATAAAGTGCATGCAGTTGATTTATTTGGATTGACATTGCGCTTGGACGTACAGTAGATTAATCGGTAGTTAAAAATTAATTGAAATCTACCGCTGCTACGATATTTGAATAATTATTACGTCTAAATCATAACGATACGCAATCAATTTTGCACTTGGACGGGAAATTAAAAATAAAAATACGTATAAAACCGCACGCAATATGAAATCGTCCGTAAGAGCCGAATTACAATCCGTTCCAGTTCGATGTATACATTATTGTACGAAACAAAACATTAATTTATAATCGTTTTGGTTTTGTTTTAAGAGATGCCATAAAATAGCTTTATGGCCGTTTTCTTAATATCTTGGTTACGCAATAATGTTACGTTTCAGTATTTACGGTCATACGCGTGGTTGATGTTGATTTTTACTGAAGAAATACGGAGTGTTAATAATATTTACATGTATAAATGTGTAAATAGTGTGTGATATTTTATGTCTAAGCGATTTAAATACCGAGATACACCACGTATAATTGGATCAATCAATTTTTTTTTTCAAAGCCATTGCCTTAGACATCACAGCTCGAAAATTATGGCACTGCGTCTAACGAGTTTTATCGTTTATGATCGCGTGAATAAATAAAAAAAAAAAAGAAAAGAACACTTAAAAGACTATTTACATCGGCGACAAGAAAATAAATTATTTTTTATTTTATTTTTTAAATTGGTTTCAAACCATAAAATATATTTGTAATTAATTTCACATCAACTCTTCGGGTGCGTAGAAATACAGTTGCTCGTCTTCTAAATAATCGTAACGAGATGTTTGTATCAATTTACATCCGTTTGTTTTAATCAATTGACTATAATTGTATTTGCAAGCGAGTAGATTGCTGCAGTAGCTATAACTACTATGAGCATAATATAAATCGTAGAAGGAACGAAGAAGAATTTTGTACTGAACAATCTTATGTAATAGGTACCTACTTAAATATATTCGTACGATTTCTATACAGCCACGATAGACGATAGCATTGATTCCATTTTCACACGTAACGATAACTTACGCTTAGCGATTGGTTATTTTAGTTTAAAATTGTATTTATTTCAAAAGTCCTCTGAGCATGGTAACATACTTCATATTCATGACCTCAAATCATATTATCTCGTGAGAAGTAAGATTATATTATAACTTGCTAAATTATTCGGTATCGCCCGGGATATATATGTTATACTATTTTAGATTAGAGAATTTAACATTTCGATGTAAAAAAAAATGGGAAGTGGAAAAAAGTGCACAATCGTCATATGACTAAATGAAATTGATTTTTGTATTTTTCTATAATATATTTACTTACATAATTTACCTTAAACATCAATCGGTAATTATTAAAATCAACATATCAAACAAAATTAAATATGTCCCATGTAACCAAAAGGTGGAATAATGTATACGTCCTGCCCGGAGCCCAAAACTGTTCAGACCCTTTAAAATTCGATTTAAGAAAAATCATTTCTTAATGGATGCCTACGCCATAGTTGTATCTGTATGTGTATGCCAAATTTCAGCCCGATCCGTTCAATGGTTTGAACTGTGCGATGATAAATCAGTGAGTCATGACATGTTATTTTATGTATATGAATAATATACTTTTTGTCCCACTTTGTTATGATAAAGAATTTATTACATTCATACATCACAAACACACCGTGGCTATCAAATGTTTAACGAATAAACCGGCAGTCGGTCCTATACTCAATGGTTTGACACGGTATTTCCAAGAGTAAAACAAATTGCAGTTATGATTTTTAATAAAACACCTATATAGCATAATGATCAACTGGAAATGGTTTAAGAAAAGAAAAAATGAAATTATATTTTCCGCACTACGCGTGACCGGTGAAAAAGACAAATTTTAAACGCGCAAAACACGAAACGTAAATGCGGGAATAATTACAACACCATCATTGAATCATAGAAGTTTCGAGACGTTCGTATAGTGATCAACGATACAAAATGGTATAGGTATATAGCTCTGCATTTATGAAAGGTCCCGTATTATGTATAATCGCTGTGCGCGTGTACAGTGTACACATAATATAAATGTATGTGTTGTATTATCGTGGAAGTACGAATCCACGTAGTTAATGAATATATCGTTGACGTAATGGGGAATTTAATATTATGAGCGTGGTAAATGATTAGCACGTGATGTAAGCAACACGAAGCCGATAAATAGTTTGAATAATTAAATGCGTCGTGATGATCATATAATATTATAATCGGGTAAATTAATGACATATGCGTGCAAATAATTAGTGCTTATTGCTGCGGACGATTGCGTTGTATAACAAAGTTGGGTGTATTAATACCTTCGCAGTAAGTACTAAACTGTTTGTTTGAAAAACACGTTAAAATTCATACGGTTGCGAAGAGTTCACCAAGTATGGAATGTGATGCGATAAATTAATATAATATAACATAATAGTACGCGCAAGTTGCGAGAAAATTATTTCGTTTGAATCGCAATTATCATAAAGTATTCATAAATTGTGAAACTTTTATTTATTTCAAGGAGAGTACATTTTTATGTATAATATTCCCGTGTCTCATGAGTGACTACGGTCTAATCTTTACAACGGTGAGATGGATTTGTTTTAAACTTTTTAAACCTAACAATGTTTTTTTTTTCAAAATTTGAATGAAACCATAACACAATTGCTTTGACTTCGCACCGGTGGTCGCGAAAAAATATATATACATTATAAATGTATAATACATATATATATATATATATAAATATACGTACACTTTTTTATATACTTTTGGCTCCGAACCAATCTTTATAAAAGTTCGCAGTATCGATTTGGCTACAAATCAAATTTTATTTATTTATTTATCTACTATTTTGTACCCACAGTGCACTTCGTTGCACGTAAAAATAAAAAGTTTCCGAAGAAAAATTGTCTTGACAATATTACGGTGAGCGAAATATACGAACGTCAACAAGGGGGAAGACGGTATGACACTGCTAGGCCCAGGGTTTGACCTTCGTTGTTTCGCATCTTAGACTTGATAGCGAAACACGGTTGTGTACACATGGAGTGTTGCACGAAATAAACTTTGTGTACGCTACTACACTGTTGAGGTGTGTGATGCCCTATACTTATTTTTGTGGACTTGAAACGCTGAACCATCAGTTAAAAAATCAATAAATAATGATTCCGAACGAATACCAGTTAAGTATTCTGTACAAGAATTCTCGTTCGAGTTTATAAATAGTGATGAAATTTCGTTTTTGATAAAAAATTGAAGCATTTTTTTGTTTCGTTATTTTTTAAATCTTTACAAAATTGTAATGTTGTTTTCAACGTTTATCGATTTTCGAAAGAATTGGAAACCTTCGGTAAACATCAAAAGTAACATGTTCCATAGAGTATACATCCATAGTCACTGTTGGTGTTGTAAAAAAATAGGATTTGAATAGTTTCATTATCTAAGGAGATATTGCAATGGGTAAATCCTCGGTGGGACACCCTGTATATATTTATACACACATATACATACATTCACACATCCATACATATATACGTTTAGCAGATTATTACAATCTACGTCATACGGTTGAAGCAATAATTCTGTTCATCACTTTATTTCCAGTTTTTTTTTTTATATAAAATTCGTTGAGTAATGAACAAATGACCGCCGTCTAAAAAATATTACATTAGTGTACCCACGGTAACAAAGTTTTCACAAAGTCACGTGAACTTTGGTAACAAACTTGACAGATGAACATCTTTCGTGGAAAGCGAAGTTAGAACTACACGGATATTAAGTAATTACAAAGGGAGTATTCTACGTTTTAAAGTATATAATCCCAAGGAAACGAGGTCAGTACGGTCCATTTTTAATCAAACGTTGAAATTTAAAGTATATTTAATTTGTATTCGTCTTTAAATATTCCACTAATATTATCATAATTAATCGATCGAGAATTTAAACCTTATGGTAGCGCGTTTTCTTTGTTAACGTAGCGTCGTATCGATCGTAGCCCAACAAAATTTGCTCAATTGCCCAAAAGTAATGGTCGTTGTTTCGTTTACCATTAGTACGTCCGATACAACAAATGTACAGTTGTTGTACTGCTGTATGGAAAAACATAACGCAATAAAATATAATTAAAAACAAGCGTATATCCTTTCGCTGTAATTACAGAAGGTGCGTGTAAATATCCTGGAGTGAACATCCGAGTAATTCGAGCGTACCCGGAGAACTTTTTCTCACCGAGTGCAAATTTATAGTGAGAGGGTTGATTACATAAACATTTTACCCGCGGGTCCTGTTTGAAATAATTACATATTCCAACGGATTTATCGACTGAAATACAACTCGTGCTGCAATTAAATTCAGCATTGGATCATTAGTCTTAAACGGAAAAACGGATACGGTCAAAAAGTATATTGTGTACGTTCGTGCGCCGAGTCGACACATAAATATTTCATGCAGAACAACAACGTACCGGTGAAGATGGCTCAAAAAATATTTAATCAGCCGCATCAATCTCTAGTCCAGACGAATGACCGGCTGCAGAAACTACCCAATTTGGTACTGAAGATTGAATACAATTCGAACGGACATTTGTATTGATTAAAAACTTTAGATTTGGTGTCCGGTATTCACTGAAGTTGTTGTACAATAAATTACCTCGGTGGTGCTAAGGAACAAATTACCAGTTTCGGATTTAACGTTTTACGAGATAAATAATTGAATGCTGTTTTTTTTTTTTTTTTCGGAGTTATTGAAATGTAAATAATAGAGTAGTAAATAGTAATACGTTCCACTTAACACATGGGTTAGTACGGACTGACATTATTATTTATGTTATGGAATCGCTTCATTAGTGTTCGTCAGTCACTTAACACGAACTGCGACGAATATTTTACGTCAAAATATGTTATTCCGTTTGATTTAAGACCCAGCGCCATCGTAGCCTGACATGTACATTAACTTCAGCGGAAATATAATCAATTTCAACGATTAAATTACAACGTAAGTAAACTATTTCTCCCTCGGAAATATAATTTGTCATCAAGTTTGATTATAGAAACTCCATTAGAATTAATCCGATGGATACTCAGACAATAACGTGAATCGTGAGTTACCATAAACAATAATTTATACGCACACACAAACGTAGACGTATTAATGTCATACAACTCAAGTTTACACTTTTCAGCGAGATGTGTTTAATACAAATGCAATTAGTTTGGACAAGGAAAAAATTCGCATACATACATATTACATACATATATTTAAATATATATATATGTAAGTTATGTAGAGTGTTCATATCTATTTGTTATTTGATTAAGTGAATTAGCATAATTTCTTCGTTGAGTATACTAATGGGTGGAACTGTTATACGTTATTATATCAATTAGAGAAACGTATAATTATTTTTGATGCTTGTACGTTAGTCATTAATTCGAATGCATAATATATGTACACTATCTATTGCGGGCCAGTATACCGCGATAGTTTTTATGTCAAGCGGTGAAGTTATCCGGTCGGAAAAAAAACCCTATTTTAAAATGTCCCGGAGTGTATAATAGTATAATCTTAAAATATCTTGACAATATTACCTCGTGACGCATCGTATCAAAAAACGATTACTAATTTTCTAATCGATTTCTTAATTTCGTTCCGATAAACCTGACCGCACGCCACGGTATTGCATATATAAGCATGCGTCGAACAGCGACTCTATGAAATGGTTAGCAACTTTGGTTTTTACAGCTGATTACTTTTAGATTCTGAGTGAAACGAGAAACGTATTGGTCTAATCATAATTTTTTTTCTCATGTGTGTCTGTGTCACGATTTTTACCAGAAGTATTGCTTCGATGTATACAAATCTAGTAGTTTTCTGAAAGTTAATTTCGTCTAGGTACTGCAGTACTTTGCGGAGTCCATATTTTCAATTTTATAACAGTTTTCCGAGTACCTGGAGAAAACGGAGAACGATTGCATAAAACTTCAACCGTGAGATCGAGACTTGAACCGTGCAACGTCTAGTATTTTCGTCACACACCATCCACTTGATTATTTTTCATGGTTATACGATTGTTCATATGATTTTCTATGATGTGATTGTTATTCCATAAATGTTAATCGTAGTGACTCGAAACGTACATACATAATTGATATAGCGAAATTAAAAATTAATTTTCTAACATTTGTACAATTTGTTTGTGACTTTCCAGTTTCCGGTAAAAAAAATTATGGTTGGCTACAAAGAAACTCTTGTGAACAATTTTGTATTCATGGAACATAAACAAGTGGGTTGTGCGTGACGAACTCTCGAAACTCGACGGTGCAGAGTTCGAATATCGATTTCAGTGTTTTTTATTTTTTGCAATTGTTTCATTATTTTTCTCAATTACTATCCGGACACTGTTGAGAATTTAAAAAAATGACCTCTTCAAAGTACCAAATAGACACCACGTCCTATTAATAGCCCTTTTCTATTGTATACACAAAATATCTATCCGGACGTTACTCGTCACGTCGGTTTCGTGACTAAGAAAGTATTACTTGAAAATGTTAAAGCTCTGCGCGTAACACTGCGCAGGATCACGTTAACCTGAACATAACATTGTACAACGGTGTTATTATATCGCAATAATATTATGTACACCAGCGCGTTCCGGAGTGTCATGATAATCGAAGATACGTGAAAGCTGTATGAAATATTTCACATTCAAAGATTAATGAAGAACGAATTCGTGATAAAACGCACATTCACGATTGTAAATCATTTATTTTTCCAACGTTTACCGAACTGATAAAAACAAAATACTATTTTATAGCTGTGTAAAATATCGCCAGAACTCTCTATACGCGAAATAAATACACCGCCACCGCCGCTTACTACTACTATAACTGTATACTACTACTACTACTACTACTCTACTACTATTACTAATAATAATAATGTTGTTGGTACTACTACTACTGCTATCACTGTATACTCGTATGACACTTTGTTGATTATGATTCCCGTGAAAAATGAAATAAAATATGCATCAAGATGGTTTACATGCGCGACGTACGTACAAATGTAATAACGCACAAACAGCAGTCGCCCTATATTATATATGTATTATACGCGTGCATATAAATGTATTCATAATCGCGAGGGCATGAAAAATATTTCACTGCAATACATTTATAACATTTTTAAGCAATTATAACATATATAGAAATGCATTAGCTTATATTGTATACGTGTACACAGCTGGTGTCCCACCGAGGATCTACCCGTTGCGATCACATCTCCTTATGGCTTATATAATGAAGATATTCCAATTTTGTTTTTTTTTTAAGACTCGAATGGACGATAACTACAAATGTATCATAATTCTATATTGAATTTAATGTTTCGATTTGAATAAAAAGCCATTTTATATGCCTTATTATCTGAAAATGTTGACTTTCACTATTTTATTTCCATTAACCTCATGATATTTAATATTTTTTTAAGTTAAAAAAAAAAAATAAATAATAAACAAAACGTATCGGAAAACGAGAGAATATTATATCAAATCATTAAATTATTAAATAATATTCAATTTTTCAAAAACGTTTTGCCTAAATCCACTTTAAATATTTATTGTCCCTGTGAGTCTTATATAAAAAAAAAAAAAAAACAGAATTTGAATATCTTCATTATCTAAAGAAATATTGAAATGGGAAAATCCTCGGTGGGACACCCTGCAGTTTATATAAATATAATGTAGTATCTGAATTTATAAACAAAATAGTACGGATGCGTGGGTGGAAAAAATAAGGGCCGTACGAAATAAATCATTTTTGTTATGCTGTAGAATTTGGAAAAAAATATATACATTTTGAACACATTATAATGGTTTGTCGCTATAAGTTATGTTTAATACCATCCGACATATTTTCAATACACTTCGATGTCAACTGCAATATACGTATACAGAAATCATTTCATGCTGTTGATATCTTTGTAATGAAACGGCTGTTATAGTATTTGAATTAATTTTTCTTGACGTTTTTAAATATTCATATAAATTATTATTTTCCCGAAATCGATTGAGATTCCTTTGAATACAATATTATGCTGCTCGGGTTAACTCACTATGGTCTTTGAACAATCTTACAGAGTTATTTTAACCCCTCAGTGAAAAAAGCAAAAAAAGAATAAATAAAATAAAAAGTTTTCTCTGTCTTATAGTTTTTGTTCGTCTTAGATATCGTAGAAAAAAAAATTAATAACTTTTTTTCTTTATCTAAAAAAACTCATTCAAGTGTTTTAACTTTTCATTTACTGCACAACTATAGAGCGACACTAGAGCGCACATTAGCTTGTGCGTGATAAGCATATTTCTAATTACGGACATTTCTACATTTCCTTTTGTACTATAATATAATATTATACTCGTATTAGATACTCGCTGGAACAGGCGTACTGGCAAAATCTCCAGCACATTTTTTTTATTATGTAACTATGAAATTATTGGTGATTGTTTAAATAATTACTGATTTGGGTTATGCAAATTTATACGGTGATTAAAGCTATTAAATGCATGGTTATGGTTTTCAATATTTTAACTTACTGTTATATTATAGTTTATGAACACGTTCAGAGGTTTTGTACTTAAGAACGCACTAAGCATATCATTTTGATTTTAAAATAATAATGTATTTTCTGGAAATATTTTGTTTACAATTTTAAATGAGAAAAACACTTGCATTTCTCACGGAAAGTCCTTAACTTTATACTTACAAAACTTTGAAGAAAAAAAATGTGTTTTCAGAAAGAAAAATCCGCAACCTCACGGCGCGGCGGTTGCAAATAACGATTGCAATTATGTTTTATCGCTTGAAATTGTATGAAATCCAATTTTTCAAGAGTTTGTCGTCACATATTATAGTTGTAATTATTCCAGAGAACACCTAAATTATATCGATTTCGTAGCATTTTTCGACTCACAGTTTTTTTTTCTCAGTCAGGGCCGAGTAAATATTTATTTTACCATCCAACCTACATTAAAATCGAGTGAGGCGTATGACTTTTCATACACGTTACAAGGGTTATATATTTTGTTAAACAATAATAATTTGTTATGTAACACAACTTAAAAAAAATGTTTATAATGTTCACTATATTATATAACGTATTAATATCCCGATTTCTTCCTCAGTTGTGTTATCATCTACTATAATATAGTATCGTACATTTACCAATTTCTTTTTCACTTGTTAGTTTTTAGTTATTTTCATGATGTATTTTGATACACCCGATAGCCTCGTGTCATGATATTGTAATCTGCATTCAATTGTAATAGTCAAGCTAGTAGCACCGATCTGTTATTTTTGGACTGCAGTTTGTTATTCTCGTTTTATATCATTAGTCATACGTTCTACGTATATTTAATCTAAATCTAATGAATCATTAACATTAACGAGCAACATATTTTTAATGCAAAATCCAAACAAATGTGTGTGTTATTAGCGGACAATTGGAAGTGTTTTCATCGTTTTTCTTCTTCTTGACTGTATATTATTATTATTATTCGAACAAAAATCGAGCTTTGTTTTTCGCGTTAAGTGTTATTCAAATTCTTATGACTTAAGCACGAAATAGGTCACAGAGGATGTAGTTTAAATATATTGAACGGTATCATGATATTATTATTTTACATCTAAAGATGCCATGATCATATTATGTGGTTATTTTCAAAACCTAAACACATAAATGCTACCAGGGAAATTCTTTTTCCATAATATTATCAGATATATGAAATTAACAAATATTTCTCATTTTGTGTACTTCATTTCTTGTGGTTGCGCAGACGTTGCTAGGTTATTTGGCGTTTGATTACTCGGGTTGAGGTTAATACTGCTTGAAATATCCAGTTGAACCTTTTTAACAACCTTACCATTCCACGAAGACGTCTCCAAAGGGTTGATTGAGCTGAAACTATAATCCCATCGCATTTAAAAAGGACCCGGCAGGGATCGGCTTAAGCTATTTTGGATATTCGTCTCAACGTTCTACCCCCTTTGAGTTCATACATATTCAACGGTTTCATGCATATTCATTTAGACAGGCTACATAAAATGGACTCTTAAGAGCCGGAAGGAGAGTACGTGTATGCATGTGACATATAAGTAGTTAGTCTTCACACCTATATAACCCATGTGATGTACATGTAATCCTTGTATTGTTTTCTCATTAATTTGAACAGCGTATTTTACGTATGAAAAACAATTAAATTAGTTAAACGATTGAAGCAAGACGTTGATTTTCGAATGATTTATTATTATTAATAAAAAAGTTTTTTTTTATCGAGAGAAATACAGTTTACTTCGATTATAATTTAGAGGAACGAGATGAAATATTTCACGTTTGAATAGGGCGTGTGTGTAATAATATTTAAGTTGAAAATTCTTATATGAAGACATTATGAAGATAACGCTATAATAACGATTTATTGTTTCTGTCCATCACACGCGCGTGACATGGAAAAATTACTCTTCGCATACACCTATATATAACCGTCGTTTCTAGGTTAATAAAATAGATTTTTTCGACATTTTTTAAACGAATTCAGGGCAATCAAAACTTGATCAGAATCTCTACCGCGTAAATATGCGAAATTGAATACATCGTATAGTAAGTATATAATTCATATGTTCTTCGAAATAATAAAATCGAAAATTAAACCATATTAAATTATGTATAATATTATTTGTTGACAGAGACTGGAGTTTGCGTGTATGATATATTTGTATTTATTTTTAAGAGTTTCCCCAGCATACGGAATTTACAACTCGACATTTACTCATAGTTCGACAATAACATAATTGTTATACAAAGAACGCTACACATAATATTACATAAATAGGTTAACGGATAAATTGAATTATGCATATATGATCATCGATAACTACGTGAAACAATAATAATGTAACAGATCGGTCTTATTATTGAACACTAATTTTGGATTTGATTTGTTCAGATAATATAAGAAGAATACGAGCTAGCGATGTAATATGTAGTATTTTATGATTTAATAATGGTGATTCAACTGTCAAGTAAAGTGTTTATATGCAAAAATAAAAGTAGTTTTTTGAAATGCAATTGTACGACGATAAAATGTCTAGTTCAATAAATGCCATATAAACTACATAGTGCGGGGGCCTATCGGTTGACCAGACGCGTATATAGGATATAGCAATACATGATTACTCCATTATATTTCAATATAGTTCACTACTATAAGGTATTTATTAATGTTGAGCGATTTTAACTTGCAAAGTGTATAGTTGAACAACGGTATGATAATTAAGGCACCTTATACTAAGACGTATACGACATCGTCTTGTGTTTTCAGTTTTTAACTTTCAATAACATGAAATGATAAGTGTACATTGATAAGCTCAAGTTAGGTTTTTTAAGTGGCGCTGTAATAAAATCAAAATTGTATTTATTTTTATTCAAGCCCGACTCGACAAATACGCATAATGTCGTCAACAACGGATATAAAAATGACTGAAAATTATTCAAGGTGACAAACATTAAGTGAGGCCAATTGTATCGTTATTAACTGGCTCGTATAAAAAAAGCTAAAACGCCTAGCTAATTGATCATTTCAACAGCCCGCAAATATTTTTTTTTACGCTCGCGCAATTATTCATGTTGATTTATAAAGGACGTTTTGTTTTTCGAGCCTAATTTATAATTTGATAGTTCCAAGTGTACATATACGGGCGAACATAAATAATTGGGCAAACATGTAATGAATATGAGAAAAATAATGCATTCGTATTTCACGTTGCGTTGCCTAGTTTCTATACCGCGTATGTGCTTGAAATCGAAAAGGTTGCTGATAATATATATTATACATGTATATATATATATATATATATATATATCGACGGACGCAGGAGGTTGGTCCACCACCGTACCTGTCAACAGAATCCAAAGATTGATAGCCTCAACATGGAAAAAAAAAAAAAAACCGAATACGTTTTTATTTTTACAACGACCAGGGAGATACGGCCAACGCAACGTTTCCTGCCGCAACATACACACCTTTACTGTAATTGCCACAAGATTTATTCTCAAAACGCTACGTTTTTTTTTTTTTTGAATACATATTTTATACGGTGGTGATATAATTTTTTTCAATTTCAAACCGTGAAAACCATAAACAATATTGCGGCCGCGTCCCCGTACGCGCACCATTGCGGTTTCGAACGCGTTTCCGGAGCATTCCTTTCCGAACAGAATAATTCAACGCAACATCATTGAAACCGCAGCAACGACGACGTTTTAATAGCGTTATTCAATTTCCTACGACATTTCACGAACACACACTGTGCCGCCGACCACTATATTACGGTCCCCTTATGTTTGCAGTGTCCCGGAGCCTGAAGGACATAATCAAATATAATAGTACGCCCGTACGCAAAATATGGCGCTGCGGTATGATATTTTATTTAATCTTTAAGTAACCGTAAAAGCTATGTTTTCCGTAAGTTTTTTTTTCGCCCGTGCCACCTAGCTTAATGGTTTCCTGTGGCGATGAAAACTTTTTTTTTCAAATGGAAACAACCTTTTTCCACCGCGGTATATCATTGAAATCATTTTTCTGCGAATTCTGATGTGTCGAAATCAAATTTCGAACGAATAGTTTTTGAATTTTTCTAATCTAAGTACCAAGAAAAATAGTTTTATAATATACCTACCATAACGAGGTGATTTTAAATTAAATGTTATCACTAATTGCTACAGATTCGAGATAACACGAACTTCACACTTTTTATAGGCAAATTTAAATTTGAATAAATCCGAGATTATTGAATAAAATTTTGACTAGGGAACATGAAAAATTCCAGAAAAAACTAATGAATAATATTTTGCGTAAAAACATGGTGGTCCAATATGAAAAAACAAAGTTTTTTTAGCCACATGAAATCCTTTAGTGGATATGAAAATAAAGTCAGTATACAACACAGTTTTATGATAACGTTATTAAAAAAAACCAAATATAAGCAATTTTACTGATAAAAAAGGGGAAAAGCATGGTTAAAAAATCACACTGTATTATGGTATACGTACACAGTACACACTAATACATGGATAATATTTAAACGTAAACAACTATAACATAAATTTACAACTTTCAAAGTTTGCTTTAAATAAAAACATCAAAGTGTATATATATAATATATACCTTGTGGCATATTGTGTGCTTTGTAGGTAAACATTCCATTAATCAATACTTATTGAACTTCACCTCGTGTTTATTTCTTTAATAAGCGATAAAAAACAAAAGAAAATGGTATAAGATAATGTAAGTTTTAACTAGAGCAAAATAGTAGTCATATATCTGTCTCGTTTTAGTTGATATATAAAAAATAAAATTACTCGGTTTCACACAAAATATGAAGCTACATCTCCAGTTAATACATCTTGTATGTTTAAGATTCTCAGATCAAAAATAGGAATGTATTGGTCTCACAATGATTTCATTGTTTTTTCCCTCTTTCTTGTAAACACTTTTGTGTAATAATTCCACTCCAACAGCTTTCAAACTTTTTATTTATGAAATAGGACATAGATAGTATCTTAAACTAATAATTATGTTTTGATATTGATAGTTTTTCGGTACAAACAATTGAAAACGATGAGTGTACACTAAAAACGTTGGTATCGGTAAGTATATGACGTACAAGGTTTTTTAAAATTCCATTTTATCGAACAAAAAAGAAAAGAAATGAGAATTATAAATGTACAAAGCTTGACGGCTGAATTGAAGGGGCGTCCAATCATGGTATTTCAAGCTGTACAATGTTTTTTTTTTTTTTTAAATAGCGTTTATTGAATATTTACAATCTATACAAGTTATGTACAATGAGTAAATTGGAGGGAGGGATGACAATGATGGGGCAGTGAAAAGGGAAGCTCACAGTTGAGCTACCTTATAATGATTTTATTTAATGTATTTTAGATAAGGTCTCTGGACCAGTTTCTGTTAAGTCAGCGGGTAGGGTTGCCGGGAAGATGTATTGAGTGGAGA
The DNA here is from genome assembly GCA_949715065.1 of Periphyllus acericola. Taxonomy (NCBI): domain Eukaryota; kingdom Metazoa; phylum Arthropoda; class Insecta; order Hemiptera; family Aphididae; genus Periphyllus; species Periphyllus acericola. The sequence goes on from OX454265.1 coordinate 15,017,916, forward strand.
TTGGATATTAATTTATTTGGGTGGCCTTGCATTTTGCGGTGAAGTCTAGAGTAGAATGTTATTGCTGTTTGGTTGATGGATTGTACTTTGAGATCTTGATGTAAAGCGGCATTAGTGACATACCAAGATGCTTTGGCGACCATGCGAAGACATATCGATTGGAAAGCTTGGATAGTCCGGAGATTTGAGTGTTTAGCAGTGCCCCAGAGGGCGATTCCGTATGACCATATTGGTTGGAGGAGACTTTTGTATAAAAGTAAACGGTTGGACAGGTTGATGCTTGATTTGAGGAGAGGTCTGATCACGTGTAGGCGGGAGTTAAGCTGTTTCCTTTTGTTTTTGAGATGAAGGCCCCAGGTGAGTCTCCTATCGAGTAGGAGGCCGTGGTATTTGGCTTCTCTTGAGTGGGGAATTATTGAATTGTTGAAACTAACTTCAGGACAGTCCTTAGGTCTGAGGGTAGCTGTACAATGTTACATATTTGTTTCTATCATGCATTTAAAATATTTTCCTGACTTGGCAAATTCTCCTGGACTAACCTTAAATCATATAATGAAATTGATGATAGTGATAATGAAATGTTGATAACATTTTGTAAGATTTTAATTGAATTTTAACTAGTCTATTCGAAGTTTGAATTAAGCTCTAGTTGATTATGTTATCGAGATATATAAACTGCCTAAGATTATAAAAATAATTTAGACTGAACTTCACTGAGAGTGAATGATTTATTATTGCTCTAAAACGTCTGCAAATAATATTAGAACTAACATAACAAAGGTCTTACACCGGAAATCATTATTACGGTATTAACGGTTTCCATTTTGAAATCAGGCTGTTTACCTGGGTCTAATTTTTTCAAATTTACAGATTAAGTTATTCAACTTTGTCTGCTTTGTAATATAATATGTATTATTTATTAAGTTATTTCAAACGATCGTGATAGCTTGTACAAACAATGCATTTGATCAATATAGTTTAAAATATAAACTGAATATCACCATTTACACTTAGCGCCTAAAGATTTTGATCATTACTTTTATTTTTCATATTAAATGTAAAAGAGCAATATTTTTTTGATTAATTATTATAGTTGTCCTGGAATAATAACAAATAAGTTCGCTTTTGTAACGATAAAAAAAGTTATATTTTAACTAAACAGTGTTTTTAAAATGTAATTAATGAATACGATTTTTACTTTAAAGCTTAAATTAAATTGCGTGTTCGGTGCAAACAATAATATAGTAAATGATAATCCGGTTAAGCTAGAAAAACAAAAACATAAATCAAAGATGACAACAACTTTTCATCAGAGAAAGCAAAAAAAAAGCCTCAACTGAAAACGTTAAGAAGTACGTATAGATTGTACGTTTTGAGACAAAAGTTCAAGAAATAATAAATCATGATTATGTATAAATCGAATATTACCCCCAAAACATCTTTCCATACGTCATGTAAAAACAAAATAGGATCATAACAAATGAACCACATGATGTTTATAAGATTAGGAGAAACGTTTACGTTTGCGGTTTGAAAGTGAGACAGGCAAAAAAAAGCCTCTCATGTACGACAAAAAAGGACCAATTCCGTTAACTATTTTATGGGAGACATAATGATTTATTGTCCTTTATTAAAGCTATGCTTATTCACTTTATGGTCGTAGGCAATTGTTAAATATCAATTTATCCTATATTAAAGTAATCGAGTTCCAGATGGTAATGTTCGTTATCAATGGAAGTCCAAGAATGTAACTATAATACCGTAAAAATTATTATAAAAAGTCAGATCCTCAATATTTACGTAACAATTTCATAAAAACAGCTGAACTATAATATTTTCAAAATTAGAAAAGAATAAAATACTAATCATCGATCGTTAATACCAATAAAAGCATATGTTCTATAAATGTAATTCTTATGAACTTTTATTCTTATAAAACATAACACGGGATTAATGTAAAATCATGATGAATGTATTTTTGATAAACATTTCAAAAATGGTTTCTTATATAAGTTATCTATATACGTTTTCGTAATCCTAATTTTATAAATATGCGTGTAAGACAAATTTGATTAATTTAAAACGTATAAAGAGTACGGTTATAATATGTGCACACATGATATTATTATAATATAAAATATATTTACATTATTTGTTTTATATTTTTGTCTGGGTTTTCTGAGGTCACTAAAACTACTAGTTTCAAATAGTATATATATATAAAAGTTTAACTTGGCTATTTTGTATGCCTAAATTATTAGGCGCTATATATCGTTCAAACAAATTGTTTAGACTTTATCGGTGTAATTAAAACTTCATAACCATATTATACTAAAACCATCGACAGTAAAACATAATTCTCAGCCAACACAAAGTTCAGTAAAAGATAATAGCTTAAAATTGATTATTTAGTGGGATCGAGTTTTCAAATTAAAAGTTTACTAATAAAAATATACTGCGGATGGTATAACTACTTGTAGTACCACCGGATTATTTTTAAAACAACAATAGAAGTTTTCGATTGCCATTGTTACGTATACACTTTCGCTATTATAATTTATAACTACTATAAAACAGCAGTATACTAATACTTGTTATAATAATAATTCTTAATTATCACTTATCTTATCAGTATTACGAATCACGTTATAAGTAATTGGTTCGCGTCGAAAATGTATTATTATAATAATTCACTAGTACACAATTTCGCCTGCGTGCATGCGTGTCTTTGGAATTAGAAAAAAGCATATAATAGCTGAAACTAAAAATATAATATAAACTTATACACGGCTAAAGTATAATATGTGAACTAAAAATGTAAAGACGGATGCGCGTCTTCGTATAATGCGAGAACATCAATTTTCGAACGCCTTCATAACGGCCTGTCTTCAAGAACACGAAAACCGACTGAACCCCCCCGTGTAAAATGTCAATATTAAAAATAAGAACTCATAAGTTTTGCTTTTTTTTATACTTTTGATAAAAATGAAATAATCCATCGCTAAACTGTTCGCGAAGTCCAGCAGCTGTCTTCAAGTATAATGTATTCAAAAACCAACAAATCCGTAAACGTTTCAATAATTCCTGTGACCATCAAATGCTCGAGTTTGACCCGACCTAACTCGTGTTACGGAATGCTATTGTTCTCAGTATTTTTTTTTTAGCGAATTATAATACATTGAGTACAGCGTATGCGGTCCAAAAACGTGCGTTGCGTTCACGTAGTATAACGTATCAGTTGGGAACGATATTTGAAACTGACTCAAAAAATGCAAGTAAAATATAGGAAGCGAAACATACGAATTCGTATTTATTTAAAAGAACAACAATAATAATAAAAATAATATCGGACGAACCCGTACATTATTGTATTTTATTACTACTATTGATTTTGAAACTATATGTGCCGTGTGTATCGGTGCGTGGAATAAATTGTATTTTATCATAACACGACGTCGTGTACACGCACCGAGCTCAAAGGGTTCACTGCGTATATTCAAATTTGATCAAAAATCAAATCAAAATCGTCTTTTTTCGCCACACAAAAGTTGCATACGGTGCGCTTAGGCGGACTAATATTACACAGGCGTATGTGTAGAATATGAAATTACCGATTTCTCGCGGTCGCTGCACTTACCGGGCGCTTACATAATAAGATATAATCTGTTGTAGACCTCCGTTTCAATCGTTACCGCCGGTAGACCACCCCCAAGGGCCGTACGCTTTCCGTTTTTAAATTTCGATTTCGTATAGAAAAAAAAAACGTCGCCGGAAAGTTCCGTGTACGCGCCAAAACCGGATGAATTATTCTATACGATTGCCTAAATAATAAAAATAATAGGTATCGTTTTGACAATAATCATCGGCCTGCTGAAAACGTCCACCAATCGACGTGCAAACGTTTAAGCCTCCCTACCCCACCGTGACCTTTTCCTCGTCAATCGGCACGGCTTTTTTTCTCCACCACTTCGCGGGTCAATATTGGCCACGATGGCAAAATACCAAAGTGTCCCGTTTTAATTACGGCGATTAAGTTCACTTCGGTGGCCAAACATTAATATCGGCCAGTGGTGCTGTGGGGTGAGGACACGAATAGTGGTGGTGGCGGAGGTGGCCGCCGGCACGGTGGGTGGGCACGGTCGACGGGTGGGCGGGCCGGCGGGTGGTAGAAGTCATCGCCAAACAAGAAATTTGCGGGCGTCTGCAAAAGTTCTGCCCCCGCCGAAGGAATCCGGCACGCTGGTCACGTAAAGCCCTGGCTACGCCGAAACCGAAAGTCTCTCCCATGTCGCCGTCCCCCATGAATTCAAAGTACATCCGACCGAACAATAATGAAAAACATCTATTTTCCCTGTGAAATGACCTCGTTTCCCTTCTCGTACACTCTTTATTCTGTTTCACCGCCACGCACCTCGCCACACCACCGAAAACCTTTTACTTATATACATAAATAAATAAATAAATACGTATATAACATGACGTATCATGTAAGTATAAGTTGGGAAACGATGGATAATTCTTATGTTATTCGTACTAAGCGCACCCATTATTAGGGATGATTTTTTTAATGTTGACTAAAATCGCATTGATCTAAGAGAACCTACTCAAAAGTACAAGGAATCATCAAAAATATCAAAACCACATAAAAAAGGCTACTTTTAAAACTGCCAGGAGCTTTTGTTCCTGGTCGAAAAAATATGATGGGTACTGGTGGTGTCGATTGGCGTTTAACTGAATAGTACGAGTATATGCAATATGCTGTAAAATACAATCAATTTACAATCAATTACAACGCATTTTTATGGTACTACCTATATCAACGGTTATAACTATATTTAAGTAATCTCTGATGATACCGATAATAGTTTAGTAAAATAAATTTGGTAGGACGGGTGGGTGGTCTTAAGAAACTTGGCTCTTGAGTTTTAGGAACTCGAGCCACCACTGAAACCACAGATCATTTCCTCTCCTGTGAACTGATACGCGTAACGCTACTTTACCACAACTTTACGCCCCCCTCCACAATGCAACCGCTTGGGTAAACAATAATATTCGACACGGTCCCGCGTTGATGATGACGTGGGGGCGTCATATGGATGTGAAAATGTTGAGTGAAAAAATATGCGACGGTACATGTTTGAAATCCACGGTCTTACGCGCCGATTGTAGACTCGCAATCACTGGACTACCACGTTTTATTTCTTCACTCGCGGTTCTACACATATATAGTGAAGGATATCCACGTTTTACGGCAAATGGGTGAAAAATACTCACCATATATAGCACTACACGTCATCGCTTCATTGCACGGTGAGAGGATTCTACGCACACAACCACTTAGTAAGATTCATGCTCGGTTTTTAGGGTTTAAGGTGTTTTATGTATATTTTTAATTCGAATATTATAATAAACCAAGGATTAACTGACAGTCAGCAATCTGAGCTTGGCACACGATTTATGAAACGTAAAACAGTTATTTTAAGCCTTAACTCTAATGCTGAGAAGAAACGATAAGACAATGAGCGTTCTTCCAAACAGTAGATTTGACTATTGCTCGAACAAAACTATACCAAAAAATGTTTCTGTTATTTTTATGTTCGGACTAGTGCGACACAATATGGTGCCAAAACGACGTATATATGCGGAGTATTTTACAAAAAGTCCTGTGGTTTGAATAAATTTTATTATTTTTCGCTTTAAACATTCTTGTTTAGGCGCTGGAGAGTACCGGAAAAAGCAATTTCACACCAACGCAATGCCATAAGAGAAAAAAAATCATCCCCGTTTCGGGATATGCCGGGTGCGCACATCATTCCGGAGAGCGTCACTTTTTTCACTCCGTACTTTTAAATACATTTTTTTCTTTTATACGCATGAAAATGTCAAATTGTTTGTGTTAATGTTTACATTGCCGTTTAGAGGTGTACCAGTAAGCCGGTGAATATATCTACGAGAACGGTACCACCGATGCAGCTGATGGTGCGGACGACGACTGGCCTCATTCGGATCGTCGATAACCCTAGCGAACGCTAAACGACGACCAGTTCCGGTCGAGTAAATCTATAATTGAAATGACGTGAGAACAAAATCCCCAAAAGTTTTTGCGCCGTCCACGCGAATCTCATTTTACCGTCGAGATTCGTGTTTTCCCCTGAGTCCTCGCTTGCCCTCGGACCGTCTTTTTGTAGACATTTTGTTATTCCTTTTTGCAAAGCACGGTGTTAATCTATTTAAAATGCATAATACGTTTAATACTAAATGTATTTGTTTCGATTCATTATGTTTTTAAAAAAAAAGGTAGACGGAAAAAAATACCCGTTCTCATTTTATTTGAGTGTAAAGCATAAAAAATAAATAAACAATGACAATTGATATGATTTCTTTTATTATCTAGCTATTCACTGTTATCACGTTATGCATTTCGTTTTATCAATCAAAAAATTTGAACAGTTACCAAATTTAACAAAAAAGAAATGTATTTACAATTGGTATATTTTTAATATCGCATGTTGATTTTATGTGACAAATCATTTTTCTGAGAACCGAATGAATTGTATTTAAATAAAAAGTATATAAATAATGAAATATATTTTATCTTTGAAAAAAAACCTTTATTTTCATACTTTATACCATATAACATACACAATATAGTTGAACCAAATGGTTGAATAAATTATGCAGTCATTTTATTTTCTAGGTGAGTTTGCAAACCGTTTTAAAAATTCAATACATAATCGATATAATTATATCGAAACATGTAAAAATAAAATTAACTTATTTCCTTTTATCAGTCTTACAATAAACCACTTATGTTCATAAAATGTACGAAAAAATCATTTATTTTATTTTATTTATTTACATACTTCAGTATGGATGAGTGATATTTTAAACAAGTACCTATTTTAATAGAATTAAAATATTAAACAAGTTTATTGCTAGTCTATATTATTATGAGCGTATCAATTTGTTTTATCGAGCTGGATTCTTACAGGATGATTAATTATTATAGTTACTCGGTTGTTCACTGTGTTATTCAATGCATTATTGATTTTACAAGAAACCATTGAATTTTTAAAATACTTATCCTGTTTTATAAAAATGTACCTATATAATACTACTATACGGAGAGAAAATAACTTAGAAAAAAACTTCGAGTATGCCATCGATTCGGAGAGTTCATTAAAGACGGTAATTTAAAGTAATAAGTGTAAAGGTAAACAAAATTTATTTTATTTCTATACCATGAGCCGTGTACAACCATCCCTATTCCATGTTATTACTATTATTATTACCAACGTAAAAGTATAAAGTCTAAACTTTACAAAAAAAAATAACAATTTCAAAAACTTCTTTCCCTTTATTCTCTAGCTAGTACAATAAATTAATAACTATATCTGGGAGTTATCTACTGAGAACTATTATGAGTTTAATAACAATTGAAAAATAATATACCACATGTACATCGAAAAAATAGATAAACAAAAAAATACGATTCAGTCAATGTTTTCAAAATAAATTTTATCCTCAACATTAAAATATATTTAAAGAAATTAAATTGTTTTGTTGTTTATTCTGCACTTGATAAAATATTTTTCATTTTTTTTTTTTTTAAAACTTTTTTAATTAATTTTACAGATTGATTTTATTTAAGTAATATTGGGATTTATATCGGTATATAGGTAGTTGCTAAGCAAGTTTTTACTCAGTTTTGGAAATCAAAACAGCTGTTTGTAGTTGTTTAAAATTAGAATAGCATATTTTTGAGATTTGTTTTTTTTTTTAATTAAACATTCGGTTAAACCCTATACACACATCTACGGTGCTTGTACTTCGAGTTTCGTAAATTAATGTCAGAAGTCGTGGTTATAAGAAAAGAAAAGTTTAAAAATGCACACTTTTTTAATACAGTTTTAAATTGAATTGAATTTTTTCTACGATATTTTTTTATTCCACAAAGGTAATGTGATATTGTCTAGATGAAAATACACCCAGTGATAGATAATTGTATGTTCACAATAATGGACTTTTAGTCATTAGTCTCACCATTAGTAGTGTGGTTCAAACGGGGGTGTCAAACCCGCAGCCCGGGGGCCATATACGGCGCTCGCGGTAGGTCTTAATGCGGCCTTTACTTAAATTTAAAAACCATCGATTAGTTTTAAACACGATAAAAATATTATTTCACGAGTATAAAACTCGACGACCCATTAATAATCGAATAAACTTTACGTCAGTTGAATAGCATATCAGTATCAACGTGTTATTGTTGTTTTGAAATCATTTTCCCCTGTCGCTTGTAAATAAATGTAATGTTGTTAAAATATATCCATTCACTACGATATGTCTACTAGCATGATTTGACCAGGTGTTTCCAAAAATGTTGGACTTTGTATTCATAATGCACAATACCACGGTTACAGTTGGTATTATGCGCCCGTACATAGTTGTGTACACGAAATATAGATTCGGCAATAACGGCAACATGTATCGTGTGACGTGAATAGGGCGACGGACGAGATTAACCCGAAACGTGCGACCGAGTGTCGAGTGAAATTACTATTCCGACGTTCTTTTACACCCGCGTACGGCATCAGTCGATCATCGCGGGGGTGCGAGGAGGACAGGGGTCGTCACACGCCACAGGACTCAGATGTGTGCACGCACGCAAGCCGGGTCTCGGTTTGATCTAACGCGATGGGATGTTTGTTCAAACGGTGTAAAATGAATATTATCGCGCCGTGGCATGGCAAATTTCTAATCGACCGTCCGAACGAACGGCTTAGCATAATAATGTTCACGGCTTGTTGGATATGGAAATTGCTCTCGACGGGGTTCTCGTCCGGCGAGAGACCGTCGACGTTTCGCGTCTTACCGCCCACCATGTTGTATTGTAATACGGGGGTGCGACGACGGTGACGACGGCGACGATTAATGGCAGTATACGTTGCAGAGGGGTGAGGAGTGTCGGGAGAACCAGTGACGTCGGCCCGACACCACAAGGATATCGGCGTTCCGTTCGAACCCGATTTTCGATCCGATGATATTCTCGGAGGAACAAAATACTTCTGACGCGCGGTATCTCGACGGTATTGTTGTTAACAATTAAATCGAATGATGTCATACGTGACTGTTATCAACTGTAAAACTGATGATTCTTTGGTAACGTTATTTTTGGTTTCGATTTCCATACCGTCGGTTTTGGGGGGGGGAACCCATATCGGCCGACCTGTTTTCATCAGTGGTTGATTATTATTAACCATGATTATAATAGTATTATGTTTATTGATCGATCACAGAGGAGTACCGCGCGCACGTGCAAAACAATAACGCAGGCGACGACGTTCACGGAAAACGATAATTTTATCACGTTTTGCCCCGAACCGTTGCCTGACGATGATTAATAACTGTTTGAATTGATTACAATAACTGCATTCCGATTTACATGCATGACATTGAACCGGTTGATGGTTATTGCATTTTTTAAAAGTGGTTATACGAACACAATTTGTCTTTGTTGCGGGTACAACCGATGATTTTTTTCTGACAGATTGACCACATGTAAGTAAAATATGGTTTGAACAACTATAAGTAACCAAAGTAACCACCGGCATAATGATGTCAATGATTTGATGTTTTTCTGTTTTTCGGAAGTTAATCTTAACCAAACCACATCATACAAACGATAATCGATTGTGCACTTTAGTCGTATAACTAATTACGGATCGCGTTTACTATACGAATATATATAATGCAGGCGATTACAGGAAAAGCAGTGAGGCGAATAAGGCGGTGGTTATAACGATGGTCGTATGCACAGAAACGATGAGCAAAAAACATTTCCTTTTTTTTTATATTGAAAACAATAATTATTGAGCGAAAAAGGGAACAGAAAGTGTGAAAAAGTTCAAAAACATTTTTTCATCACATACCATTTTCAAATTCAACAAACATCAATCGTGGAAACGAACAAAAACACAACGTCTTACCGAATTGAATCGAGTTATTCGTCTTCTCGTGTTTATCATTGGCTACACTTACAGAAGAAAGTTATATACTATTTATTGCTACGTCAATTTAATGTTCGAGGTGAAATAAATTCCAGTTTACACAATTTAACGAGCTCTGCTGCTCTATGGGGTCACATTTTCAGCAATAGTTTATTAATGACCGAATTGAAATAAAATATTTACGAGTGGTTGAGATTGTTGAAAATCAATGACTCTTTCTTGCAGTCTCCGTGTGATTATTATTTTCAATGAAATCTATTTTGTTGGAGAATCGTGAGTTTTCGTCTAAACGACGCGAGTTTATAAATGCCGCTTCCAATAATTTAGAACAATTTAGAACAATTTTTGACGCAATAATTGTCTTATAAAAAACCGTTTACGCGTTTATTCCAAATATCGGGCCAGCATGTACATTATGTTCATCATTAATTCTAAAATTATATTTTATAACAATCACAACTTTATCATGGCAATATTTTGGACATAAGTCAAGTTAGAAATTTAACATGTAATTTTTAAATTAAAATTATTATTATTATCCGCGGATAAAATACTCTTAATCATATCTCTGAAAAATCGAAATTTCAATAATAATTTGCGATGTTTCGTGCGACTACCTCTGCAGGTTATTAATAAATGTTACCAGTTACCAGTATAGTAAAAGGCTAAACATATTAAAGTTCTATAGTTATTCAACACATCACACTGGCATCTGAAAAAACTATTAGATGTTATTTGTTGTACGCCTTTCATCACTATAAAATACTACCTTTTACTATTTGTCTTCAATTGGGTTTTGTAAAACATTATTCAGTATTTCATTATACTCTGTATGTATACTATGTATCGTACCTATCTACCATTCAATATTTGATTCGTTGATAGTGTAGGTTATTCGATAAACGTATTATTTAGTGTTTAATTACATTAACTGAAATTTTATCAAAGTTCATTTTTTTGTATAACTGATGTCTTAATTAATATTTAATTTGTTTGCAGTACTTAAACTTAATTGTACAATGTAGCTGAAGGCGTTCATTTTTTTCTGCTTGTTTTATTACAATTTACAATATTATTAAATATAATTATACCTATTACGTGTTAAAATAATGAACTAAAATTCGTCGTATTAAAAAAAATAAAAATTTAGACAAAAATCTTATTGGATAAATTTCCAGGAAAAGTTTTTATGTGTAAAGTTTATTTAACGATATTAGTTTTTAAATCTCCTGTAAAACGAGCATAACAGTGCAATGTTTATTTAGTCGAATTTACTGAAAAGGTAAGTTATTATTGTACTGTCAACTTACTTAAGTTATACTGATAATAATTCTTTAATGATACCAAAACGATACTTTAATAATATTTCATCCGAAAATAAAGAATATTATAACTGATTTATTTATCTTCCTCCACATTTGTATACCGAATTTATGTTTGAAAAACATTTCTACGAACTAAGTAAAAATATAACAAACTGTTAAAAGGTTTTATATCTATATATCTTTTTAAACATATTTTTATACCAAATAATTTAAACTAAATACATTATGACCATTAGTTTTTAAGCCATTAAGTAGATGAACTTTTTTTAAAAAAGTACTTCTTTGAATTGATCGACTATAATTGTAAAAAAAAATTATAATAAACCTTTTGAAGGTAATTGAATCAATTTTCGTTTTTATATTTAATTTGTTAGTTTCGCTATCGTTTAATATAATTTAATAAAATACAATATTTCATTAAAACATTTTAGTAAATTTTGTATTTATACATTAGTATCCATTGAACTTAGGTTTAGAGATTAAAATAAATCGGAGGTAGGTATACTATGGATACAGTGTATATAGTTTTATCAACAAAATTCTCTATTGAATTAATAATCATTTTTCATTTTTATCTATGTATTTTTCCTCCTCCAACAATCAATTTAATGTTTATGTATATTATTTTTATGAATCGTTTTATCAACTTATATCATATAACAATATGATATGATTATATTTCATCAATCGTGTGACATGTTATTTGATTGTACCATGCACTGAGGTTTCTGCTAGCAATCATAAGGAACTCATTAACTGTATTAGGGGACGGGTTTGAGACTCACTTAACTCTGGAGATGGAGCACAATGATTCGTAACTAACAAGCTTAGTGTAATTCTCATCCTGTAGGGATCGCGGAGTATTTCCCTGGCTGGCGTTAACGAAATCTCAGGAGGAACTCGAGTAATATTTCCGACCCTTAGTTTATATAGAGATAAGCTAGCACGAATCCACCGTCTAGAAATACACATTTATATATATAATCACCAAAGCTTCCAAATTGAATACATGCTCATCACAAATTAAGGCACTCTGATATTATATACCCTCCAGGTGTTAAGACCAATAAGTTTTTCTCGTTACTTTATGGCACTCTGATAGATCGTTTTATTCATACTGGTCAAAATAAAATAAAAATTCGCATTCTTAGAGCATTCATACAAAAAAAAAAAATTCATATTGAAATGATTTTTTTTTTTTTTCGAAAACGACTCTATATTAACTTAACTTAACTTTTGATAGTAATGACACTCAACGTCAGCAATCGCTAAAGGTATAAGACCATACAAAATTAAACAGTTCATAAGCCGCTCGTTAATACAAAAAGAGTTTTATATTTTGATATATTATATGGGGTTTTGCATCCTCTGATGGATATCTTCGAAAATTATTTGATAGGTACTAATGATTATATTTTTTCAATGGAAAGAAAAGTACATACCACAAGAAAATCGAAAATACTGTTGTTCCAGTTTATTATAACGTATGCGTTTTATTAATGGCTGTTCAAAAATATTTTTCGTTTTTTTTCGGTGATGGGTAGGGAGTGAGGTGGTGGTAACAAGAATAAATGGTTATTGTTAAGTTGGGATAAAATAAAAGTTTACAATAATCCATTATTTTGCCCTTTTTATTAAAATTTTAGAAACAAAACAAAATATTTTAAATGTAATAAATGAAAGTGTAAATAAAAACGGTACTGTATTGTTGTATAACTTATAATATAATAAAATGTTCTACTAGAGAAAAATAATTTGTTTATTTATTTTTTTTTTTATTAAAAATAAGCCTCGGAAACGGTGGCCATTGGCTGACATTGATTACATTATTTACATTGTTTTTCCTAATTTAGATTTTTTACATAATTTTTACATAGGTGTTTTGATTTTACATGATATTAGATATTATATATTACAATAAATTTTCGATTTCCGTTTCTTTTATGAAGTTTAGCGTCTGTTTGATGGCTGATACGTCTGGACCTAGTGATTGGGATAGAAATTCTGGTATGTTGTGTTTGTTTCTTGCAGCCTCTGTTTGTTTGCATTCGACGAGTATATGCTTGATAGTCAGGTGAACTCCGCATAATTTGTTTATTATACTATATGCTTTCAGATTTTGTAGGATTCCCTAGATTCAGAATATTACATGAATATAATTAATATAAATCTGAAGAATTCTGATATTGATCTGATATTACTTGAGCAAAATATTATTTATTTCAGATTTGAATGTCAAACTTGACAGTTTTACTATGAGGTAGCTAATTGAGATCCATATTATAATTTTACAACCATACAGTTTGATTATTATTATTTTATTAACTTCCATTATGCGTGGTATTGAAGATGCACGCTAATTCTGAATACAAATTATTATGTGCTGTATGTTGATGTTTTTTTTTTTTAAATTTCTAACAGATTTCATAACAAATGACTCAATATCAATCCACATTGACCATCCCCTTAAATATTTCTTAAAATGTATAACTATGGATTTTCGTATTATACGTAGTTTTCTGATAGCACACAAATGTAATAAATATAAATTTAAAAAAAACAGTATGTGCATGACATATTTAACAGTTCATACCTCTATTATATGCCATTGATCCGATGTAGTGTAATACCAAAAATACCGTGATACCGTTCGTGAAAAATAAGATTAGGAATTAATGATCTAGGCTATAACAAAATAAACATTTACTATGCCAGTATTTAAATGTGTTATGTGTAAATCGAATTAAATTTTATAAACAATAACGAACAAACAGTTACGATACCATGTATAATATGATAAAATGTTATCATTATGAACAATAATATTATGTAGGTACTGTTGTTGTAGATAGCTTATCTGGGATAAGGCTTAAAACAGTAGCAGATCGTCGGAGCGTTTGTTGAGATTTTACCATTGTCATGACAATATAATAACAATTTTAATTTCTCGTTATTAAGTCGTTACCATTTTGACCATTTTTTTTTTTTAAAAAAAAAAAAACCCGACGATTTATATAAAAAATGTTCTGTTAAAAGTAATTCCAGAGTATGAGGATGCAGTATACACTAAGCAAATTAACATAATATGCTGATGAGAAAGCGTAAACGATTTTAATAACAATGGTAGCTTGACACGGTGTTCAAATTCACACACACACACACTTGCACACAATTAGTGCCTCATACCTTTTAAATTTAATTTTATTCCAAAGGTTATACTGGAATACTGCAGTGGACATATTATTTCATTTTTACTTTTCAGTTTATTTCTAATAAAACAATAATTAAATTAGCAATGAATATTATTTTTTTTTAAATACTAACATATTTCTGAGTTAAATAGTTTGACTTTTCTGGTAAAATTTTTCTTTTTGATGTTAATGAACTAATGAACATAATAGTATAATCTGTGTTTTTAATAAAATATGTTTTAACGTAGAAAAAAAAACACTGGATACCAATCATTGTAAAAGTGAAATTATAGTTTTATTGATTTTCCGTTTTTAATTCATTATAACGATACTATCATAGCTAGTGTAAATTATATCATAGGGGAATACTATGCTTTTAATATTCTATTAATCAATTACACGTTTAAAATAATGATTGTTGTATGTTCGTCAACTCGTATATTCTCAGGCTTAGTTATTCGAATAACTCATCAGTAAACACACGTTTTTTTTAACTGTTCTAAGATTAGTCTTATTAATCCCAGTGAGATAATTTTACGTTGTGTATCAAAATATCACATTGGCGTCAACTCTAGGTGTGCTGACGTACCTGTTGGCAAGTGTAGAGAATAAAATCAAGTTCTGTATGTGGTCGTAAAATGCACCGCCTTTTTTGTTCTCGCATCAATAATAGCAGTACGTGCGATATGTGCATGGATGATCGCCGAGAAATTCACCGTGATTATTATGTTCAATATTTCATTTGGATCATTCACGACCCCGATACTCTGCCAACTTGTAAATCACGTGATACCCGTGTATCCTAAACGACTAAAACCGCAGTAAAATGGTAATGCCGTAACGTCTATACTTTTCGATGAATTTTTTCCCGTATGATAACGAAATTTTATTAGCAACGGGATGACTCGTTACCCAGCAGACTTCATGTGAAATCGCATAAAATACGAAAAACCCTACAGCCGCTTTCGATTCAAATTAATAAGCTTCTTTGCTCCAAGACTTATAAAATGTAGATAAAGTGTAAAAATAGATATCTAAATCATCATAACGCTTCTCGGTCACGATATGAGCGCGCTCTACCTAATCACCCCAGTTATAAGAAATGTACTTTATTGTTTTAAAAGAGCTGCACCAACGTCTGCGTTATCTTATCACTTTTAATTGCAATATATTATTTTTTTTTACCAATCGCCAATCTGCAGTGCGTTGTTTGCAGACAAAAATGAACAATATTAAGATATTAAGATTTGCAACGCAACACTATATCGAGTCCAGTCTACAATCTTCCTCCTATCGTGGCATTATTGTTTTAATTTTATCTATTATAGCACCGTTTTAACACTACCCAACAATACAATCTGAAAATTAAAATTTTGACAAATAGATTGTACACTTGATAGTATTCATATTATTTTATAAGAATAATTGCCGTTCGAGTAAATTAAAAATTGATCAAGCAAAAAAAAAAAATTATGTATTGCACTAGAAGTGTTTTTGGAACATTAGTTTCAATATTATTTCAAGAACTAGTTCTATAATTTTAAGATGAATACATTGATAAGACATTAAATATCGCCAAGAATGTAAAAATGTCCAAAAGAAACATAATTACAATCGGATGATCCAATAATATTTTTCATCCACATTGTCCTTAGCGTAATATTATATAACTCGTAAACCACATAACTATAAACACTCGACAGTAAAATAAAAAGATTTCGCTTACTATAAAAACGCCATAAACTGCATACACCAGAGCATTGACATAATTCCAACCGATTTCCAGTCAAACGTTTATGATCTTTTAACCAGTCAAAAACATGACAGTTCGAAACTTGCAAATTAAATTACTGTTCGTCACTTCATTTTGACCTTAGTTAACAAAATCTACTACTGATTATAATTTACAGTTCCAAGCATCATCGTCAAAGTTATTTATTTTGTAAAATATAATATGACCAACATGATTTTGGCATACTTGTCATGTAATGGATTTTACAATAGAATACGTATTACACTCAACCGGTGTTGAAAAAGTCATTGGTACGTTTTGTTTGCAAGTTGCATTTCATATATATATATATATATATATATATATATATATATATATATATATATATTAGGGTGGTCCTTATTTTTTAATCTGAATAATTTGTAGTCCGTACCCCCTAGATTTGTTAAGTTACCTGAGGAGGTAATTTGGGTAAAATTTGGAAGCTCTTACACAACCCCTTCTGGTGCCGACTTAGGGTTGAAATATGGCAAAATAGGGTAGTTTTGTTATTTTTCAAGTTTAATTCAAAAACCATAGCACTTAGCGTAAAAAATTATAGAAACTAAATTGTAGAACATAATGACGTCTATAAAAAATATTCAGTTATAATTTTTCATAGATACTTTCTTTTCCAAGAAAAATATTAAAAATCAAAAAAAATTTAATATTTTTGACAAAATCGATTTTTTAATTTATTTTAATATAATTATCAATTAGTTGGAGATACGATAAAATATTTTATATATACATTATTTTATTCATATGATTTACTCTGAGTTTTGCGGTCGTAACTATGGTATTTTCTACGATAATCTTGAACTGTCTGAAAATTAATAGCAAAAATTAGTATTGATTTATATAATAGTTATTGAGAAAATATATTTACTTGTAACAAAAACTGCTTTTGCTCTTCATTTTTGGTTATTTTACTATTAAATTCTTCCATCAGCTTAACATGGCGTTCGGCAGTATCGTTAACTACTTTTAATGATCCAATTATTTCTTTTCCTTTTTTATATTCTTCATTTTCTTCCCAGTATATTGGATCCAGTGATAAAAAATTAGTTTTAATATCAAATCTATCAAAAAGTTTTATTGATTTGTTCGTAATTAGATCAACTGGCAAATCTTGGCTTATAAAGTTAGGTATGTCTTCAGTATTCAATGAATGTTTTTTTTTAATTTCACCTACTTGTTCATAATCTTCATACTCATTCATTAACATTTTAATTGCCATTCTTTTTTTTTGATCAATGGTAACACGGTTGTCAAAAATTGAAAATGTTACACATTCATCACTAAGATACCATAAATGATTAATAAATTTCTTTAATGCAGTTTCAGCTATATTTGTATCATCGTTCTTATAGCTATATAATTTTTTTATCAAAATTATGTCATTTACAGGAGCCTCTATTGAATTTGGAGCAGTGAACCACACTTCAGCATAACATTTAATTATAAAACAACAAATTCTTTTAAGTGACATTTCTTCTTTAGAAGTCAACTTAAACTGTTTTTTAAATAATAACATTTTTAATGAATAAATACCCTTAGCCATCCATCGTGCCAAATGATAGGCTCCAGGTTTCCGAAAGTTAACATTTCCTTCAAGTTTTCCTCCAAGAAATATTACAATGAGCTGTAAAAACTCTTTATAGTCATCACGAGGGAAACAATCTTGAAGTTTTTTTTCTGCAAAATCTAATATCTCATCACGCACTTCATTTAATATATCGAAAGTCATAGGATCATCTGTCCACACTGAATATTCGCTTTTATCAATATTATTCCAATCATTAACGAATCTTTTAAATAGTGGTATATCTGGGCCAGACGATGGTGCAAATTTGGCTTCAATAAATACGGCATGTAAGATTATTTCGAAAATATGATGCCGGCAAGCTAGAAATAATACGTTTCTTTCTAATTTTTGCTCTAATAGAACGCAAGCACCGTTTAATCTACCAGAATTAGAAGCTGTGGTATCAAAAACAAATCCTTGTATTTTATCTAATAATCCCCAATTTTCTAATTCATCATATACTGCCGAACATATTTCACTGCCTGTGCCGCTCGAAAGGTGGGGAACTCCCAAAAGCTGTTCAGTTTTTTGGGACGTTATAACAACAGGAAGTCTATCACACTTTTCTTTTCCAGCTATAGTGGGCAGAATCTTAGAATCCCAGTGCACAATTCCATAATTTAAATTTAGATCTGCAAATTTAGATTTTATATTACTTGCAATTTTTTTACGAAATATTTGTCGATTATTTCTTATTGACGTTCGGTTTATTGTAAAATCATTGGGATCTAATGCTACTGCTTCGATACATGCTGTTAATATATGTACAGCGTCTCTATCACTAATTTTACATTTGTCAAGACATACTGAAAGGCGTGGGGTCAAAATATCTCTTCTAGCTCGTCTTCTAATAGTAGTACTTGAAGTCGGAATGTTTAACTCCATTACAGGTTGTTGAATTGCTGTATCTTCAAACTCCGATTCATCATAATCGAGTTCATTCGAAATATTTGCTAAAATAAAAATTACTTATATTTATAAAAATGATATATTTAAAATTTAGGTAGTTATTATACTATATAAAAATTAATTACCCGTTTTCAAGTATTCAGAATTTTCTTGTTTATCTTTTCTTTTATTTTCTGTGTCTGTCCGTGTGGCTTTTCGTTGTTCCTTTTCAGCTAATTTAATATCTCTACCAAGCATGCATCCAACACGTCCCTTTTGTCTTTGTGATAATAGAAATTCTTTGTCCTCGTCAATTTTGATAATATTTATTGCATTTGAATGCGCGATGTCAAATAAATCATCTAATGTGTCTTCAAAATTTCTTTCTCTCACTCGATATAAATTTCCGGTTTTAGTTTTATTTTTTTCTAAATTACGTAAGTCTTCATACAACTTTTTCAATTTTTTTGCACAATTGTCACGATCTTGATTTGGAATTCGTGCTTTCTTCCAGTATATTAAACACTCGTCAATAGTGAGCAAGGCACTTGAGTTTAAATTTAAATGTACATTTCTCATATTATAAAATAAAACACTTAAACAGTTTCGTTTTGAAGGCAATTTACTACCGGTTATTTGGTTATTCATAATACCAACAAGAAAAATTTTATTTCGTGACATTGTAAAACACTAAACACTATACTCGGCAAACGCACTGTAATGATTAAATTCGAAAACGTTAAACGATAATATTATAGAAAAATTATTATAACTTCATATTATTTACGATAAGAGTATCATACGAAATATTTTACTCGTATACCCACGAATATAGCATTCTATATTTTAATATTATTATCAAAGAAAACAAATTTTAATTAAATTGTTATCAATGACTGTAGATTTTATCACCATTTTTTATTACCATTGAAAAACCGGCCAGTGAGCATTCTATTTATAATAAATGGTAGTTGCCAATACATTTCTTATTATTACGGCTGATATAGTCGTTTTCAAAACTTAATATTACATAAATCTGACTGTTACAATAAAATGGCTTATCAAACAACATTTTAACTTATTACCTTTTTTTTAGGAAATTTAATTTATTATAATTTGTATCAAGGATATTTTATTTTATCTCCAACGATTTGGCAAATATATTCAAATTAATGAAAAAATCAATTTTGTCAAAAATATTAAATTATTTTGATTTTTAATATATTTCTTGGAAAATAAAGAATCTATGAAAAATTATGTCCGATTATTTTTTATAGAAATCATTGAGTTCTACAATTTAGATTCTATACTTTTTTACGCTAAGTGCTATGGTTTTTGAATTAAATTTGAAAAATAACAAAACTACCCTATTTTGCCATATTTCAACCCTTAGTCGGCACCAGAAGGGGTTGTGTAAGAGCTTCCAAATTTTACCCAAATTACCTCCTCAGGTAACTTAACAAATCTAGGGGGTACGGACTAAAATATAGTTAAAAAAAAATATCACATATATAAATAAGGACCACCCTAATATATATATATATATATATCACTTCTCGTTTACTAAATAATACGAAAACCAATTTCCAGTTGTGGAACATAAAACCTGAGGTTCAAAGAAATTTTCTAACGGGAGTAAAATAAACATGTTTCAATTCAGAGTTTTTTTTTTTATACAATATTAACACACTCCGTACGTTTCGAATAGCATTCTCCAAAAAGGTCCATACCACTGCTCTGTAAATGGAGTGGCCAAGGTTTATAACGGAACATTACGAAAACCGTCTGCAGAACTACCTAAACTCGGATGTAATCTCCCATAGGCCCCTTCCGTCGATCCGAAGGGAAATGAAAATAGTCCAGGGACCAACCAACATAAGTAAACAACATTAATCAAAGTAAGTCAATAGAAGTTCCGTTAACGGGGGGTCTTATTCATATGCCAAGAATGTCATGTCAATGTACGATTGTATACTCGGCGTGTACCTACTCGTATGCACGGCGTTTTGTGCTGCACGCGGATTCTGTATTATTCCTATGAAAAACAATTATAGAATTCATATGCATGGATATATTATAATATGTATAAATAATTACTTTGTATACAATTATTTAAACAACTTAAGCATAATTTAATCGAATAACGAGTTATTTATAAGTTGTTTGCCGATTTTCTATTTTTACATTAAACCCTAATTCAACAAAAATCTTAATATAATGGATATTTTTCTCAAAAAAGTTTCAATCGAAATCTTAAAAATCATTGTATCAAACATTATAAAAGATCAATATGAAGGTTTTACATTTGATTACACATTATTATATATACTATGTTCGGGGAAAAAAATATTTCAGTTGGATGTCAGGCAAAATTTTTGTCTTGGTAGGCGATGAAAACTTAATTTGATAAAATGTTTTCTGCGTTTAGTAATAATAATATTTAATTAAATTTGTGCATTAAGACTATTATTGTATAATTTACATGGGAACATTCTTCGTATGCAAAATACTATTTTCATTTTATCTAGAAAAAAGTTAATTTTTAATAAGGCCGTTAAGTTTAGGTTCTGACGTATTATTTTTAGTATCTAGGTATTTATATTTTTGTACCTGGATATGTATTTTATTTATGAGAGAGTTAGTTCAGTCACAATTTTCTTTTGATAGATTTTAAATTCGATATAATCGTGAGCCAAAAATAATGTGCGTACCGATAAACGAGTTAAATGAAAAACAATGATTTACATAAAACAAACATTTACGTAAAACATACTATTTGATTAGTTTGATAAAATACGTTTGAAAAACGTATAAGGCTTTTTTTTTTTTTTTTTGGCAAGATAAATGTCATTTGAAAACTTTTCGGTACTGCTCCAACCAAAAAAAAATAAAAAAAATAAAAAAAAATTTATATATATATACTTAATTGTAGAATGTCCTGGAGGGGTCGTTATGTGAATAAATAGATGAATCCGCTAGGACCAAGCAATTTCAATGCCTGCGTTGTGACGTGGCACCAGGGGACACGCGGGGTTCCTCACGATCGTATTTGCTTTAATTGTGTGTGGTTGGAGCATTTGGAAAATGTGTTTTGTACGGGGAATTACCATTTACCGTACCGCCGAGGGACCGCGAACAGTTGTTAACAATCTCATTATAGGACTGTTGCGCTCAAAATCGTTGTAAGAGCGCGTCGTGCAACACTGCCTAACACCCGTTCACACTCGCCTATAATGCGCTATGCTTCTAGGTTGTGCATAAGGGATTTTGAACGCTACACGTTAGCGTAGCACTGCAGCGCGTAACGCGGTTCGGGGAAATCACCGTTCTGGCGAAAGGGCCGCGGTGTACAAAATCACGATCGTGTAAATCGTGTAATAACGCATTTTTATTGTAACGGTAAATGATGGCGGCTACGACGTGTTCGGTACGGGATCGATGCATCGACGAAGGGACGGAACTGTGAACTGTGGGGAAAAGCGAGGGCGCCGAACGAGGAGACGGAACGGTTAGCGGCGAGGGAGCGCTCGCTCGGGGGAAGGGTAAGAGAGATTCGAGGTGGCTCGGCGACGACGTGTATCATTATTTGCGTGCGCCCCGCGCGTTTTCCGAACGTTTGATTTCTATGGCGTACATCGACACGACAACGCGTCGACCCGTCTTCCGGGAGGGTGCAGGAGAAAAAGCGCTAAATAAGCGGCGCCGACGTGGCGGTATAAATCTCGCGGGGAAACGATTCGTTCTCTCGTACGTCGGCGACGAAAAGAAAACGAGTACATCGGCAACCGATGCTCTCGCATTTCGGCATCGTGTCTCTCGACCCGTACTCCGCCCTTCGCGGAGGCAAATCGAATTTAAAATATGCACGAGACCCCGGGCGCATCTTTCGGCCGCGGTCAGCGAACCCGTTAGCAACGCGAGTCATCCGCGAGGGCGAATCGGATGAACGACAAAGCCCCGCTTTCGCGGTCACGATATTTTTATTTCCGCTGCCGCAGAGGAGACCGCGAAAACCTATATCATCGGCTATAAAATCGCGTGCCGGCTACGACGATTACTGTTGACAAACGGTGCGATAACGGTATAGGACACGAGTGCACGGCGCGTAAACTTCTAGGGGACCTGACACGATAATAGCGCCTACGTTTGGCGGCAACGGCCGGGTTATTCTCCCTCGGGATTCGCGGTGTTCGGCGCACGCACGTCTTATTGGCGCGTGAGATGAAGTATAGTTCCCGTCGAACCGCATCGTCGTCGGTATTCGAGGCTTCAGTTTCGTGTCCTACCCAACATTGTACACAGCCATATTTTTCAATATCATATATAATAATTATGGTATTATTGAAACGTTTAAATCATTTATCCGACTATAAATAGACATTTGGAAATTAAAATCTATCTTTACGCGAACACAGTTTTTTTTTTTTCAACTGAGCGCTGTACGGTTTTACGTGGGTGAAGGTACACGTCCGGATCTCCCATCAAAACGACCGGCGTCGTAAGAGTGTTAGAGCTATACATTGCGTGTGCGCGCGACGACGGTTTCCGGAAACATCAGACGAAAGAATCAGAAGAGAAAAGAAGAAGGATGGTTACGGCGGAAAAAGAGACAAGTTTATATTATATTATTATTATTGTTATTATCATTATTATTACTGTACTGCTGAACACCATGAATATTTCGGTTTTCTCTTGACAGGAACAAAGCGCTTATATTATATAAATCTGAAGAGGTGCGAGTGCGGTGGTCTGGAAAACCACGGTTGAACAAAAATGCGAACAATTATAGTAATAATTATAATAATCATAATAATATAAATAATAATAATAATAATAATAATAAAAATTGCAACAACAGAAATAATAGTAATATCTGCCTAGAATGTACCTTTAAAAAAATAAGAACATAACACGTAACACATAGACGCGCACACACTTACATCCACGCACACTAACATGAATATTTAATAAGTTTATTTGTATACATATTGTATTTGACGTTTGTATGTGCTAACATACTTCGCGTTTGATACATTAGATTTGACAGAATGACGTGTGACGATTCGACGTACACGCGATCCGGTGGTTAGATCCTCAGCAGTTGTATAAATATATTATATACGTACTCAAATAAAGTGATTTTCTATTACATTTATAGAAAAAAAATATGTACACTAGTCGGTTGAGGTCCTTCGGCTCTTAGGTGTCTTTCAATTTGAGAGCATGTTAGATCACCACTTTCAGTGGTGAACTGAATGTGAACTGAGGTTTACTTATAAAATTGATGTTTTCGGCCATTTTAAAAAGCAAATCACGATAAAAGTGAAAAGAGAAAAAAAACATTTAGAAAACTGACAAAATATTTCATATTCGGTTATTTGTGACATTAACCGATGATATTGAAGCTTATTGATAAGCAAAAATACAAAACTGATATCGAAATCGTAAATAAAACGGTCGTAAGATTATAAAAAATTATGACGGTTGAAACTTTACACTCTTAGTTACAAACTTGTCTCGATTTTTGAGATTTATTATAATCAATATATTAAAACTTACAGCTTAGATTTTGTTGGAACAGTTTGTATACCAAAATGAACACGAAAATATTATTTGTCATAATTCAAAAGTATGTTTAGTATAAAATATATGTTTTACTCTTAAATCATAGAATGTATAACAGTCTCTAGAACCTATAGTTATATCAATGAATTTTAAAACACTTATTATTAAATTCCGTAAAATTATTTATTTTTTTTTTTTAAATCATCTTTATATTCGAAAACTATGACCATTAGTTATAGGGTAGGAACGGTTGGTTTTTGAAACAGTAAGTTTTTTTATGGTTGAAACACGTATGTGTATATGATGCATGGTTTCGTCGCTTAATATCCGGGTGGTCACCCATCCGATAGCAACTAACCACTCCGTCACACCATGCTCCATAGTTACAATTGTTATGTTACCATTATGTGATACCAGATATCTGTAGTTCTACTTGTCTAGACAAAATTGATTCAGTTAAAAGTATCAACGGCATCAATGAGTTTTTTTTATCCGATTTTTATAGCAACCGATCTAAGATATTTTTCGTTTTTTTTACATAAGCTTGTAGTCCTTTCTTACGGGGACTTTACAGGACTATTTTATAATAAAAATACATTTAATGTATTTAAATAACTATTTTAATAGTAATTTAATAACTATTTTATTATTACATTTTCCATATTTTCCATAAATTCCTGTTGTGAAATAAATTGTTGGTTTCTATTTGCACGTAATCGTTACCGTAGTTACACCAGCAGATTTTCTAGCGATTCAAGGTGGTATAAACATGTGTGGTCATACGAGGGGAGAGAGAGGGAGAGAGAGAGAAAGTTATGTAACCTTGTCTAATAAACTTCAAAAATTCTGCGGCCCGTCCCCGAAGAACATAAACCATTGAAATACGTGACGAAATAATCAATTACTGAATTAATATTATTATCACTTGGGTCCCGTGCCGTGGTCTACACGTCCTAATCTTACATCAGCTGTGCTGACATACTGTACAACAACTTACATTATTGTGTGGTAATACAATAATGCGTGATACATTAATAACGCTGGGTTCGAATTATCCGGTGTTCTTTGTTTTGTGTGTTGTGGGTAGAAATTTTTTTTTCTTACCTACAGCAAATGTGAACTTTTCGTTACAATAGATCCTGTGTGAGTGAAATCGATTTATTTTGTATGTGTGAAAATTGTGCGATGAGTTATTGCAGAACACGTGTTAGTTCTGTACAATAAAAATGGAAATGGACACTATTTTTTCAAAAACTTTTGTTTATAGAAAATTTACGACAAAGTTTATTTAGATAAACATTAGTGCACACCACTATATTATCGATATCTGAATCTGGAATAATTTCCCGCAATCTAAGTTACTGCATCGAGGGCACATCGTTTAACATCGGGTAAATGTAAAACTATACTACGCCGCCGGGTGCGTATTTTTTTAGATGGAGGATCAAAGAATCATTTAGTTATATTATCGTTCCCTAAGTAACTTGATGGTCCTGATAAAGGTCTTTGGCTTCTTGAACGAGATCGTGGCGGAATAATAATTGTTGTATTACTATTACCTTCATTTGCTTGAGAAACATCTTCGTCGGTGTCATATTCATTTTCAATATATTCATTTGAGCAATCAATATAATCGGGATCGGCATCTGTATCATCAGAAACTTCTAAAATCTAAATAATTTATTTTCTATGATTCAGTAAGCCACGAAATAAGCTTATCAGACATGATTGATTCAAAACGAAAATAAAATAAAAACAATAATGCACGTACGCGCTGACTAAAAATATTACGCCGATACTATTGAGCGAGAGCAACGCTCACTTTATGGGTACTTATGACATTGCATGTCAATATCTTATCAATAATTACTTATAAAACTATTAAATCGACAAAAGTATACTTGGAAATATGTCACTTGAAGGCAGGGCTTGAAATCGAAATAAAATTTTTCGATTTCAATTATAATTTCGCTTATCGATATCAGTCTTTTTCGATTTTAATTTTAATTTTGCTTATCGATATCGGTGTTTTTCGATTTCAATTTTAATTTTGCTTATCGATATCAGAGTTTTTCGATTTTAATTTCGATTTTAATTTCAATTTTAAATCACTATTACATTTTTGTGACTTTATTATTGCTATATTTTCTATTTATGTTTTGGTTTCATATATAATTAGTGATTATTACTATAATAGATACCTAGATAGTCAGTTATTATAAATATAAAGTTAAACAAATAATACAATGTTATGAAACGTCAATTTATAAAATATAAATAGGTATTCCCAAAACTATTTCAACTCAAGATTCTTACTGTCACGGTGAGAGAAATTAGGAAATACGTGGAAGCCGATTATGGATAAAAGTATACCATAATATAATATATATATATACATAGTAATAACACTGATAACTAACAAGTCATAATAATATAAATACTGAAATAATAACATTTCTGTAAACGAAATACTGCCACGCGCTGTTTGTTAATTGTACCAGGAAATTATATTCTAATAAGATGGATACTTCGTATATTAGACATTATTCTTAGTAATAATAATAAAAATCCTATAAATAATAAATACAAATTATAGTTGGGCTCATATTGTTAAATTTAAAATTTTTTTCCAATTGAAAATTGAAATTGAAAATTTTCTTTTAAACCGATTACAATTTTGATATTAAAAATCGATATCAATTTTTTTCAATTTCAATTTTAATTTTGAATATCGTTATCATACATTTCATATTTTGATTTCGATTTTGATATTTCAAAAGAATTTTAACGATTTTTATCGATATTCAAAATCGATTTCGAAATCGATTTCAAGCCCTGCTTGAAGGTATTAATAGTACCAGAGGAATCAAGAAATAATTAAACAAGTAGTTCTTAAAATTCTATCGAGGTGCGCGCTCACCATGATACCAATGACGGGTTAAGAATTATTATTGCCGTGATGAAGGCTATGCCGAAACGGTGCGCAGACTTAAACGAATCATGTGGACATGGGAGAACATTACCGATCAATATCACGGAGTTCTTGTGGATTGCGTGAACGATTTGAGGGCCGGTGACTTGCATAAAGTGATGACCAGAACTGACTTCGCCACAGATCGTACGATCTTCCTCCAAACTGGACTTCTTCATACTCGGGATAACGTTAAGGTTCGTGTCGACGAGAACAAATCAGGAACCGTCCTAGGACTTTGTCGCGGCGGTGGCCGAACAAAACCGGGATAAGTGTCAACAAGCTATGGGCGATTTTGTGAACAGAACTGAGATGTTATGACGTTCCGTAGGTAAATCGGAGACGGTACAAATTTCACTAGTATGTAATACTTTTTTTTTTCCAAACAATAAAGTTAAAAGGATATGTGAAATCCAGCGTTCCTGACGAAATACACAGTATTTTTTTATTTTTTCATCGTCTCCCATTCGTTCACACCACTGCCGCGACAATCGAACGGTTCGCCGGGCCCACGACTGCTGTGGCGCACTGGAGCTTCACGCGTTGTTTGAAACAAATCACGCGAGATAAATCGTTTCGGTTTGATCCGCCACCGTCGCCGCCGCCACCCCCGTTCCAAAGCAGGCGTCGAGCCAAAACGGGGTTGTTATTACCTACGCGGAATATTCGCGCATAACTACACCCCCTGGCAACAGCTCCGGTGCACATAACGTTGTGATTAGGTTTTCGCGGTATAATAATAATATTATAGTGGGTACGCATGACGTGTGAGCGCACACCGTTCGGCGATCGGTGACAAAGACGATGGAGATAGTAAATAGCAGTAAACGCGTTGATGATAACAATATCATTATAGGGCTCGAATCGTGAAAGAAATGATAAAATACTTTCAATCTTCGTGATAAAAATCATAATATTTTGACTGCGATTAAATAAGCGAAATGTATTAACGAATTGTACGAGGAAATCGTAGGAAACACCGTGCGTAGGAGAATGTGAGAATAAATGCGAATATTTTGCAGTAGAAATATCAAATCATTCAATCAAGGCTAAGCGTACGCACGAAACACGTTTCGGAATTTTTAGACAGCGACCTGTTGTTAACTTTAAAGTTAGTTTAATAACCTATTCAGAATTATTGTTCCAGTCAGGTTTGAGAATATTTTACGATTCACTGATTTGTGCAAAAAGAAATACTGCTGTATCCTCATGTATGTGATTATTAAATATTGATAACGTGTGTTCAGTTTGATCGCCAGATTCTGCTGCCATCGAAACGGCAATAATTAAAAATAAAAATTTGTCCTCTTTTGTCTAATCTATCGTTTCCATTAAAACGTATGTAGTTAATTCCCCGGGAAAATAATACTGCAAGCTCAATGCAGTCGCGCGAATAAACACCTTTTATTAAACATGTAAAAACGGAAGAGACAATGCTTTTAGGAAAATGTGTGCGCAGAACACGTGGATTAAATAAATACATGTACCCGAATTAAAGTCTCACGAGCGTAGTATAATAATCATCATTATTATATTATCATAAACTCGTGGGTATACTGCAGTTTACGAGTGCACATACATGACAACACATTTTTAGTTAACACCCAATCGTTATAATACGATATGATTGTACACTGCAATTCAGTACTGTCAAGAAGAGCGTTTTCCTTCAACAATTCATAGATGAATATTTAGTAACCGAACAATTATGATATTTACAAGAGGCCGAGCTGTGTTACGTACATCCAATAGTAAACTGTACATCAAACCGTTCGGTACAAAAAGTTTTATATTGCACGTAAAAAACAACACCAGAGCGTATATTAATATACGAGCATGATGATCGAGGAGAATAAATAATGATAAGTTTTTTTTTTTAGAATCGCACTTGATGTGTGCATATTAAATAATGGAAACTTTAAATTACCTCAGTACTTTTGTCGTTTTTTTTTTCTCGTCTTAAATTGAATATATAACATCTCGCCCCAGCGCCAGTTGAACTCTAAGGGCTATTGTAATAATACAAGTATACGTTTTTATTTATTTATTTTTATGCTCCCTGTTGTACGAAATCTGAAATATATCCTTAATAATACACGGAGCGTAAAACGCATTTCAACGGCGCACAATACCGTTGGCCCGGGTGCCGTATAATAGGAGAGGGGGGAGAGGGGGAGCGAGAGCGACGGAGAGAAAAACTGATAAACTGAACGTTTCAAACCGTGCATGATGACGTGTAGGTATATTTGTTCGTCGAACTACGTTACCGGGCTGTTTGAATAACATCGGAATGCGCTTCCACATTATACACTACACGTGCACGCACGTACGTATCATGCTTTTAAGGTGTATACACAATATCCTCTTATTTACCTATAAGGAACTAAATGATTAATGCGCATAAATACAACATGTATAGGACATTTAAACATATTTGTGCGTGCGCGTGGTTATAAATCTCGATACTGCATAATATCGTTACAACACACGCACCATAAAACGTATATCTTTTCAACGTATACCTGACTGAGCGCGCGTGGTTAATTCGTTGAATTACGTAACGGTTATTTGCGTTTTCGCGTTGTTTACAAACGGTTGGAAGAAACAACATTTCTTCAAATAACGTTTAATAGACGTCGGCCGCGTCACGATTATACCACAAGACGTGAGGTTCATCAACAAACAACATCGAAAATACAATTATTTAAATAACAATTAGTATCTGTGTACATTCAACAGGTATTATTTGTTCGAATATTTCACTAATTGAACAATGAACAAATCCAACACAACATGTAATTAACGACGACAAATACGCAAGAACGAACCTCGGTTCTTGATTTTTGATTTCAGTAAAAATAATCAAGTTGAGCCCCATAAATATCAGTTACGGTTTTTAAGTTTTTAACTTTCACATCGTTTTCGAAAAAACTATCTTATGAGAAATTTTAAAATTTACGAATTTCTTCACTACAATAAAGGCATTTGTTTGATTTTAAATCTACAGACAATGTTTGCATTGCGACTAAATGCGTGAACTCAATTATTGAAACATGTGTTTACAGTAAACTATAACTGATGTAAAGAACTAATATCATAATAATTTACAATATTCTATTAAATATTTTTTAATCCAAAACCAACGACTTTTTGTTAAGGCATATATTCCTATTAGTGCAAAATGTATACAAGTGAATCTTAGTGGTTCTCCCATATATTTGTATAATATAAAATAAATATTTTTAACTCGGGATAGTATTATACTATATTATCTTAATTGTTATCATACACTTAGCGTCCTAGTGATTACAATTTTGCTTATTAATTTGAACACATCGATGAACAATATTTTTAAAAAATTGTTTTTGATTTATACGTCAGTCGCATTATCACTGAGAAGAATGATGACATGGCACATCGATAAAGAAGTATTTCATGCAATTAGTTTTTCTCCTCCCTCCCAATCAAAATGTACTGTTGGAACGATCCTAAGGCTGTTCTATTTTTAGTTCCTAGAAGGTGCCGGGTTTGGCGGACGAAAAAATGTTTACACTGTGTCGGGAATCGAACACCAAGCCCGTCATGGTATATTATTGCGAGACTACTGCACAATAATCACTGTGTGCGGGCCTTCAGTGTATCACCACGAACGTTCGATAACTTTGACTTTCGGATTCCCGTGCACTGAGTGAGCACACAGTGAGCGCCAACAACGTAAGCTCGTTTTATTATTTTCCAAACGAAATTAAGTTTTTGCGCTGTTCAGTTCACATTTGAAAATATCCATCGTGGAAAGATAAACCAATGTTCACAACAAATGTAATAAACGTTTAATGTGATTTAATTTTCCAATGTAATTGGATAAGCAGTGCTTGAACATTATTTTCCATCGTTTTCTTATAGAATATGTTTTGCCGACAAATAATGACATAAAGATATTTGTTTTATCTTTATGTTTTGTGGATACAATACTTTAGAAAAAAATCATACACATTATTTTGTTTGTTTATCAAAATACAAAACTGATGACAAAAAATGGCTACAGATATAAAACGTAGCATGTTTGTATATTTTCTCTACAAGCAAAATCATAAATAGGTTTTTGAGTAAATTTAAACAAATAAGGAACTTGAAATAATTGCATGTATAGTAAAAATGTAGAGAAGGGTGCAAGGCTACGAGTACATTTTTCCTATATTTCGTTAATAAGTAACCGTGAGAACGAATACCTTGCTAGAGTTGGCCTTGCAGAAAACAAATGTGTAGCCGTACCTATAACTTATTGATGTTGAAAATGTTACCATCCAGAATCTTCCACAAATCAATTAAAATGTTAAGTTTCTATTGATACGTTATACATATTTATAAATATTTTATCGATCATACTTTATGTTCACTCTTAGAAAGTCGTAATTTACTGATTAATTCTAATTTAAAAGAATGTACACGTCATGGTGGTTATATGTATTTTCATTTGACATACAATAAATCATTTTATATGTAGTAGTTTAACCATTTATGTTTGTATAGCTTTAATAGTTATTTCATACATAAGTTGGATTACTTTTTTTTTCGTAGATGATGCAGTTCCGACCTTGTATCATAATATACTGTTGTCCTGACCCCAGTGCAATAAATAAGGCCAAAAGTTTCGATTAAAGTTCCTATAATCGAGTTTATTTTTAATGGAAAGCAAATCAAAGTGTAAAAAATGAAATTCCATACTTGGAAAATTCAAGAGTAGTGATGATTTATCTTTGTGAATTTTATCAAGACACATAATATGTCCAATACGCCCATCCCATCTACAATATGACCTACCGAAGACTCAAAAACGTCGGTAAATCAAATCATCGTCATAATCGGACTTCTTGCGTGACAGGCCAAAAATACAATCTGCATTCAATTTCCTGTCTACATAAAACATTCGGGGCATGTGCACAGCCTTAAAATTTTCGAACGCCTTCGATCGCGGTGCAGTGTATTAATAACCAGATTTATTGTTTTCGAATGGAATACATTTTATTTTGATTAATATTGACTGTGAAATGTAGATAAAAGCGACGAAAAATTACATATTATACGTTAGGTATTGTGCGCGTAAATACACAATAACGTTTGCTGTATTCCCTAAAAGTGTATTATACCATAAATGTATAGGTACCTACGCTTAGTAACAATAATTTATTCTACGGAATTTCTATGGTTTACAGATCGATGGTTCCGAAACATACGTGTAATTTATTATACATTTACGGTTCATTACACAATCTCAACTGACCGGGAGTACAATAAATGCAAATTTCAAAGATTACAGTACGTTTCGTCATTGGAAATTATTGATCGAAAGACATGTTTTGAGCCGTATTTCGCTTGTACGCAATGTCTTCGAACGATGAAAGTTATGGTTTATAAAAAGAGATTTTTGAATCGTAAATATGGCAGCACCAACATAAACAAATAGAAAACGTTTTTCACAAAGAAGAAGATCAATAACTCTTGTAATTTTCGAATTTAAATATCACGTTTCACGCTAAATGCAATCTCAAGTCAACATTAACATTTTACTACAGTGTTGGGTGTTCCAATGAAATCTTAGTGCATGGCGCTGCGTTTTATATTTTTCTTGTTTTTTTTTATATTGCTGCTAAATATAAATACTTTGTTATCTAGAAAACGGTTGATAAATATTTTGGATAGATTCCATAACCATTGAAAAATCACACATTGACAGTTTAATAATATACCGTGAAAACATCATATTACAAATTATAATCGTACTACAGTTTCTACTCCTGTACACCGCTAAGTAGCAGTATTGCCTACACAATGCGCCGTGTTAAGGATAAGTTCTTTAGGTTTTCCACTCATTAATATCGTATTTTTTCCATTAACAATATATAAAATGTCATTCAAAGCTTTAGTTAAAAATACAAAAAAAACAAAGTTTCGCTATGTTTTGATTTTTACCAAACACACAATGTTGTATAATAGTTTGCTAAAACGCGAAACGCATTCGAATAAAATGCATATTATATAGTTTTTGAAGAGCGGCCTGTTATATAAATCAATGGCCAATTTTATCTTTTTAATTTTTTTTTTTATTGATACTCCGACATTTCATTCTGATGATGTAAATTGCGTATTCATACTGTACACTATGATGGTAAAATCTACAAATTCCATTTGAATAATATTTTTTTTTTTATCGTTTAAATAAATAGTTTATTTTATAACAACATTTCGAACAGTCATAAACAATGTCACTTATGTAGATAACACCGAATGAAATACATCAGTAAATCAAAACTATATTCAAATGCGTTCATTGTTTGTGCGTGAAAATACATGAAAAACTGTCCGTGTGATTCGAAGAAAAGAACTACATTTTATTTAAGGTTATAAAAATTGTGAATTATTTTAATTTTTAACTAACAACAATTAAGGTTTGTTTAATATATTTAAGATGACAATGCATACATAATGTCTGAACAGTGCAGATGACGGACATTGGATATTTCAATAGCAGACATGATCTTGAAAATTGATAAAATAACAATCATAAGAATAATGAATAAACTGGAACGGTTAGTTTTAAATGTCCGCGCATCGAGTGAACATTAATGAAAATGATTTAATAAAACCCATACTGTATTCGGATAACGCAACGCACGTGGAAAAATTCGTTCCCGCACTCGTGATGCACAAGGAAAGAATTTTTGTGTCGTTTCTCTCACTGATGAAATGTATGCGTTATAGTGATAAATCTCCCGCGTACCCGGGTAGTACACCACTGTGGGTGCCATTTCCATACAGCCGTGTAAAAGGTTCTGCGCGATAAAAACAATGGACTTTTATCGCAATAATATCGCATTTATTCAAAAACTTTTGTGCAAAGCAACCATACTCTGCGCGTCCCTTTTTGAGCTCAAAACGTGAAAAGTTATTACTTTCATTATTGTTTTTTTTTTTTTTCCTCACCTTACACCCGCCACTTGCGTTCACTGAGCGAGAGTTCAAACAGTAGTATTGTACTGTTTGAACTAGCTGTACGTGCTGGAAAAGAAAATATTAAGTATAAAACAATGCACGATCCGTTCAGCGTTCTGCGTTCGAAAACGGTTTCGTTTCGATCGTATACCTAACGATATTGATTATAATTATTATAAATATTATTCATAGTATCGGTATTAGATGTGAACGACGGGGTCCGACGTAGTTTCAGTGGTCGAAATATGGTTATTGTGTTATATACAGTATACACGGTAACTGTGGATCAATATCAGGGATTGCGTTATACTTTCGGTTCGCAAGAGACCGCACGGCAGTTACCTAATTTTGCTGCGCGCTATTATTTTGATAATTACTTAGTTTGGAAACAATATGTTGTTTGGAGAACCGCACCGAGTCCAAACAAACAGACTACCTATTAATTTGGGCTTACGTCTGTATCGAATCAAATTTGTGCGGTCGACACTTGTACTATATAAAACCATAAACGTGATACCATACGCTGACCATGTGCTCCGATCCACGTGAAACTTATGCAAGATTAAAAAGAACACGACAACGACGCGTAGGGTGAAATCAACACGAGATCGTGTTAAAAATGAAAAATTACTACGCACATAGTGGGTCTTTCGTTGTCCGCGGTGCTACCGAGAAACGGTACATCGAGTAGAACAAGTTTTTTTTTATTTATACATTTCGTACGTTGGCGCTCGCTATTATATTTTCGCACGTGAATAATATGTTTTTGCGCAAAACGGTTGCGGCGACGGTAGATACATTTATATTGGCGGGTGGCGAGAGGAGGAGAACGAAATAAATAAATATACATATATTATTATTATTATTATTACAGAAATATATATATTCATATACGCGATGCTATGGAATGAAAACCAATTTTATTTCGTCGGCAACTTTCATAAATAATACGGCTGCACAAGAATCTAATCTAACTTATCCTGATTTCACAGCTCAACAGACCCGGTTGTATTAGTTTTCCCCGGGTTGAATTTATTTCACCGTAACCTATGTTAAATTTATTGGTCATTCAGATGACGTGACAAATTATTCTATTGATTATTTCGTACTTTTAAGTAACTACTTTTTTTTTCTTTTCTTTTTTTGTGTTACCGATCAAAAGAACTCATTTCCGGAAGTGCTTAGATATATCAATGAAAACATACTTTATAAACAAATTTAACAACAAATCACGTATATTTCAGTATTAACTTTTAGATTTTTAAATATCGGAACAATTTATATGCTAGTTTTTTTTTTTTTTTTTAATGTGTAAGAGAGTTTACATAAAACTGGGATTTATATAAAAATTATTCTTCATAAATTCATTGTAACTATTAAATAAACGACAGAAAAATATCATATATTTAAAACATATTAACATATTAAAGTAATTTTGTAAACTTTGATCTTTAATTGTTTTTAAGCATTTAAATTAATAAGAAACAGTATATTGCTCAACCCATTACACATGTATAAATGCGGTTATTATTTTTTTATACCATCAGTAAATATATTTTGTAATTTATACTTGTACTTAGTTGAAATTTCTCTATATATTTCCAATATCTATTTTATAAGAAAACTTATTGTCACAAAAATGAGCAGAAAACGTATCCGGTAAATTCAGAAACCATAGGTGATCAAATAAACATATGGTCGAGTAAAACAAAAAATTAGAGTTATTGGTGATATCTTTATGAATTTATTTCGTCAAAACCATGAAACCTATTAATGTAACGAAAATATTATATGAAATAAGTTTCTCAGGTAAAGATCATTCAATAAAATGTAGCTTTGTAGTAAAGAAGATGACGCCAGAAGATGAAAAACATATGGACTGATTAAAAAACAAAGAAAAAAAAGCATCATTCCTTTAACTTTTAGGATATTGATGAGACCAAATTGTTGTTGTTTTTTCTTGAAGTATCATATTTGAAAATATATAGACGTGTTTTAAAGTTTTTTTTTTTATTTTACTTTTTTGTAAAGTTGTTTTGTTCTTAATAGTTTAATAACGAAAACAATATTTTTATAACTAAATATGGAAGGAATATATTCTATTCCTAGGTACCATAATACGTAATTTATTTTGCGATATAATCCTTTAGAAATGTTAATCATACAGTGCTTGTGTATGAAAATTGAATATATTATAATCAATGCCAGAAATGCGTTTTCTTATTTTTATGACTGTGTATTAGGATAAATATGTTTTTCATCAATTGGTGGCTGAATTGCATAGAAACATTCATAGATAAAAAATAACTGTATATGACGTAATAATTAGGAACTTATCATTTCCAAAAGCACAGATTTGTTATATTGTTATATTCTTATTTTTTTTTCAACCGTTAATAAGACTTTTCTGTATTAACTGTAACTTAATAAGATTTTTATTGTTTTCGAATAAATCTCCTCACATAATGTATAATAAAATTATTATAGAAATTTTTTTTTTTTTCTAGCAAAAAGTGTTCAACGAAATATTTACCTTCTAATGTTGATCAAAACTATACCTTGTCTCCAAATGCATTTTTTATGGAATTTAAATGTTATGTGAATAATATTATATTAAGTCGTACATTATGCATATTAAATTGTTTTAGAATTTAATATAGAACAGATATATGTCATGGAAAATATCTCAACAATCATTAATGAAACTGCTAACAGATGACTATGAAATGAAATTACCAAAGAGAACCAACATAATATACTCATAACTACACAAAATTACGGAAAATATTTTAAAATAAATGCAGATAATTTATACGGAAAATTATGCCGAGGAATTTAAATTTAATATCATTAAAAGTTACAACTACTCATTGGCTCATAAAAACTCGATAATATGAATTTCGTAATTGGTTTACAAATTTACAATAATGGATTATACTATAATCTATAATCCTCATTGTATTATACTATAATTCAATCTATGGAATAATGTTGTTATCGACGTTGTCATGCATAATATAATATTAATACATTTATGTTCAATTAGTTTATAAATGTAAACAATTTTTCTAAGTCTACAACAATAGCCTATTGAATATTCCTGTGAACGATAAACCTGTTTATGTTTTTGGTGTTAACTGATTTCCACAGAAATATTTAGCATTCTGATTTCTGTTCAGTTTACATAAATTAACACTGCCTCAAGAAATCAGATAAATGTTATGATTACATTTCAATAAGTATAGTATATTTTTAAGGGGGCTCGCATTCAATACAAAGGTACTTTGGGTATATACGAACATACTTTTAATCAACGAAAAAAAAAAATAAGAAACAAAAAACAAAAATAAATATATGAGTAAACGATGTGATCAGATTTTGGTTTAGAAAATATCCGCAGTATATTTAAGGAGCCTTCATTTTATCAGTATTTGTTATTCAACATAAACAAGGTTGCCCGGTTATAATACATAACTTTATTTCGAACTGTTATTCTGCTTTCAATACATGTGTATTTCAAACGAATAAATGATCTATATAATATGTTTATTGTTAGTACAGTTGTAGTAATATGATGACCGTATGTATATTTATTAAATTGCTTTGCCGTTTCAAAATGCTATTATCTTTTTCTTATAACAATTATACGTTTATATTATTTTTGTACAAACGGTTGCGGTTTTCAGAAAACGTAGGCATCGTTGAAGAAAAGAAATAATGGTATTTTATAATGTTCAAAAACAAATCGCTAATATATTGGAAGTGATTACTTTATTGTAACTAAATACAGTCACTTTCTTTATTTTGCTAACGACCAACTAACCGAGTAGAAACAAATATTTTGTACATTTTTATTACGTTTGAATGTTAGTATTTTGGATTCAAAAAGTTTAAATAAAATTAATTATATATTTTATATTTACTTTGCGAGGTACT
Organism: Periphyllus acericola; assembly: GCA_949715065.1. NCBI lineage: Eukaryota > Metazoa > Arthropoda > Insecta > Hemiptera > Aphididae > Periphyllus > Periphyllus acericola. The sequence goes on from OX454265.1 coordinate 15,056,148, forward strand.
TTAAAGACATTAATATTTCTGTAATAAATATTGTGTACATTAAAAATTTGTACATTCTACCATTTTGACCTTTTATTAATCATCAATTAGTTCGAACAACTGAATATGAACGTAGTCTTATGCAATTTTAGTATAAAACGATTCTTAACATTTTGATTTTTTTTTTTCATTACCTAACGCCTATGAAAATGAAATCACAGTCATGGAATCCTACCTCCCCACTTATATAACTTTTATCCGGTATAATTTATTTTTGGTTTTTATTTTTATTCTTATCACAGCTGTAAAACGAGGAAAGTTCAAAACGAACCTCCAAGCATCCGTCTACGAATTTCGAATATCTGATGCGTGAAATTCTAAAATTATGAATTCATGTACTAACATGTGAGGATTATAAATAATATGTTTGTACAATACTGGTCGGAAATTGAGCTTACTTACCACTAAAAGTGAGTCCAATTTTAAAAATTTCCATTATTTTCTGATGAAGCTATAAATATGAATAGATTAATAACTAAGTTACGTATTGTTAAACTTTTTCGGAGTTCTGTAATGTTTTTAGATTACATAATTTTTTTAGTCTTTCAGAAAAATGAATTTACTTTTATATTATTACGCAATAAAGGTGGTTTCTCAAAACTCAGTTTTTAATACATTATATATTATTTTGATTGGACTAAGAATTATATAAAAAAAAAAACAGTTGAAAAAATTGGCCCTCTTACATATTACGCGGAACGCTTATTGTATTGGTAATTCTTTTTTTCTACTTGAATGTTGCTAATACATATGCTCAATATAACTTGATATTAATATTAGATGATTTTACCAAATAATTAATGTAGCATTATTATAACGTACAAATGCTTTAATATCGTTTTTTTTTTTTTTGGAATGTTACGTAAAATATTTCTACAGCATTTGATCAATACTGAAAAATAATTCCCACGCATAATATGTTATGAAATTAATTTGTTAGTGCACATTCCTCGCTCCGCTAAGAGTGCACGATGAAAAGCCACCAATACGAAAACCGTATCAAACCGAAATCGATATATTATCATGGCTGTGCGCTAATCGCGTGACGCAATATCGATTGCGCGAACAATATTTGTTGACACGTTATTGTTATTACCACGAACAGCTTAAATCGTATCGTAGCTGCGTAGCGTACTCCTCAGCAAGACGCGGTGTACGCGATTGACACGTCGTGTCGCGATGACGGTTGAATATTATCTAGTCGGTAGGGGTTGTCGGTGATGAATTAAGGGCTCGGAAGTTGATGCATTTTGCATTTTTTTTTTGGAACGTTTTAGACGATGCTCTTCTGGCCACAAATGTGTTTCATTAGCATGTGGATCTGAATGACTAATTTTTATTTTGCATTTTTTTTGCATTTTTTGGTGTTTTTTACTTTATAAGTAATTTTTTGACATTTTTAGGTCATTTACCCACATTTTAAGTCATTTTTACTGATTTCACACTAGTTCAGTTCTTATCGTTTCTTGTCGACCATTATGCCGATAACTTGGAAATTACCACGGACTAAGATTAGTACCTATCCGACTTAATCTCACCTATTACATTCGCTGTTATCGTTTTGTAGTGAATATAATTATATAATTATAATTATTAAGCTTTGATAAATTAATATAGAATTTTATAGTAAAATATTTAAAAAAAATAATTGTATTTTTGTTAATTTAAAACAAATATTTATAATTTTTTAGGTCATTTTTTTAGGACATTTTTTGTCATTTCTACGTCATATTTGCATATTTTTTTGGTCATTTTTTAATGTCTTTTAGGTCATCAACTTCACAGCCCTAGTGATGATAATGTTTGCGCGGATTATTTGATCGTCGATCACCAAGTCGATTCCCCGTAAGGTACTCAAGGTCCGTTCGACTTTTGATTATGTGACGCTGTGGTAATGTTCGATTGTGCTCGGGTGCTCTGTTTACGTATCACTTGCGACTTATTAGCTAAAAACTCTAACGGTCGTTGCAGTGACAATGTTGAGATCCGGAAACCGACGGCGATATCTGCCGCAAGTCGTGCCGGAGATTATACCGGACGGTGATCGCCGATTGCTGATGACGAGTTTCGTTTGTGCGTTTCGTGGCGCGGCAATTCCGTTTAATACTCGCGCATTAATACTGTTTCCGTGCGCGTTCAGCGGATTTTGCATTTTTTTGCTGTTAAAATTTTAAAGCTCGTATCGTTTTACTCGTATATGCATATAATAATACATATACGTCGTATATGTGTATATAACTGCGTCGTGGCCGTAACGGGCTTCCACGATTTACATACTGAACGGTTTTTCCCGTGAAATAAATTGCTCAGCCGGGCCAATATTGGGAGCGCATGGATGTAAACAAATTTAGGATCACGTATTATTTTTCAATCTCGTCACGTAATTTCGACCGACAACATAAATTATAGGTAGTCAATATCGCGGGGACAAGTAATTTATTTTAATATTTCCAATCAGGCGTGAATAGAGATTGATTGAATCATTTGTTTAGAAAAAATCGAATTTCCAAAAAAATTGTTTAACGCCCATCCTCGGGATTAATCGTGTTATGTAACAAATCAATATGGAATAATACGCGTCATTTACGACATTTATTCACACCTCGCGTAAAAATATCATATTCACGACCATAACTGTAAACAAATCGAGTTGACATACTTTCGAGGGAACATTAAATTTATCGCATTGATTTGAACTGCGTGTTGCAATCTAATAAAATCAATCAGTAATATATTTTCCTTTTGAAGAATGATTCGGTGATTCGTGTAATTTTTTAAAATATTATTTTAAGTTGGGGTCTTAGGTTTTTTATTCACACATACTTACGTATACTTACTATAATAAATAAATCAAATGAAGACATTTATACAAAAATATGTATACTGAATACATAAATAAATAAATACATTTAAAACGTTATTCTTTTGATATAAAACTCTAAATGGTCCTTCGTTATACTAAATAATATTATAACAATAGCGCTCTCTTTTAATTTGCAAATGGTACAACTGCGGGCGTTTTTTTTTTTATTATTTAATATTTAAATTAAAAGTAATTTTGGAAAAATTGACGATAAAAAAAACGGTACCCATGCAAATATTGCATCTAACTGGTGAAAATATATTCACCACATTTTTTCACGCTTTAAAATTACGAGCAGTACCTGCCGCAGATTTAAAATAAAAGTTAATTTCTGAAGCATTACCACTCACTTTTGTATTGAAATTGTTTCAAAAAGGTACTACCCATAATTATACACTTTTGACCTAGAAATCAACTGTCGTTAACCTTCGAGTACTAAACACATATCACAATTTAATGAAATATGTTTAAAGCACAGTATAAGGATTTCATAACTCACAGGTTTTTTTTTGCTTTGCTTTTTCTTTATTAATCTACTTATATTCCGATATGCGGTTCCAATCAGACCGTATGAAGAAATTAAAGATATTCAAAATGTGATTAGTCTTGATTTAAATTCTTCTAATGTACAAATGGTACAACTGCGGGCGTTTTTTTTTTTTTATTTAATATTTAAATTAAAAGTAATTTTGGAAAAATTGACGATAAAAAAAAACGGTACCCATGCAAATATTGCATGTATTCATATCGATATAAGGAGATTTTCCGATTTGTTGTGAATAGGTTTGAGGCCCTTGTCGAAGAAGAATTGGCTGAATGCATGTATTGTAGATATAGATTTTTATTGTAACTTTAAATGGACTTTTATAGTTAACCAATGGGTAGGGTAAGAATTTTTCGGTTTATTAATGGTTGATCTAATATGTTGGGAGAAATTAAATTTTCGATTAATTTGGACACCTAGGTACTTGTATGAATTGGATCAATTAAATTGTTGGCTTTTTATTTGGATTTGGTGTGTGTTTAATACTCATGTGTTTCATAACAATCTTTTGATCCGGGATTCAAGGTAGATTTGACGTTGAAGATATTTAACCAATTTAGTATTCTCGAGAAGTAGAATAGTGTATCTTCTACGAACAAGGTAGTCTTTGAATATCTTTGTAGTGGCATAGCGTTGACATAAATCGAGAATAAATGCGGGGACAGAAACGAGCCTTGGAGAACTCCAGTTTGGATTTGTCTCATTGAGGAAATAGTTGCGTCTTTTTAGTTTAAAAATGACGGTCAGATAAGAACGAGCAAGTTTTATCCATGAATTAATATGTTATTTCAAACTGGAGAAACATATGTTTTTCAAGCGACAAGAAAGCTAGTCCGATGCAGCCGGTATAAATAAATATAAATGAAAACCGTTAAAATGGACAGTGTTTGTGATCGAATCTATGTAGTATTTTAATCTTTTTAATATTATATAAAATAATTGTGAAACAGCTCTTTGGATAAATCTGATAAACTTAACGTTACAAATAATATCGAGAAACTTATTTTCTGTCAACGTTAGCGAATGTAATTATTCAAAGCACACGTTGGAGATTTTATCGCTATGCGCATAACATGATATAGCGTAGGTAACGGTATAAAATATGGTAGGAATTTAAATTTAAAAATAAATTGTCGTCCAATTTCGTAAAATTTATTTTTAAAAACATGGTTTTAACCATAACATAAAACGCATTCGCATTCGATTATTTTAATAAAAAAATTATACAACGGATTTTCTGTTCATAATGTAGAGGTAATTTAAAAAAATATATCATATTAGAAAATCGAATTACTTGTGTAGCTAGTACATCATTATTTCGTGTACGATCATACGTTTTGCTAAGACGTAGAAAAATTTCCCGTTCATACAAATTTAATAAACAATAATTGAGGTAGTGTTATCGATTTACGAACGTTAAATTATTTCTGGTTGTGTACAACGGCCGCGACGTCGACTGCAATAATAAATACACGAGCTTAGGAAACCGTGTGCGCGCACACATACACCGCGGACGTAAACGAAGACACACACACGCACGCGTCTTGTTGGTTCGATCACGTTTAATCGAGTTAACTTATTGGTATAAGGCTCAGTCTAATTATTGAATTACAACTTTTTTTTTTCGCCTCGGCAAATTACAAAATAATACGCCGTTTAGTAGGTAGTTATAAGTTGTTTTATTCGTTACACATTTACAGTATACGTACAAGACGGTATTATACATTCTGCACTTGTAGTGAATTATATCCGTGTGTTTACCTGAGGTTCCTTGTGGACGCGACGCGAATGAATAGAACCCAATAAACGGCTATAAATGTTATAGAGGCGGTACGTTATGACGTAGGGTTTCGAACCGACGCGAAACAGGTAGACCCTCTCGGATCCGATCGAATCCTTCGCCGGCATCGATGCAACACCAACAGTGCTCTGGGATGCGTTTACTGTTCGTCGTGCCGCGTGCTTATGATACATTTTATTTACTTCTGTCATCGTTTATGTGGAATTTCCCAACTGCGATCAGTCTTATTGTTTTTATCAATCATACTTGCTAAGACTGGGACGGTAAGACGTTCTGTAGACATTTCACACCACCTGGACATTTTTCACATTCGAGGTTGAACGTTACCGTTAGAAATCATTTCGAAAAAAAATTCATACGATCGGTTGTTATGATAAATGTAATATGTTAATCATTATGGATACAAGATTCATCTGGAAGAAACCGAATATTCCGTATACACTCGTTGTACACACGTCATAATAACCGGAAAAAAACTAGTACGCCGTACAACATATAGGAGTTTAAGGTTTATGTGTTAAGGTCTCATGCCGACGAGATCGTAACGTAAGTGTGGTACATTTTGTGTTCGTACAAGTTAAATAGTTTTCGCGAGTTGTACTACTACGCCGAACCGGTAAATAATTACGCGATCCGCTGCTATAGCGTTTTTCGAAGTAATTATTATTATTATTATTTTCATCGTGATCTGGGAAACGCTCAAACTAAATAAGTTCAAAACAAATAACTACAGCTCCGCGTTACACTATTCATTACACACGGGGTCGTGCGAAAACAACAATAGCACTGCTGTGTTATAATATATACATAATACTAGTGTGACATGTATTGTACGTATGTGATATCACATCGCTTGGAGAGGGTTTTAATATGTTTCTATTTTTAGACTCTAAGTGAAACGAATAGAGTGCATTGGTTAATATAATGTGTTCGTAATGTGTGTTTTTTTTTGTGCCTGTGTACGCGATCTGATCCAGGGAGGTTTTTGATTACAAATTATGTTCGGTTGGTACAAGATCGTTCATAAGATTTTAATTGTAATCAATAAAAATAATTTTACCGGATGGTCGCGAATTAATTCTATAAGCGTTAGAAAATTAAATTTCAACAAAATTGGATATTTCGACGAATTTTTATCTCAGGATATTACTTATTTGGTCGGTACATTCCTTGAATATTAATCGTAGCGACTTGAAATACTTACTAGATAATATTATAATATAAGCATTTCACGGCAATTTCATAATTTTGTAATTATTTTTTTTTTTTACAAGAGTTAGGACATGAAAAGTTCCACCTGCCTCATAAATAAATTCGGTTTTACCACTATATCTCGACCGTCTTAAGAAAGATAAACTAATCAATCCGACCTGTTTGACTCGGAATCGTTTTTTTCAAGATCAACGGTGTACACTGGTTTCAAGCTTAAACGACCAATGCCCGTATCCCACCCAGCCTAGGGAATTCGTGTGGTATTTTTTTTGTTTTTTTTCATTCCGTTTGTTAACGGTACGCGCGGTGACAATGACGGCGACGACGAACGTTATATTAACCATTTCACTAGCGAATTAATTATGGGTGAGAAATCGTATTTTACCATCGTTACCCGCGGTACAATGTATGTATTTCGATTTTGAAACGCGATCCCTGCGCACGACGGCCGCCCTCGCATCGCACAATAAGAAGTAATCCCGCAGGTGTTCGTCGTAACGGGCGTCGTCGAGTCGGTTCAGTCGAAAAACTACCGGTGCGCACGTCACGCCGCTATTAACATGATCACGGCCGACGCGCGAATAATGTACATTTACAGTGGAACCTCGATAAGTCGAAAACCTTAATAAGTCGAAAAAAATTCCGTTCCCTTGCGAAAACCTCGATTACTCGAAAGAAAAACTATAGATAACTCGAACATTCTGTGCTCTGTATATACACGAATAATGACGGATAATTTTTATAAACATTTGTCTTATCGGCTTGTGCGTTCCGATAGTTGTTATCTAATCCCGATTATTTAGTTTATTACCTTATGTACATTAGTATATAATCGTACATTCGTGTATATCGTGCTATTTATTTGGTATCGGTACTGTCATAATGCTAAGAAAATTCACCAAACAACTAAGTAATGTGGACGATAAAGTGTCCTCTGCTCTAAATACTATAGAAAATACTGTTAATAATAGCATGTGTTCTCAAACTGTTGTTGGTACACATATAGTTTGTAACATGGTTGTTACACTGTGAGCGCGGCGCTTACACTTCACTTTTTATATTATTATTAATTGATCTATCAACTTAAAAAATCAAACCATATCTAGATTTATGTATATTTTTATCCTTCACTAAAAAGTATATAAATACTTTTTATGTACATTTCATAATTTTTAAAATAAAAATAAAAAACTACAATCTCATTTCAAAAAAATATTTTTTTTTCATATAAAGAAATACAAATTAGGATCAGCATTGGTATCGTCTGAATCATCTCAAACAACTTCTTCGGTCTCTTCTAACCACGAAATAACTTTATTGGCCATGATAAATTAAATAATAATAAAAACACGTGTACGTAATCGACTACGGCGGTGGTGATAAAAATATTGCGCGATTACAGTGTTAGCGCGACGCTCAATCGGTACTGTCGACTTTGTCTAACGATAACTGATGGGCAATGACAAATAGCGTAATTATTTTTTTTTTATAAATGTTTATAGACATGTTATTTGAAGGTATATATAGTATCAGATTAATTCAATAATATTTGTACGAATAACGCTCGAAATGCTATCTGTGTGAGCGGTGCGCTCACATGTGTACCAACGACGGGTTAAGTCAAAGTAAGATAACAAATTATCTATTATAAATTTGCAACAATGTACACATTTACTATAATATTTCTTTCGTGATAGTTTTTTTTTAATTAAATAAGCAATTTAATCACATTTTTTTCACTGTACATACCTATATATAATAATTAAAAACTCTTTAAGTCAAATTTTTTTTCTAAAACCTTGGTAACTCGAAAAACTTAGTAAGTCAAAAACCTCGATAAGTCGAAAAAATTACATTTCCCTTGAATTTCGACTTATAGAGGTTCCACTGTTATTATTATAATACGTACACGAGCGTTAAAACGTTGTGCCGAGCGCGTAGTAATGTACCGTCATTGTCGTGTAGCGGTGCGTTCGGCCGGGGAGCAACAATGATTCCGACGAGTGCACCGACGATAATAATATTAATAATTACGTAATATTGTCCAAGTCGTATGTGGGTGAGCGCCGCGGCGTTTCCCACCGACGTGTGTGTCTGACAGCGTCAAACGCAGAGATTTGAAATGAACTCGTCGCTACACGTTCCGTTTGCGTGTGAACAAATACTTTTTGCGTTCCCGCGGTGTTTTTCTTATCATCGTGTTATCCGCGCAGTCATACAACTGTTTCAACCGTTAATTATTAATGCGATCCTGTACAATCCTTACTATCGCTGTTCCTCAAAAACATTCGTCTCTCTCTCACTCTCTCTCTCTCCCCAACTCTTGAAATAAAGTCTGGGAAATTCCGTCCGGAAAAATAATTAATAAACTGTCACGGTTATGACTCCGATTGTTTTTCATGATTGTACTTTATTTTAACGTACACTTTATTATTATTAGACGTGAAAAAACTGAAAAACCCTGTATGAGGAATGTGTTTCTATTTTCAAGTTTTTTTTGCCATGGTTGAACAAAAAGTTAATAGATCTTATTTTATTCAAATCTGTTCAATTCATGGCGGTTATGATAATATGCATTTTATCAACAACGTTATCTGTGTTTTTTAAAGTTTAAACCCTGTAGATACATCTTACGTATATGTTACATCAATTATGTTGTGTTTTCAAATGTTGTTAGTATTTCATCCTGAGCCAAGCAATAAAGTGCTTTAAATGGTATAAGTGATGGTTTTTAAAAACATTATTTTAAAGAAACGCATTAAAACTCGAGATATTCAAAATTAAATGTTAATATACAAAGGTAAAAGTAGGTACCTACTCCTTATTTTGAATAACAAGAATGTTCCTAGTGGGATTTAATTTTAATATTCAAACCACGCTAGATGTTTTTTTCCACAATCTTTCATTTTCAAAATGCCACTAATAAAAATTTCCTCAACCACTATTCTAATCTTTCAAAATTAATATTTATTTTTTTCGAGACGAACTTTTAATACTACATGAAATACATCACAATATCTACAATATTATCCATTGCAAAGTCCTGTGGGTGATCCAATTTTTTGAGCGTTTATGTACGTATTGAGTTCGCCTTAAAAGCGACTGTATAAAACACTGAAACGTGTCATTACATAGTTGGCGTGCACATGACACGTACGGCGAATGTGCCGTACATAAATCGCGAATTTTTCAGCGACGTTTGTCTGCGGTTTTATAGCTTATAAAACACACTAAAATACTCTTTCACCTCTCCGGCTTCGCTGTGTTTGAAACGATGGGTAGGAACTCTATATTCGTCGACTTGAATTCATTTTTCATCTGTACTTTAGTAGAACTCAAGGGCATTTTTCTTCATACTCGTTGGTTTATTATTTCTCCGCAGAAGAATTTCTCGGAAATCCTTGAAGAATATTATTTATCAAGCGCATGTATTTGATTTTTCTACAATGTTTTCACAAAAATCTGTTTACATTTTAAATGTGTGCAGTAGGAAACATCGTCAATTTACCTAACAAGGCTATCTCGTTTTATTCAGACACACTTCTTGTAATCGCATTTTTCAAACGTACATACACACATGATTTGTCAACACAATCGTATTTTAAAAAGTGTTACAAATTATTTGAATTATGTAAACAACACAAAAATAGTTTTTTTTTAGTGTGTCTATCACTATAATAAACAAGATTCACGAAACATGAATCATAAATCACTGATTAAAAGTATAATATTTTTTTTTTGATAACGATTGTAAAAATACTCGTTAACACAGACTTCAGATTGTTTGGTTAATAAGCAACTTTAGTTTTACTCAGTATTCCACAAAAATTGTATTAAACGTAGCAATCAGGTGATTTTTTAAACGTTTTATATCTAAAAAAACACAAGCTTAGAGCAAAAAATATTCAAATAATTTCCGTGGAAAAGATAATTTACACGTAAACACAGAGCTTGTTTCATTCTGAACAAAATTAAGGTGCTGTTTATTTTAGAATTTAAAATTATATATTGGCACTTGTATTTTATTTTATAATAATAATCAACGACTTGAGGATAAAAATCTATTTAATAACGTTTTAGGTTTGTACATATAAATGTACATAACAATATAAAAATCAATTTTAATTTAATCATGCATTTGTCCTGCTTTTAAAATTGTAGTAAGTATTGAAAAAACACAACTACATTTTTGTACACAACTGCACTGCAGAGAATTCAAAAACATTTTCGGAATCTGATAAATCATTGCTGTCAAATTTCAAAAGTCAACACATCTTAAAATAACGCTTCAAGTGACGTATCAAATACACAATCAATATCTATTCATAAAAAATTTGATAAGTCGACAAAAGCCCCACACATTCCCATTCAGTATTCTTTTTTTCTAATGAAATATAACATTTTGTCAGTTTATTTTTTAGAACAGGATGTAATTAAAATAACGATTCATACATGATTATTGAATATATATTCCTACGAATGAAATAAATTGTTTTGTTTTCTCAAAATGAATGTAACAATTAGATTATTATCAATGGTCAATCGATTGGATATTATGGAAAATTATTGTTGAAAAATTAAAATTTTTTAGTGATAATATAAACGTTACTTTAAATTGTTATATTTTTCTCTTCCAATTTTACCAAGAAACGCTGTAACAAACGTATTGGTTTAATTTCGATCACTTGGTCATGATTCAACGTTTCAAATTAATTGGTTGAACACAATATTTTATTGAGTTCATTAACTATTTTGTATCTATCATTATATTTGCATTAGAAAATAACCGGTACATACTACATGTAAATAAGTGACTGTATGTTTAAATTTAACAAATATGTTAATTAATTTCAGTGATTTTACATGTACTGACATAAATATTCATACAGAGAACACTTGATTAGATTACATTGTAACTTTTCAAATTTTCAATATTCACATCCCTCTATAGTTGGGGTTGGCAGTAAAATAATACCCAAAAGTTATTAAATATAATAATTTATGCATATTACAATTTAAGTTTTACGTTATTTGTTGTCCGATACCTATAAAATGTTTATGATTTAATCTTTTGACGCAACTTGAAACAACGTTATCCTTAAAATTGTTTCACTGTTTTGATATTTATATTATATTTTATACTTCTCCAGTTCTGCGGTACGTTTCTTTCAAAATTGTGTACAGGAAATCATTAAAAGTTACCAAAAGCTACCAAACGTCATAAATTAATAAAGTATTTAAATTTAAATTTTAAATTGTTGAATACCTACGTGTTTGTCTGAAATCATACACATACTACGGCTTACTAAATTATTTAGCATAAAAATTAATTCATCATAAAATAATTCACAAAAATAAGTAAATAATTTTTGAATCCAAGCGTTAAGGTCCCGATTTGTTTTATTTATTTTTCTTTTGTATTGAAACAATACAGCAATACGTTTAAATTAATCATTTATTTCTCTTTTTTAATAGCTGTTATATTTCTATTGATCTCAATAATTGAAGGTATAAATATATAAATATTATAATTTTATAAAGCACTAAATGTTATAATTATGATTATTTTTATTACTATTTAAATAACTAGATGGTAAAATATCTTAATCGTAGCTTGGAAAGAAGGGTTCGAAATGGTTTTATGGAAACTACAAAGTAAATCTAAAAGAGCGATAAAATACGCGTGTGTAATAAACCACGGAAAATTAATGAGATAACTATAATCAAGTAAAATTATGCCATGTCAAGTATTAGGTACGTTTAATGCAAACTCTCTTCAATGGGCCAACCCGAAGAATTTTACTTTTATAAGACAAAGTTGTTTGTGATCAGCTACCTAAAGTTTAAAGGAGTTGGGTAAACAAAATCTTCTTTTTTTTTTAGATAATTTGTTCACATTTTAAAACTTATTTAATTAAGTTTGTATACATCTATAAAGCATTAACAACAATTGTATACTTATATTACTCAAAGGAATAAAATAATATTGTTTTTAAGAGTTATTTATACACATTTTTATTAGAATTCCGTTATGTTTTTAATGTTGATAAATATATATATTTTTTTAAAATGTCGCTGTCATGTAGATAACTCGTATAAGATATAAACATAAGTTCTATTAAAAATGTTATATTTTTACGAGACTAATAGTTCGTAACTATGTTTTTTGATAATGTCAGCCAATATTAATGAATGGGTTTTGTTTCATGTTTCGGAAAAATGTTATTTTTTCAAAGACAAGATAAAGATATATCTACGTCACATAAGTCAGTCTGATAAAATTTGATCGCGTACACGTGTAAAACTCCACCAGAGTTGGTTATTTTGTAACAGCAAGTGATCACAGTTTTGATATTAAGTAACACATGAAAAAAGTTTTTGATTGAATATAGACTTTAAAATGATAGCGTACATTGTACACACGATAACATAATATAGGTAGTACGCTTACCTAAATGCTATATGTTTCGTACATGGTATATGAGATAGATACACATGACAAGTTGAGTGTTTGTTTTCAATTTAAATGTATAACGTATAGTACCTGCTACTACAATTTGTTAATATTATAAAAATTGTAATTATCATGATTTGATAACATCTTATGTTAACACACACGGTAATTGTTATTTAAAAGGAACATTGGTTTAAAAAAAAAAAGGATTTTTAAAACTAAATCACTGAACTTTAGTTTTCAGTTCAATGGATGGTGATAAGTGTTATCTGGCAATTAAATTTAATGTTCTAGCCTTAACAATTCGTACACAATCATCTACTCTTTCATGATATTAATTGTTATAACTTGTAATAGTATGTTGATAATATAAAGCTTAGAATAATCAATAAAACATGATTAAAAAACCGTATTACAAGCAATATTACACTGTTTTAGATAATAATTACGTGACGGGAGGAGGATAATATTATTTATTTATTATTATTTATTTTTATTATATACGGGCTGTGCCCTTTTTACATTATATGCTTTATTATTAAAGCTTATAATTAACTTAAAAACTAACTTAGAATACTATTTACAATATAGAATAAATATGCAAATATAGTTCATTATGTTAAAATATGTAAGAATAACTATTGCATGTTTCCGTAATTGTATTTTATAGAAAATTGGAAAATTAAAACGTACTCCATAAAATCAACGATCGATTAAATACTAGTCTACTAAAGAAATAAATTCAATCGTTTGAAGTACAAAAAAATGAAATAATCGTGACATATAATATAAAAATAATGACGATGGTGTGATGAATAATTCAAACTATATAAAATTCTTATTTCATCATATGATTTTACATTATTTTCTTTGACGGTTATTAATCATAATGTAATCTTTTTTTAAGCTTATAGCTGTTAATGCTATATATTCGGGTCAAATTGACGAGTATAGTATATCAAATGTGAAGAGGAATATAAGTGGTATCATTTACTCTTAGTGAAATTCCCTAAGTGAGAATTTAACGAATGCATGAAACCTAAATTGGCTGCTCGTGTCGGATATAAGCTTGTGAAACGTGAACAATTTAACAAATAAAATTTTCTGTTGACCTTTCCGTTTGCCAGGTAGGAAGTATATTGTGCAGTTAACATAAGGATATGAAAAAAGGACGATACGTATTATTATACTAGAGAATACAAATTTAACCATAAATTCGCTGTGAGATCCAATGAAGTCTCAATGCACAAAGACATACATTTTATACCGTTTCTGGTCAAAAAAAAAAAAAAATTCTCTTATAGCACATACGCGTCTTTTGGGGTCCGACGTGATTGGTGGACTAGAAACTCTTTACCGGCGTTGGGTGTTAGAGAGAGGGAGAATGAATAATAATAAAACTCGTCGAAGTGACGTTCCGGTTAAGTAAGTGAAAACAATTAGGTTACTCCTATATAGATTTTTACGCATGTGTGTGTATGAGTGTGTGTATAAGTGTCAGTCGAATACTTGACATGTAGTCACGTCCGCCGTGAAACACAACCACAGTAATGTGACGCATAATAATAATCATAATAATAATATTTATGTGCACAATGCACGGCGATCGACCGTCGGTGCTAAACAATAATAATAGCTGTTACGGCACAGCGTATAGTACACGGTACACGTCATGGTTCTTACCGGAGGACAGCAACAGCAGAACACCGCCGACGAGCAGCCGCCCCACGGTTGAATATTTGATGACCTGCATGTTGACGGATAACCGGTGACCGGGGTCCGGGTGACGAGAGGGTGGTCGACGACGAGACGTGATCGCGATCTCGGGGCGTACGAGCCGCGGTAGGGTATCGTTTATAGCGCACGGTAGCCTATGACGACACGTATAATAGTTGTATTTCAACGTGGCTTACGATCGTAGCTCGTAAGATCGGCGGCGAACGCGTGCACGGCATCATTCGGTCGGAAACAGGTTCGTCCCTTTCGCGGCACGGACGACGAGGGTGAAAAAAAAAACCGAAAAAAATTATTAAAACCAACCACCGTTTGTTTACTAGCACACGCACGCACGCACGCACGCACACGGACGCAAAAGACGGGAACGCACACGCGAAGAGGACGCGACGCGAATAAACACACACCGGACCGGACCGTGCGCACCGGCTTACCGCGACGGAGTCTGACACGCGCACACACGGTCGTGGGCGAGAAACGCCGCCGCCGCCACGGTTTTCAACCCCCCGGCGGCCAGGGGGTGAGTGAGTTGGCGCGCCGAACTTGCGCACAAAATTAGACTGTGTGCTCCCGCGGTTTTTCGACTGCACACCTAGTACGCGTATATATCCTTACGCTCTCGCTCGTCTTCCTACCCGTACTCGTACTCGCTCCACGCAACACCACCTCTCGCGCGCACTTGCAATTATTATTAATTTTTGTTTCCACAGTGAGCACACCTCGCTTCCCGCCCTTTTCCTATAATGCCTCGCTTTTTTCGCGTTTCTATTAATTTAATTGTGTTTATTTTTTTTTTTACCATCATTTTCCCGACGCACGCTCTCGCTCACGTCCGCGCTCGTAATGACGTCGTATAATGTACGAACGGTGTATAATGGCAGACGCCGAAAACGCTCGGGGCACCACCATTCGACCGAAAATTAACGTTGTTTTTAGGTTACACGCGCGGTACATTGTTGTACACCTACCTATACTGTATTGTTACGCCCCGGGGCCGCCGGCCGACGGCGATGGTTTAGAAGTTAACGCGAAAAATGTTCGGATAATGGAAACGCGATGTTGTGTTCAATTACAATATTAAATGTTACGCGGTTCGTGTTTGAATAAATATTTTTCACGGGCAGACCGCAAGTGCCGTGGTCGTCGGCTCGAACGTGCGTACGGTCTCCGCGGGCAACTCGGTAGATCGTTCGCGGTGATATAAAAGTTTTCGGACGATTCTATTGCAATTCGCCGACAAACAACTCCACGAGTCTACAGCGTAGCGTGTAATAAGTGTAGCACCGATGCACATCGACAACGATATCATGATGCGTGATTTCTAAGCATCATGTAAAATTGACGAGCGAAAATTGTTTTGATTATTTTCAATTTTTTCACATAAATACCGATCAATTGTAATTACCGTCAAGATTGGAATTTCGTAATTTTATACAGAGAATTAATCTCGGAACAATTCACCGTGTACTAAACGCAAACAAAGAAAGTACCTATAACGTTTCCTCTCGATGGGTGAACATATTTTACAAAATTACTTTCTGTCGTGAACATCAGCTATTTTGAGTGCCTACCTTATATTAATAAGCATTTAACCAACTAAGGGCCTAAATTTTAATTTTCAAGCGTACATTTTATGTTGATAATGTATTTGTACTTATTCCCACAAAAGAGTGCGTAATGTAAATTAAAAAAAAAAAAATCAATGGATTCAAGTGAAAAATAATTTTAATATGAGTTTCTAAATGAATATTTCGGAAATTTATGAATTTTCTGGGTGTTTTATTCGGTTAAAATTAACTTCTATCAACCGTACTATACTTGATTTATACTACGTAGAAATTATACAAGAAATTTGTTTTTTTTTTTTGATAACTTACTGTTTTTTTTATTTTTATCACTAAATATGATAAATACTTGATGTCAAAATATTTTTTTTCTCTAATCGTAGCGTAAGTGTGATAGATAAAATAAGTTACAATACATTTTGTGTTAAAATATAAAAGTAAAATATTTCAATTATTGTCATTGGTATTATTTTTACGAAAAAAAAATTGTAAATATAATTTAGATGTAAGTCGACAAATGATCATTTGAAATCGATTCACTATTCATGCTACTTACTGTCATTGTCCATTATCCTATTGTCATCTATATGACATTACTCCCTATCCTCCTCATCAGAATATTTTAATTGTATGCTCGGGTAGACATTAAATTTCAAAAACTCTTATCTATTAATAATACTAATACTGAACATGTAATGTATAGTCGCTGATTAAAAGTGTCTACATTAAATCAATTCCATCATCACATCAGAATATCAACTAAATAGTGTTAAACCTTTTCTTGTGATTGGAAAACATATTGGGGTAATGTTCAAGTTTCCAGATATATACAGAAAAAGTGTCCTCTCTTGACCCTACGGACTACGTTGTGGTCCACTCAACACCTTATAGTTGCCGGATGGCACACAAAAATCAGCAAACAGGACCCATGAGCTATATCAGTGAAATCCGGCTATTTATCGAAGTCCACTGCTAATAATCTTTATAAATCACTTGTGAAACCTTTCGTGTATTATATCCTGGTCTGAACTACATCATCGTATAGTGTAACTGATATTTATCTATCTGTTGCCGTTACCAATGAACGATATAAAAATCCCAACACTCGTCTTCTTCGTTTGTGCTGCACCAAACCCGAATCACCACAGTTGATTAGACAAATCGCTTGTGAGTGTAAGTGCATCTCGTCTCTATTACGTCCGTTTCATATGAATAATTTTTTTACACATTCTCAACCCGTATAAAATTGCAATAAAAATACACCAGTTGGGAGAAACAACATTTCAGAGAAATGATTACAGCTTAGCTGCGTCTAAATCGAGACCCAAAACTAAAAAACATACTAATGAGTCCCAGAAAAAAAAACTATAACAATTAAATGCCGCGAAAAAAAATTACTGTACCAATTGATAACTAGGGGAAACAAACAATCTATAACAATTGAGTCTGCCACTGTCCAATTATCTACCACTGAAGAGACACGTGCGCTCAGATTGATTATTTACGCCCCTGTAGTCTATAACTGTTCCCATCAAAAACGACATATTCTTTCCCGTTTATGTCTTTACTACATTCAAACATTTTAAGAATTTAAAAATATTTATATAGTTAGATAATATAATATTCTAACCACGAATTTCAGCGTACTAATATTATTGTAAAAGAAAATCAAACGCAAATATAAATATAGTAAGTTTCCAGGAAATAAGATTATGTGTCGTACATCAGAACAATGTAAAAAATAAGCAAATATTCCACTCCAGTGGTGAATAAAAAAATTGTATTCAACAATTGTATCTTAAAATAAAAGATAACACAGAAATAGAATCACAATTCACAAACATGTAATCGTGAAGTGAATCGATATGTTTTTAATAACGTTATGTGTAGTGAAGCCCAAAGTAAATAATAGTAACTGATTTCACATGAAAGGTTTGAATAAAACAACCAAACCAATCACGCCAAATCTTTGTATGTACGCAATTCAATGTAAAAAAAAACAATTAATCACATTGAAATTAAGTCCTGAACGGAACTCATTTTTCCAATGCTATATAGTATATACCACTGGTGGTCATCATAAGTATGTTAGTGAGCCACATGGATAAAAACAATGATAAAAATTGTCAACATGTTATTGAATATAATATTTTATAACATTTATATAATATATTTTTTTGTTTTAATTTTAGTTTTATGTCATTGAAAACGCATATCCAATAGCACATCATATGGTAACAATTAAGATGGATCTCTAAATCGAAATCTTGAAGTTATCAGAAGATGAAAGCGTTACACAGTTCAAAAATAACTATCCCTTAATATTTAGATCTTGAAAGCATGTTCCTATTTCAAAATACCCAAATTTTAAAAACTGTGCATTGAAATGAATATACATTTTTGGAACGACATATTCGTGTGAATCGCTTTACCAAACAGTATAAATAATTAAGTAAAAATATCATTCACATGTTTAAATGATAATTTAACAGAATTACTTATAAAAATTCAAATTACAAATAACATCAATTCAAATTGCAACCAAATCTTAAGAAGCTTACGAAAAAAATACTATGTAAACAAATTTAGCTTAGCGTTAATTATTTTTTCTTTATACATATTTATTTATATATACAATATACGTTATATAATATAACAGAAACCCAATTGACTAATTGATAAGTTTATTGATAAGGTCGATATTATGAGATAGGGCTTGCTCAAGTTGGATTTTCCAACATTAACGGAAAAATACGACCCTTTCTAGCTATAATTTTATGCTAATTAACTATCTACCTTACTATATCTTGCACATTGCACCTTCACATTTTCTAAGATGAATTATCAAAATTGGGGACCACTAACTTAACTAAAGTTTATCACGTTTTTAATTTCTTATATTTTTCTTCTAATTATTTTGAAAAAATACTTTTAATATTCAAATATATGTAGAGAATTCAGCTTTCGTTATTTTCTTATGACACCAAAAGTGACATAGTAAAATTATATTTCTTCTTACAAATTTAAAATTTATGCAATTAATTATTAAGTTATCTGGGAACTAGAAAATTTATTTATCTGTGTAGTTTATAATTATTTTAAAATAATAACTCTAGAAAAAAGTAATAATTACTCTCAATAAAATAATACAACCATTATTTACTTGTTTTTTTTTGGAAATTGATCATTTGATTTGCTTTTATAACATAATGTATTATTATAAATATGCTAACATTCATAATAGTATTAAATATAATAACAATACATAACACTTTTAAAATATAACATATGTATATTTATATATAATTTTCAATAACTTTAGTAAAGAAAGATTAACATTTTAACCACAAAATATATATATACAGTGAAACCTCCCTTAACGGACACCTCTAAATAGCGGACGTTTTTTCGGGGACGGGAACATTTTCACTATTTATGTATAGGAAAGCCTCTAAATACAGGACACTCTAAATAACGGACACTTTTATGACGTTGATATTAGTTATTTTTATCTTAAATTAAGAATTATTTTGGAATACCTGAATAAAAACCTGAATTGTTAAGTTATCTTATGTGTACATTATTATACTGTATATGAAAATCTTATCTTATCCGTTCAGTCATTGAAATATTATCGCGTCAACGAAGTATTATAACTAATGCATTGTCCTATGCGCGTTTAGTTGTGTTTGTGATGCCAACGTTTATTGTAGTGCGAATTTATTATACGTATTGTTTATACGAACTTTATTGCGCTATGGCTAGCAAAAGAAAACGATTGACTTTAAAAGAAAAAATAGACATTCTGGAATTTCGAACATCAAATACAATGGGCGTTCGTGCATTAGCAGACAAATTTAGTGTTAGTAAAACACAAATTGCTGATATTATAGCAAATAAAGAAGCTCTTTACAAAATTTGGGCTGAAAATGGAGAAGAGAAACGGAAATGGACAAAGCTACAAAAAACAGAAACCTCTATAATCGACAATGAAGTATTAAACTGGTTTTCAAAATTACGAGAAAAAAATCTTCCTGTGTCAGGACCGATGCTTCAAGAAAAAAGTAAGCAAATCGCTGAAATGCACGGATTTGATTTTAAAGGCTCTAATGGCTGGCTTGAAAAATTTCGGAAAAGAAATAATATTTCTTTTAAATCAGTTTGTGCTGAAGCTGCAAGTGTTGATGAAGAGGCCGTCGATAACTGGAAAGCAAAAATACCCGAAATTATAGCAAATTACGCAGAATGCGATATTTTTAATGCAGATGAAACGGGATTGTTTTTTAGAGTTCTACCTGATAAAACCATGGCGTTTAAAAATGAGATATGTACCGGAGGAAAAATTTCAAAAGAACGTTTAACTGTACTTTTGTGTTCTAACATGTTGGGTGAGTTTGAACGGCCACTCGTCATAGGCAAAGCTAAACGTCCACGAGCCTTCAAAAAATTGGATATTAACAACTTTCCCGTCGATTGGTATTGGAACAAAAAAGCCTGGATGACGACTGAAATAATGACTGAGTGGCTTATGAAATTTGATAACAGAATGGGTCAAAATAAAAGAAAAGTTTTACTCTTTTTAGACAACGCGGCTCCTCATCCACATTTAAAAATGAAAAATATTGAACTTGTGTTTTTTCCACCTAACATGTCATCTCATTGCCAACCGCTTAACCAAGGAGTAATCCATCAGTTTAAGAAATTATATCGTACGCAATTGTTACGTAAAGCTGTTGCCGATTTGGATGCCAAATCAAGTCAACCTATCAACGTGTTGGATGCAATTTACTGGGTGTCTTCACCTCCAAAAAACATTCAACCCGAAACAGTGAAGAAATGCTTTTTGCGGTCCGGCTTTAGGCACCGTGATAACAATGTTACAGACGTTGATGATCTACTTACACCAATAGAAGAACTTGGCAATCTTATTAAAGTGATTGACAATACAATTACGGAAAATGACTACATAACACTAGACGATTGCGTAGAGACTTACGACGCCGATATCGAAAATTCATCTGATACTACGAGCATGTCTACACAAAATGAAGAAGAAAGTGATGAAGAAAATGATGGGTCCGAAGATCAAGAAATCCCAAAAATAAGAAGTCTACGAGAGGCATTATTAGCAGTAAAAGACATACGTAAATATATTTCTTCTATCGAGGTACAGAATAGTTCATTGTTCTCAAACACAGTCCAATTAGAAAATGCCTTAACATACGAAATAACTACGCCTGCAATTAGTAAACAAACTAAAGTAACAGATTTTTTTCAGAAATGTTAGTTTTTATTTTTTTAAGATGTATTTAATTAATGTAAAAATAAAATAAAAATTTAGGTAACTGTTTTTTTTTTCATAAATGTTAGTTTTATCGTGTATTCAATTAATTTAAAAATAATATAAAATAAAATTATTGAATTTATTTATTTGTTAAAAAAAAATGTTTCCTCTAAATAGCGGACAAAATTTCGGCGACCGAGAGTGTCCACTATTCAGAGGTTTCACTGTATATATTATTATTTCTTTATGTAAAGTAGGTACTTGAAAAAATGTTACACTAAATAATTACAATTTATGTTTATTAAATTTTATAACAGCTCTTTTAATTGAATGTAGACCTTTTTTTTTTGATCAATAATTCCGACTTAGTTTGCAAAAAAAATTTACTACTGAAATAGGTCACGAAGCAAAAAAGCAAAGTGATCGTGGTTATACATTTATAAGGCACAGGTTTATTATTATTACAGATTACATTTAGGTCTCATTTAATAACCAAGAATACGGAATAGATGATAGGTCACAGATTTAAAAATAGATTCTGAGCGAGAGTTTGTGAATTATATGTAAGAAATACATTTTTTGAGATTAAATAGAAAAAAGGTACTCCTTACCTTATATTTTGCCCAATTTTCAATTCAAAAAATGTATTCTATGAAACTTTTGATGTAGATTTAATTCTCAAAAGTTTTATAAGTTCTTGGCGGATGAAAAGAAAATAAACTTATTCTAAAACCAATTCATTTCTCGTTCACCCAGAACCTATAACTGCGTTATATTCACCATTATCGAATACTCAAATATGCTTATAAAATTAACTTAATTTAATTTAGATATAGGAAAACATAACCTCAAAAAAAAATGGTTTGATACGCAATATTACACGTTAAGATATTCGTATTTCATACATGTATCTTATAAATGTTATTTTAATAAAAGGCTATCGATTCTGTTTATTTGATGTTAATAGTGATGTGTAAGCTGTGTATAAGTTACAATCTGATGTTTTATAAGACTGAAAATTGTTATTATAGACGGAAAATAATAACTGTTGTTTTGTTATAGCCTATTTTTTTCACATTAAACTTGAAGTTAAAACTGGAATTACATTTATTTTTATCCCACACGTCATAATAGCTATTAAAAAAAATTCACATTGAATATTGTGGTAAAATAAGAAATTATTAACGAAATGTGTAGCTTCTATTTTTGATAACAAAACCATATAAAGTTAATTAACTTAGTTAAGTTAATTTAATTAAAATCATCCCAGAGATGTATTATATTATTTACAAATAGCAAATAAAAAATTGCGTTCAAGTTATTAATTATTTAATTTATATGTTGTAGTATTTTACTGCAAAAAGATAACGGTAGAGATGTTTTACAATTAAGTGTAATTGTTTATTCCCTATCATTTTATCGGTATTAACGACGACGGTTTACCACGGTTTTGACGATTTAAAAATATACGCTGCAGAATTAATAATATTTAAGTACTCACTTGTAGTATTAGATAGGCAATTAGCCGTCCCGTAAAGTATGTTTATAAATTAGGACTATTCCCAAGACCCCGACAAAAGTGATTTACAAAAGTTGCGTAACTTCAAAGCAGTCCATTTTAGTACCGAATTATAGACCCATAAATTACATGTAAACTTAGATCGATTTTCAAAATTGTTAAATTCGTTTCTATGTTTGAATTTTTATTTAGAAAAATTAATATTACTACTGAATTGGTTATGAGTTTGAGATTGAATAAAAAGAATAACAATGTGAGGAATTAGGGGTTAAATTTGCAGTCATTCACCAGGTAGCTCCTAGCGTGTCCTAAAATTAATGGCTTTTATTTTTAATCTTCGAAATGAAAACATTCTGTTGCTTGTGTAGTAGGATGATAGGCCCTAAAATGTATTGTATTTAATTGCATAATTGAGTTATGATGTTAAAAGTTTAAATTTGTTTATAAACGCTTAAGAATAATAAGTTTAAGATTCTTAAAAATTGTGTTTTTTCACTTAAATCTGCATGTTTTGATGTCTATAATTTTTAATAGCTTATTCACATTTAAAAATGTGTACACCCTTTAAATAATATACTTTTAAACATTTTACATTTTTTGATTGAATGGCTGATGGGTTTTCATATTTTTAATGTTATTATATTTATATGGTGAAATCTACTACATGTTACATACAGTTGTTTTTTAATATTTTTAATGAAACAATAACACCTTTTAATCTTCTGAAACTATTGGCACTTTAAATCTTCTAATGAGTTGAGCAACTTATTCATTTTCATTTCCGGATGTTTTTATTTTCTGATATTATATTGATTATACTCAATGGATTATATACACAATAATTATTGATGAAAGTTTACATAACAACTAGTCATAGAAACTTCGTTACGGATTTATATAGATTAGGTAACCGTTAGATTTACCGTATAAAATCAATGTTGTTAATTCCTTTCATTGCACGTACCACAAGAAATTATTAACCGACTGAAGGTCGATTTAGCTCATTTACGACATAGTTCGAAAATTAAATGATGGTTTAGCCAAAAGGCGGTATAACGAATCGTTTAAATAGTTTTTATTATGCTGCCCATGACGATGTCACCCGTATATAAATAATAATTGCGTTCAATTGAAATTCGTTAAAATACTGAATGCAGTCTCAACATTTCATTTTCTAACGCATACAAAATTTTTTTGCAACTTTTTGTTAGCTATAAAGGAAATCTTATGAAAAATTATGTATTCATGAAGCATAAACAAGTGGATAGTACGTGATGAAACATACTAGACGACGCAGGGTTCGATTCTCGAACTCGGCTCAAAGTGTTTTACAATAATTAAAATTATTATTTTCCTTTTTTCTCAATTATTCTGAAAAATATTGAGATATTAAAAAAATTACCTCCTTAAAGTATTAACAAGTCACCATTTTCTTTTGATAACCTCCCACAAACGTGATGGTTGGAGCACTTCTTCCGATCGAAATCGTGTACACTGACTAAAATAAGACTGACTAAGATAAGACCAATACATTACTTGGGTGACATTTTTTATATAAAAAAACGGCACTTACAATTTTTGGATGATATATAATATTCTTATCAACTGTCATTTAAAAACATCAACTACATTGTTATATTCACCGAAAAGAATATCTTCATCCACATTCCAATCAGTTTGTTTTTTATTATTTCACAAAATAAAAATTAAACTTTTTTGGATATCATTCCATGATGGATAAATTATTAGTTGTGTCTTAAGAAATATTTTTAATTCTTCAAAAAAACTCTTCAGTGAACAACAGAAAAGTCTCATAAAAGTGGTTAGTTTGTTCTATAAATTGATTTTTTGTGTATATATATTTTTTGTCATCAACTCTAAGAGTAGTGGGTTAAAAAGCGAAAAGTATTTCTGTTCTTCTATTTTTCAATTTTCCACATTGTATTTCAAATTATTCTGATATTCGACATTCAGGTATGTTTTCCCCTTGTATTTTTCTTTCAGTGTCGTTGTTTTTAATTGGCATTGTATCAAATAAAACAATATTATTAAAATAGGGTCGCTAAAAAAATATTTAAAAATGGTTGGGCATTTATTCTGAGAGTTATAGCTGAATACATTTAATAATTCTGGAAACTGTTTATTGTAGTATTATATTTTTTTATTGCTAATTCAATGATATGGAAAAACGGTATTAGGACATGATGATCAAAAACGGGACGTGTGGTCAACCTATATGTTACACATGAATCGAAAAGTGATTGTTATAATCAATTGCAGTTAGGAATATTATTATCATCACCTTGCAACGGTTCGGAGCAAAATATAGTGTATTTATTGTTGACAATCTAGCGTTACTGCCGACCAGCTACTGCATTATTCTTTTCGTCACGCGCACAAACGTCACTATCGTCGCGTGCGTTTATGCACGTGCTTGGTACTCTGTGACAATAAGCATACTTATAATTATAATTAACAATCAATAATTCATTGATGAAAATGTTTCGGCCGGACGGTTAGCTAACCTAACCGGACAACAACCATTTACTACTACGGTTACTGAATTACTAACACGCATCGGCATCACGATAAAACCAATGAATTCCTCGTGTTTCACCGAGAATCTAAAATGAAAATAAATTATCATAATAATGACATAAATTACCGTGAAAACCGTTGTGATATTGTAATAATAACTCTATTATCATGATAATGGTGTTGTTATCGAGTTTCGGAGAAGAGCGCCGAGACAGGTTTATCGAGAGAGTCCGGTATAAATTGAAATATAGGTACAACGTACACGTGTATACGTTGCCATAACGCTCTACCTATAGGAAACGGGCTCGTGTTCAGCAGCGCGCGAGCAGTGCGCACACGACGGGCCCGAAGTACACGTGCGCCGCGGCGGCGGCTCGGAAGCGGAAACGTGCGTGGGCACGACCGACGAGTGGGCTGCGAGAGGGAAACGAGCGCGACGAGAGCGTGAACGGCCGCGCGTGTTACATACGTGGGCGGCGGCGGTTAGACCATCCGGCCACACGCGCGAATCACGTGACCCGTCATCGCTGCCGGGACGCACTCGGGACCGTCTTCGCGCGCTGCGTTTCCGGTGCACCGACGAGCAGCCGCCGGGAGGAAGCAGGAAACGCGTCCATCGCCGTGGTCACTTCCGTCCTCGGCGGCGAGCGCGGGCGTGCAATACGGCGCGGTGTCAACTCTTACGTACATCGCCGCCCACACCCCGTTCGGATTTTCAAACGTTCCGTGCGCGTTACATTATCATTCAGATTTGATCCTGCTCATTTCTGACACCTTTTTAGTTCTACTCGTATTCCGGGAAAACGTACAGTTCCGCGAGTTAAACTGCGAGTGTGTCAACTCGCACGTACGTTCGCCCCCCTCCCATTTGGATTTTCAAACATTTTGCGCATACACTACTATTATTCAGATTCCTGCTCATTTATGGCGCCCGTTTAGATATAGTTCCTGCTCCACCCGCATCCCATGGAAGACGTACGTTTCCTCGGGTTGAGCTGCAATTACGGTATCCCGTCGGACTCGTAAAAATATTTGTAAGTGTTGAGTTCCGCGTGCACCGTCTAAACGACGAGGGGACGAAACTCCACGTTTTAAATATATATTTTGAACACCGAAAGTCCGCATGAGACAAAATTTGTGCAAAATTACTATTGATAACATAACAATAATTTCGGCGCATACTAGTTGGGTCCCATGATTCAGATTGTTCACCAATTGGGTCCCGTGTAAAATAGCCTACTATACGAGTTGGGTCCCGTGTAAACCAGTCTAATTTAAGAGTTGGGTCCCATAAAAATGTTTCTTTTCTAACTTTTTCCTGATTTACAATCGTTCGTCATTTATCTGATTTTTAATGATTAATAATATTTTAATTTAAGGGTTGAAATTTATAAGACATCAATTTTACGAATTCGTAGCAATTAATTTTTTTTAATATTTTTTCTGTCATTTTTTCTTTTACGAAATCTTCCTTAGATATTATACAGTTTCTTATTTTTCCTTCTGGACTTCTCATTTTAATATAAACATACGAGTATATTGGATATATATTCAATAATATTTTTTTAAAACGTGTATAAATTGATATATATTTGGGTGAGCAGAATAAACAGAATTACTACGATAATATATCATTTTATTGCCAGAAAGTACGTCCTTAATCCATATTCGTACATTATAATATTACTATTTACTACGAAATGAAAAATAATTGCATAAATACTTGGACCGTGGACCTAATTCAAACGCATCATTTGATACGCCCGGACCCAATTCAGACAAAACATTTTATTCATACGGGCCCAATTCGTACAAAATGTAAAACTAGTATTATTTTCGGACCCAACTCGGATGCAGCCAATAATTTGTAGGTCTTGAGAATGTCTAACATTATTGATAATTAAAATGCACAGGCTACACGCGGACAGATTCTCACGTATAAACGATTTCTATTGTAATAGTAATGGAAACTAGTTGAAAATTATTAGAATTTATTAGAAATATTTATAAATCACATTTTTTATTATTTTTTCTTTTGTTTACAATTATTATTTAAATAGAATTGTATTATGTAATTTTTAGAAAAATTTGTGAACTAAACAAAATTGTAATAAGCTCAAGTACTTCATATGATATCAATATTTATCATTCATTAGACTTATATTGAATAGCGATGTTATAATCGTTGTGTTTAATGTTGATGGGAACAGTGTGACACGTAGCTTACGGCTGTTCGGAGAATTTATATAGCTCTACTATATAATTTATTACTTCAATAATGAAAAATAATCTTGTACGGTATCAAAAAAAACCTGGTATGCGGGGTCGCGGTGTCAAAAAAAATCTTGTGCATACTATAGTTAAAGTATAATTAACCCCCGCTCCCCAATCTTTGCCATACGATAGACATGAGACTCTCGCACCGTGTCTAGTTCTGTTTTCCGTCAGGTCAACTGATTCGGGATTTCAATGACTTTTTCGTCGAACCTTCAAACACTGAGTGCGTGGAGTACATAAGTGCGATAGGAGTTGTTAAGAGTACATACCGTGGTTAGGTAAGCCCCAGATCAACGAATCGAAATCTAGGTCTATAGTGAATGTACCAACATGATCGGTCACATAATGCGCACTTCCGTTTTCTTCGAAAAAAAGATTTGTCCGTCGGATCCTTTCCCTACCGTTTTCCCTCCATGCTTGAAATGTCTGGCGATACGACGTCTCGACACGAACAGCAGGTACCGGATACGATAATGCTGTACGATGTCGTATCTTCCTGTAAACGTTTGTGTTCGTTCACTTCTAAGCCATTGATTTGGCCATCATCAAACCGGATCAACTATTTGTCGTTAATTTTTATTTCGATATTATTTTTGCCACTTTATCGACGTAAGTTAAATTTTCAATTTTGTTTACGATGTGATCTCTGGTAGACTCGTTTATGAAATTGTTAATAATATTTACATCGCATATTATGATATTTCAATAAATTGTGCATTTGAATTGATATGAATCAAGTTTCCGACATTTTTCAAAGTCTCCATAATTTAACTGCCGAAAAAATCTCCAACCAGAATGTTAAGATGGTACACAAAGTTAGAATGGCTAATAACTCATGGGTGTTCGCGACGGCCAGACATTAATTAATATTATTTGAATATCGCGGTGGACTTCGGTCGACGGATATCTGCAATCGGTGGCGACTATCGTCCTCTCATCGACTTCGCCCCAGTTAACCGTTCATGGGAAAATTGTCGTGTTCTCTTCTCCGTCGTGTGGCCGATAGCTGTCTCCAGGGATGGTTCGTTGTAGTCCGTATTGAACGTTCTCACCATCTCGCCGACGCGACACCGAGCTCTCGGCCTACCGAAGTTCCAACGTGCAGTTTTAACGTGCGCCCTCTTTGTCGGTGGTCAACGAAAACTCGCGTCGAGTCGATTATTGTACATAATTTATATTAATAATCATCCGCGGCCGTTCACTCGATAATCAGACATCAGCTGGCCGCCGTCATATCACTCGCCGGGTATCAATCGATATCATTACGGTGTATTCAGGACGAATAATCATTATTATTATAATTATTGTTATTGTCACGTATTGTTATTGAACTCGTGAAATTATAATATTACAAATTTTGAATACCAAAATGACAAATATTATTACCCGGCGAATACCGTCGTTCTCCTGTTCCGTCACATTATATAATTGTAACCTTTAGGTAATCAACATTGGGTATTCGAAAATCGTACACAAGCTTCTCCATTAAAATTTAAAGTTTTGTGTGATTCACCAAAAGTATTAATTTCGATAAGACTGTTCAGTCCAACACGCTGCAGTGATCATAGAGAACACAACAAGTGCTGAACGTGCAGTATGTAATATAGTAAATACTCACTTGGAACACGGACATGTAATAATTCTGACGTTTTTCATTCGTTTCATACTTCTATAATAGCTCACCGCGCGTGAAGGACGGATCTTCAAAAGTAGAGTAGAGTATATACCGATGGGAAGTGGGGTTATACCACGTTCTATTTAAATCTAGTGCGGGTCACAGAGATTATGCGTTACAGCGTCGCGCTGTTTGCGCAAAAGTATAATACAATGAGTATACATCATATTATTATATTATTATTATAATGTCGAGATCGGATAAAACTTGTGTAGCAACCGAGGGAAAACGTCAAGTGCCCAGCGGGTACTTGGACGAAATGTCCGTTATCGGCTTCAACCGTCTGTTATAGTCAAAGGTCTCGACCAACGAGAAAACCTGTGGCACTTGTACACATTTGAGTGTTTCATGTGAAATTTTCTTCAAAGGTTCTTCGCATTCTAGTATGTATTTATAAATAGAACTTGTAACGTGCTCACTTTCAGAACACCGCAATCGACGGTCGAATATAGTTGATTTGTTTTATCGACAAAATTAAATTAAATATTTTTACAAACATAACAATTGTTAATTTTAATTGTGGCCTTGAATGTTACGGTTTGGACTGGGCGTTTTCGGCCTTCTCACTGCGATCGTATTTAACAGATGGTTTTGAAACTTTTCGCCCTGATCAACTGCTCTGAGGGATATATAGTTGGTCATCTGATCATAGCGATTGTTTGAAGCATTATACTTATATGGCTTCGCACTCGGAATTTTATCCTGTATTAACTGAACTATATCTACAACTGCTAGATAGTTATTTTGAGAACAAGTACAGGTTTCAGAAGGTTACAGAGGATGATTCTATTATCCACGTACTAGAGATTTTTAAATTTAGAACCTTACTTTTTTTTTTTTTAAACTAGAAAATTATACAATCTATACAAACAAAGTACAATAGGCATAAATTATGGTTTTAGAACCTTACTAAAATTATTTTAAGGTTCTAAGTACAAGCTTTGATTTAAATACGGTTTATATCAATCTATTTGTAATTTATATAATATAATTGATAGTCTTGAATCTAAACCTATATAACACATATCTGCCATATTATACAAATATCGCTATTTCTAACAAATAATTCATAAATATTGGTATTTACAAATAACTAATTCAGTTCATCAAACTCAACACTAAACTGTTATTGCAATACCATATTTTACTGATTCCTTAGTAATAAATAGTATTAAATTCGATTTAGAAAATTTCGTAAATTATGATAATAATAATAATAATAATAATGATAACCAGAAATTTGTTGTTGTTGGTAGTTAAAACAAAATTACTTATATTGTCAATATGAATTATATTATTGGTTCCTATCCGGGAAGGAATCCCTCCCCACTCCCAATACAGTGATGATTAAATAATTATTTGAAATTGAAAACAATAATTAATTTTGGAGGGTCGCCAATCAATATATTAATAAAATTGTATTCAAAGTTATAAAAATAAAATTATTAGTAATGAAGTTGATTTATGTTTTATTTTTTAAATGATGAAAAATTAAAAAAGTCATTGTTTGTATAATATATAGTTATTTTGTAAAATGTATTGAGTGGGTCACTAATAAAAGGTCGTCTTAGTTCAGACAGTAAACTCTAATTTACGGGGGGAGGGTGGTTGGGCCGAGTGTGCAAAATATTATTGCACTGTTCTCGGGCACCGACTTATGCGTGCGGTCGGTTCCACCGACCTACCAATTATGTGTAATTGTGTTGTGTCGTGTTGTATATAGCTCATCTAGCAATGGTTGGGGTTGCCGCGCAATTACTAGTGAGCTATGTGGTGGTGTGAGTGTGTGGTGTGTGTATATATGTTTTGTGTTTTGTGTGTGCTTAAAAACTATGATATAAAATAGGAACTAATAGGTAATGTAAAAAAAATAATGGTAAAAATGTGATATAAATGATGTAATAATAAATGGCCCTTCTGGCCCAACAGAATAATAAATTAACAATATAAATAATTAAACAAAAAAAAACTCACAAATTGGTGGAGCGTAGACTGGCCAGCCGCTACCTGTACCTAAATTCTTACACAAATAAAATTCACTGTGGCGATTAGCGCACACACAATATAATAATAATAATAATAATAAAAAAAACTGTTTTTACGGCGATTAACGCACGTAAATAATAGAAATAATAAAATACTGTTGCGGCGATTTGCGCACACAAACTATAATAAATACAAAAATAATAATTGCAATAATAAATAAAAATAAAAAATATAATAAATACAATTTGCGGCGATTTGCGCACGCGGAATAATAATTACAACGTAATAACAGTCGGCGATTAGCGCACAACTTTACTATTTATGGCGATTAAGAGCCCGTAAGAACAATATAAAAAAAATCACTAAACCTGATTTAATTAGAACGATATAACAATAATGGTGATTTGCGGGCAAAAAATAATTTTAAACAATAAAAATAATGAAATATATTACACGGGCGATTGGCGCACAGTAAAACAAAACTTTGTGGACGACGTTCTACTCACATTGGAGATGGACGCACGACAAAGAAAAATTATAAATCATACACAAACAATACACACGAATAATTACAATAATACACACACACTGGTTTTTTTGGTTAAATAATAATTCACGATAACATATATGGAATAATTTAAATCTTAATATTAACCTAATCTACGTGTTTGTTTGTGTGTGTGTGCATTAATTGGTCGGCCTGTGGTGCACCGGAATAGCCGGTGACCGAGAAACAGTGCACTGTGATCGCGACGACAAAGCTCTTGTTGCCGTTATCAGGCGGCAACATTCTCCCCCCGTTGAAAGTCTTGGCTTTCAACCGGTAAGATTTCCTGATCAGTCGGTAGTCTACATAGTTTGACGACAGGACGACGCATATGCGTCCCGTTTGCTGTCCTTAGTGTGGCTACGCGCGCTACACCATCAGAACCACGATGTAATTCTATGACTAAACCCAACTTCCATCTGGCTGGAGGCATACAATCATCTTTTATAATTGCAACATCGCCCTTTGCTAGTGGCGCGCTCTTACTCGTCCACTTACCACGAATTTGAATTTGTGGTAAATACTCCTTTGACCAACGCTTCCAAAAGGTCTGCATCAAATTTTGTACAAGTTGCCATCTTCGAAGACCTTTGGGCTCTTCCTTAGATATGTCCGGTTCATCCGGTAACAACATAGCCCCTCCAATCTGGCCTAGCAGTGGCCAGTATAGACGCCTCACTTCTGACAGCAAGAGCTGAGGTCCTCCATGAAGAAGCTCCAGATGGTATTTTTCAAATATCATCCTGGTTACCTTATGAGTAGCAGGCAATACCACAGGGTGTTTGTGTTCATCAGCTATGTCTGAATTCTCGAGCCTTCCACCTACAAGTATTAAACCATCACGTAAGAACGGATTCAAGCTCCTAAGCTTGCTATTCCTTGGTACTTCTTGCCCCTTTTTTAGTGACAAGATCTCCTTGCTAAAGCACTCGGCTTGAACCATTCTTAGAATCCTTCTCCTCGCTTCCTTCAAATCTGATATTCTTAGAGATTGAGGGCCATTGATCATCTTACGCAGGTATCTCGAATATATCGATAGCCAAGCTACTCCTCGTAGCATACGGTTCCATCCTGAGTAGTGGTTTAATATACCGTTTACTGGTTTAGTCACTGCAAGTACTAGTTTCACTTCACGCACTTCAGGTAGCTCTTCGTCTACATGGTTTATCGGATTTTGGATCCAATCCTTCTCATCCTTTTCCAACCAGGCAGGTCCATTCCACCACAGCCTTGTCACTACTAGCTCCCGTGGCCTTAAACCTCTTGAAGGGATATCCGCTGGGTTTTCCTGCGTCCCTATATGATTCCACTGATTGACCTCTGTGACATCTAGGATTTGCGCTACTCGATTGGCAACATATGTTTTTAGTCGGCTGCTTTGGCTGTTCAACCACCCTAGTACTATAGTTGAATCAGTCCATAGTTTAAACTGATGAGTGTTGATTTGCCATGACTCAGCCACTCGTTGAGCCAGCTCAGCTAATAATAATGCACCGTTCAACTCAAGCCGTGGGATTGTGCTTCCTTTTAACGGGGCCACTCGTGTTTTTGCACATAGGAGCCTGGAATGCCACCGTCCATCACCGCTCTGGGAACGAATATAGATACAGGCCCCATACGCTTCCTCGGAGGCGTCACAAAACCCATGTACATCTATGATGTCAGTACGTCCAGGCATAGCCTTTCTGGGAATGGATATTTCACGTAGTCGCTCAAGCTCCTCATAAAATTGGCTCCATCTTTGCTGAATGTCTACTGGAAGCCGTGCGCCCCAGTCTATCTTCATAGACCACAACTGTTGAAGGAATATTTTTCCCTTCACTAAAACCGGGGACAGGAACCCGAGTGGGTCGAATATTCTGTTCAAGTCAGAGAGTATACGTCTTTTCGACAATGCACCTTCCGTGGATCTTGATGTGATGTCATATTGAAAATGGTCTGCGACTGGTTTCCACTGTAGCCCTAGTGACTTGACTGTGTCATCGTCTCCTATATTTAAAACAAACAAGGGATCGTCCACACGCTTGGGTATGTTTCGTAGAACAAACTCGGAATTGGAACACCATTTCCTTAACGGCAACTTTGCTGAGTCTAGAACTTTGCTAACATCTCCTTGTAATTGACAGCACTCATCCTCCGTATCGGCCCCCGTCATTAGATCGTCCATGTAAAAATCTTCAGTGATCACTTTTGAAGCCTTCGGGTATTCCTTCTGGACACTTTTTGCGAGTGCTATAAGACAATAGGTGGACAAAAATGAAGCAGGGGTCGTTCCGTACGTGACTGTAGTAAGCTGATATGAGCGGAGCAATTCTTCCGGGCTGGATCTCCAGACAATTCTTTGCAGGTCCCAGTCTTCTCTTCCCACCTTTATTTGCCGAAACATTTTTTCTATATCGGAAGTTAAGACAAATTGGTGCTTGCGGAAACGAACGAGTATTGAAAATAAATCTTGCTGGACAGTTGGACCACATTTCAATACATCATTCAGTGATACACCAGATGCACTCTTGGCCGAGGCATCGAAAACTACTCGGACCTTTGTTGTCATACTTGACGCCTTTGTTACCGCATGGTGCGGTAGATAAAAGTGGTTCTGAATCTGAGTCGAGTCTTTCAACACTTCAACCATATGTCCCAATTTAATATATTCACTCATAAAACGTATGTATTCATCCTTTAGTTGCTTATTATTCTGCAATCTTTTCTCTACATTTAAGAACCGAGCGGTCGCCATAGGCAATGTTGCGCCTATTTCACTGATTGCCTGCTTGATGGGGAGTCGGACGATGAAACGTCCCTCTTCATCACGAGTTGTGTATTGCTTAAAATGTTGGACTGTTTCCTGCTCTTCTTGACTTCTCTTGTTTGCCTTTGATGTCCTGCCGTAGCTTGCATCCTCAATGCTACTGAGAACCTTCCAATCATCCTCAATTGTTTGACCCATTGAAATAAGTGTTGGTGAATAATGGTTAGAAAGTTCTCCCGTTACAAGCCATCCGAAGTTGCTCTCGTGTAGGGTCACTGAACCTATGTTAAGTGGTATTTTTTTTGTTCCCAAAACATCAAAGAATGATCCACCTCCAATAAGCAGATCGATACCTTGAGGGTGGTGGAAGTCCGGATCAGCTAAACATGGAGACACAAATTCTGGTATACCCCATCCATTTGCCGGCTCTGGACAAGACGCTAATTCCCCTACGATATTAGGCAATACATAGCAAGAAATCGTAATACTGAACTCACTCGTTCTTGATTCAATTTTCAACTCACTACACGACCTTGCTCTTAAACGATTGTCTCCAATACCACTTATTGGCAATGAAGACTTCTTGCATGCTAGCTGTAGTAAGTTTGCGTATTTCCTCGAAACAAAGTTGACCTGGGAGCCACTATCTAAGATGGCCCTGCACTGGCGACGTCCACCATTTTTATCTTGCACTGTGACTAAAGCTGTCGCGAGAAATACATGTGCACCTTCTGTGGCAACTAGCGTTGGTACCGGAGTAGCTACTAACGCTCCAGAAGTGGACGGTAATTGATCATTATTACTTGACTGTTTGTCGGATTGCTCCTTTGTTTCTGTCCTTTGCTGCTTTTCGAAATGCAATAACGAATGATGCCTACGATTACAACTACGACAGCTGTACGTAGACTTGCAAAGATTTGACATATGTCCGGGAGACAAACAGTTGAAGCAAATTCTTTTTTCTTGCGCAAATGACAGACGTGCGTTTACAGTGGCGACCTTGAACCTTTCACAATTATACAACCTATGCGAATCTGAGCAATATGGGCAAATTAATGTATCGGAAGCTGTGACTAAAACCCGCCTTGTGCCTGATGATGAATGTTTAGTGGTAGTCTTATTTGTAGTTTTTTCACTCACTGTTGTTCTGATATCTCCTTTCAATCCAGATGCTGCTTCAGATGATTCAAAGGCAATACATCGACTGGCTAAGAATTTTTCCAAGTCAGAGTACCTTGGCAGTTGTGTGTTTTGTTGCCTTAATTGCCAACCATGACTTGTGGCAGGATCCAAACGACTAACAATAATAGTCACTAGCCACGCATCCCAATGCTCAGTTGGTTGATTTAGTGCTTGTAGTGCTGCAACATGTGCGCAAACGTGTGTATGTAGAGCTTGTAATTCCTTTGCCCTTGGTTGTTCTATATACGGAGATTCTAACAATGACCTGATATGTGCTTGAATGACGAGGCTGCGATTATCATATCGTTGTTTTAGACGTTCTATCGCTACTTCATAGTTCGCATCTGTCATTGGAACTGACTTAATTATGTCTAATGCTGGACCACTAACACTTGACCTGAGGTAATAAAACTTTTGAGCGGGTGTGAATCCACAATCATCGTGTATCATTGCACGGAAGCAGTCATAAAAAGATTCCCAATCTTTTATATCACCGTCAAACAATGGTAATGTGATAACTGGTAGTTGAGCACGACTTTGGCTCGCTGACATATTGAAACTTGAATTTTGATAATTGCTGCTAGTAGATACTTTCTTAGCGTTCACTATTTCTTGAATTTGAGAGCGAATATTAAAATACTCGGATTCGAATTTATTTCGCTCCTCTTCTTCCTTTTCCATATCATCGCCTACCATTAACTCCATCTGGGTCTGTATATCATCGAATTTTTGATTAAGACGCGGCAGCTCTTCTTGGCGAAATTCTAATAGTGATATAGCGTCTGTTGTTGTATCAAATCTCTCAACAAAATTTTTCATACGTGTTAAGGCTGCCTTAATGATTCCTCGCTTTTTCCTAAGCTCCTTGATTTGCTTTTCGGAAACGTCTTCTAATCCCATTATGACAAAAGAAAAATCGAGTACTCCAAAGAAAAGATCGATACAAATATAAAGGTATCCCAAAAGAAAAATAAATCGCTAAATATACAGATAATGAATAGACGCACTAATAAATAATTAGATTCACACAGAGATGAGATTCAAGAGGCAAACCAAAATTTTCTAAGACACAAAAATTTACCAACGATATAGACCAACAAAAATAAAAACTCAAACGAAAAAATAACTAAAACTCACTCTGTAAATACAACATACACGGAAAGATCACGTCGAGGTCACCAAATGGTTGGGCCGAGTGTGCAAAATATTATTGCACTGTTCTCGGGCACCGACTTATGCGTGCGGTCGGTTCCACCGACCTACCAATTATGTGTAATTGTGTTGTGTCGTGTTGTATATAGCTCATCTAGCAATGGTTGGGGTTGCCGCGCAATTACTAGTGAGCTATGTGGTGGTGTGAGTGTGTGGTGTGTGTATATATGTTTTGTGTTTTGTGTGTGCTTAAAAACTATGATATAAAATAGGAACTAATAGGTAATGTAAAAAAAATAATGGTAAAAATGTGATATAAATGATGTAATAATAAATGGCCCTTCTGGCCCAACAGAATAATAAATTAACAATATAAATAATTAAACAAAAAAAAACTCACAAATTGGTGGAGCGTAGACTGGCCAGCCGCTACCTGTACCTAAATTCTTACACAAATAAAATTCACTGTGGCGATTAGCGCACACACAATATAATAATAATAATAAAAAAAACTGTTTTTACGGCGATTAACGCACGTAA
This sequence comes from Periphyllus acericola, assembly GCA_949715065.1. Lineage (NCBI taxonomy): Eukaryota > Metazoa > Arthropoda > Insecta > Hemiptera > Aphididae > Periphyllus > Periphyllus acericola. Next base: position 15,093,809 of record OX454265.1, read on the forward strand.
ATAATAGAAATAATAAAATACTGTTGCGGCGATTTGCGCACACAAACTATAATAAATACAAAAATAATAATTGCAATAATAAATAAAAATAAAAAATATAATAAATACAATTTGCGGCGATTTGCGCACGCGGAATAATAATTACAACGTAATAACAGTCGGCGATTAGCGCACAACTTTACTATTTATGGCGATTAAGAGCCCGTAAGAACAATATAAAAAAAATCACTAAACCTGATTTAATTAGAACGATATAACAATAATGGTGATTTGCGGGCAAAAAATAATTTTAAACAATAAAAATAATGAAATATATTACACGGGCGATTGGCGCACAGTAAAACAAAACTTTGTGGACGACGTTCTACTCACATTGGAGATGGACGCACGACAAAGAAAAATTATAAATCATACACAAACAATACACACGAATAATTACAATAATACACACACACTGGTTTTTTTGGTTAAATAATAATTCACGATAACATATATGGAATAATTTAAATCTTAATATTAACCTAATCTACGTGTTTGTTTGTGTGTGTGTGCATTAATTGGTCGGCCTGTGGTGCACCGGAATAGCCGGTGACCGAGAAACAGTGCACTGTGATCGCGACGACAAAGCTCTTGTTGCCGTTATCAGGCGGCAACAGAGGGGTTAGATTTTTAAAATTTTACAAGGGTGACGTAAAATAAAAAATGTTGGAAACCACTGTATCATATTAACGTAAAACTAAAATAATGTAACCGATTTTTTTTCTGCATGGAATTCAGCTTATTTTCAGTTTTTCCTTCTTTGATAAACTACTGAGCAAATCGAAAGTCTGACCGCTTTTAATGTACCTTCCGTGTTCAATTTCCGATCTAATGAGATACTGCGTACAACACTCGACACAGTGTTTCTATCCGAAAAAGTATTGACAAGAGAGGGGAAAAAAAGTAGATAAATAAACTTCAATGTAAAGCCAAAAAGTTATTTTCTTTCCTCGAAAAGTTTTTACTAAAAGTATGTAATATGAATGACATCCCTTCGTAGCCACTTCAACCATGGACTTTAAATATGTGTTAAATAAAACCTCAAATGTTTCGGGTATTTGTTGCAAACCTATAACTTTTTTATGTAAACAAATAACTATTTTTTTTTTTTTTTGTTCACTTTAAAAGCATATCAATATTAAGTGACGTCACAATGTAACTTTTATTATACCTGTATACGTATAACAATCGTGATTTCTATAAATCTTTTTCCACGCGTCAATAAGTGTTTCCGATATGTAGACAAACATACCTTGTTCAACTACACTGGTATTGTATATCATGTGGCATGTTCACGCCAGATAGATAGATCACACGAAGACTTCACGCGCCGAAACTACAAGTTGTTATAAACTTTGAAAAAAGTAATGCACTTAGGATTTTATTAAAATCTTTCGAAAACTTTTTGATTTAATGTTTAAATTGGATGTTCTTCAAAGCCATTAAAAGCATATGACGGAAATTTGTAAATATCTTATCCGGTCGAGGGGACAAGGGGGGAGATAAAATTCATAATCCGAGAACACAGTACGAAACCTAATATTAAATAATTTGTATACTAATCTGCAGCAAGTAACTTAATTTCTGTGGCTAATGGAAACACGTGGCTTTTATGAAACAAACCATATTATAAATTATGATTTAATTATACAACAATGATATTATTTTAAGAACAAACGATCTCCGCGTGGTTAAGATTGTTCAATCTATTTCGAATATTCTTGGAAATATTGCTACATAATGATCAACTTTTTCGTTTAAAATATTGCTTTGACATTTTCGTCATAAACGCGAGTCACTACAAAGTAATTGAAGTAGATTGTTTGCGTGGAAGTTTTAAATTTTTAAATTTAATAAGCCCTTATGGAGATTGGATTTAAGAAGATATGACATTGTTCCGTTAGATGATAGTGCCCTACACTTTAAGACGATATTAACGGGAAATGTGTATTACATAATTTATTATAAAATTTAAAATTCCATTTATATCACGTAATTTTTCTTTACTCATCAGAATAAGCGCAGTAATAATTTTCCGTTTCAAATATCTTATTCAGATTCATAATAATCTGATAGTTTTGAAGCCAATCGTACGGAACATGGCATATATATGTTAAAAAGATTAAATTAAGTTGTTTGTGTTTTAATTCAAACCATATAGATGTACTAAATAATAACAAATATGTTTGTATAAATAATAGTTACATAATATCCATGTCACAATAATTGATACACAACATATTTTCAGTTCAACAATTATAATAATACAGCTTATACTTATTAGAATAACCGTAAATCGTTAACTTTTGCAGATTTTAACTACCATTATTATTAATTTGAATATAATAGGCCTCAAATATTGATAACTTTTGAATTTTTTTTTTTCCAGGACGTCTAAGTCAACCTGTTAAATATTCGTTTCAACAACATACGATTCATCTTAGTGACCAACTGATATTTTAAAATAATTATAGCGCTTTTCAACATTTTAATGAATTAATTGTCAAGCAGTTTCAAACGGTTCTACGCTTATTTAGCAACAATTCATTAATGATTTTGCCATTGTCATATGAACATTATTTTTTTACATTACAAATTATTTTGATAATTCAAACTCAACATTCGGGGTTTTTTTCTTGTACAATATTATTGTGTTATAACGTCGTATAATCAATTAAAAATAAATAAATGACATTCTTAATCGATTGCACGAATTCTTATTAGTAAAGTATTACTTTATAGTGAATTTCCGTGCATTTTTATGGCATCTATATATAATGTTGGCTCTAGTTATTACCATTTGTGCTGGTAATTATCAAGAAATATTATAATTAGATCGACTTGAAAATGTGTAACATCAATTCATACGTTGTTAGTGTTCTCATTAATTAATAATTATATTGTTACTCTACACTAGGAAATAAATCAATTTACTGTCCAAAATATATCATATTACAATGCACCGTGTTCCAAAGTTCGGTGTAATTTCCAGGTGATCTGGGGGATGTAATTATCACAATAATAATAATAATAATGATAATAATAATTAGAACATTAATGAAAATAATGAGATCATCCACCGAGCACTTATAACGCGAGAGTTGTACGTGACACCAGTCACATATGCTTAGGTCATTTATGTTTTTGTCACCCAGTCGTAACAAACCGTTTTATTTAAATCACTTGTCGTTTGGAACGTCAAATTGTATAAAGTAGACAAAGGTAATGGCGCGGATTTTCACGACGAGCGTCTCATAAAAGTGAATACCTGCTATGAGTGGAACAATTCCAACTGATTTCGTAAGTAGGTACATTTGTATTATATGCACAGTACCGACTTTATTACGTAATAACTACAACAATTTCTATCACCCTCAATTGTTTTCACTCGGCACTTACGTAGTTTTAAAATATTTCGAGAATATTTTTCACATGAAACCGTACCTACATGTTTCTGTGGCGAGAACAAATAAACACGAACTTCTGATACATACGTAATTAATTACAGTTATCCTAAGACATGACGCTGTATGAACGTGGATGAAAATATGAAACAATGAGCAATGATGATTGACAATATTAAAACATCAACAATTTTAAAATATAAAATGCGTGATTACAAATATTAAAAACATTTTCATAGTAATAGTTATTTCGAGTGTAAGAATGATGATAAATGTACAAAGAAAAGATTCTGCAAAAACAGCAACAATTATATAATAAAAGCTGAAAAAAGATTATTAAAAAAAAACATTATTTCCAGAATAGATATATTAAATGGAATAAATGTACTCGGGTATACTTTTTGTAAATGTAATTAAATTATCATGTATTGAGTAATTTTTAGTTATATTTGTAGAATACGAATTAAATAAAAACATGAAAATATAGGACTGTAATGTAATTAGATTTTAAATTTATATTAAAGTTTTAACATCTATAACAATACCCGTGGGATTATTGTGCGAAAAACTAAAATTGCTGAAGTAATATTTCCTACCAAAATTATCCTTCAAGACCAATTTCTGTTTGTTTTAAAATCAATAAAATATAAAAGGTTTTTGCCAGAAGAATAAGTAATGGGATGTACAATTTAAGTAAGATTTATAAAAATTTCACACTAAAGAACCCTTAAAAACACTATATTCCTTTTTACAATGTCCTAAAAAAAAGAAAAAAGTCAATATCATCCTTGAAAATGGCATGGATACATTTTTTCCAAACAATCGAACACCGAAATATCGTTTAACATCTTATCAACACCGGTTATTTTTGTATTCAATAATCAATCCGAATAATTAGACAGTAAATTGTTGATGGAATGTAGTGAGGGGTTTGAGCACCAAAACATTGACATAACGCGATGTAAATACGAAATAAAACATAAGCTGGATGACGTTTAATTGTAAATACACCATTCCCAGACCCCGGTGACGGAAACGGATGTTTGATCTGAGATCGTAACATTCGCGTATATAGTGTTTGGGTGTTGTGACGTTCACCAACAAAATTAAACTATCTACAATACTCCCGATTATCTGTGGAATAGGGTGGCAGGACAATCGGCAAAATTAAATTTTATAATAAAAAATGCAATATATAATGTACGTTATCGCATAATCGACTATCGAAGCCCAATTTAACCGATGATGATGTACAATGTACATTCGAGGGTCTATTTTTTTATAAAGGAACATAACATAATATGTATTAATAAAAGTACATACACGTGTATTAATATTAAATAAGCGTATATTACGTCGTTATCGAGTTATCGGCTATGACAAATTCACAACCCAATTAAACCTATAATGATTTATAATGGAAAGATACAATACGTATATATTTTTTTGTATACATATAGGTATGCATATAGGTATATTGTATACATATAGGTATGTAGACGATTCCGTGGAAGACAGCGGATAATCGAGAGTACACTGTATTTTTCAATAGACATTAAGATTACATATTCTTACAATACGAGTACACCTAGCAGTTAAGAAATGTATTTGTCGGGTAAATATTCAATGCAACTTGTACGTGTAAATAATTAAAATCAAAAATGTTCGATATAAAGTATCGAATATTGCAAATTATAGTTTATTTGATAATACGTTAATTATCGAATGATGTGTATAACTGCAGGTGAGATTACGTTTACCGACCACGGTGTATTAATTACGGTTACGCACCCCAAGGATGGCCAAACCTCGGCTCACAACATTATTGCAATTGTGAAATAAAATTATCCAAAGTGTAGCCTGAAGGGTATAAAATTGCCTCGAACAGAGTATTATCTGATATTATTGTACGAGTATGGTATTATGTTATCTAGTTTCACAATTTTACACATTTCACTGCAGTTGAAATCTAAGCTATAATAATAACACCGGGGAATTTATTTTCGTATTTTATTACCACAAGCGTTGGGAACCATTTTTATTCGGATCATACATACCTATATATTTTTCATTCTATTGCACGGCATGCCAGTCTCCTCACACCGTCCACCCATGATATAAGCGTTAATAATTCAAATATTTAGTTATTTTATGAGAAATATATAATACCTTTACATAATAAATAAGTAAATAAATAAATAAATACCAAAATGTAATTACCAAAATATTATCGGGCTGGTAAACATACAACATTCCGCGCCGACTCTACCCGTTGTTTTTTTTTTCTTTTTACAACCAATGTTCAATAATATAAATCAAACTAAGTGATATCTATTGGAGTCCGGAAGATTAAAATGGTAAAATATAAAAGAGGTACGCGGAAAAAATGTAGTTTGCTGTGAGACAGCGATATTCTGAATGATTATTTTATATTACATGAATTATTTATATGAATATAAATCAAATAAAATATACATTTTTTTTCATTGAATAATCATTATGAAAATTATTTAAAATTTAATTTATCTATTTATGTAGGATAGTATATTAACATTCTAGTTGTTTGCCTTCCTTGGACCACGGTCCGTCAGTTGCCAACGACTGGAGTAAATCAATGACTAGTTGAAAAAATGATTCGTTTCAGGATCAGCATAAATATTCTGAGTCCATAATTGTGTTTTTATTACTTAACAATTTGAGATAATTACATTAAAGTGATGCTTTAATATTTTAAATTGTATATAACTTTTTGATTTTAATGATTTAAACCTTTCAATGAATGATTTTTTTATATAAAATATTTAACCAGGAATTCTATAATAAAATAAAAAATTCTAAATCCATTACTTGTGCTAAAAGAACCAATAGTTAAGACGTTAAGTACGTATCACATTTTTTGCACCATGCATTTACATGATGATTTAATTTTTAATTTTAAGAATTTACAATTCAATTTTTGAGAGTAAAATGATAAAACAACAGACTACCTTTTTTATAAAATAACATAAGTTTTATAATATTACAAACCTGATTAAATAATAATTATAACTATGCAATAACTAGAGCTTGGATGTTTATAAAATTTCATATTTTTTTTCATTGGTTCAATTTAATGCGGACCTGGATACAATCAAATTAATGAATAACACTATTTTGATTTTGTGTATCTTTTCATATTTTTTCAATTTATATTTTAAATGAAAATTATTGGTCTTTTAAGAATATAAATGCATATTTCAGTACAAAACAATTTTAAATAACTGGTAGATAAATGATAAGTTATCGACTCGTATAATTTTTGAAAGCTCTATCTCCATTAGAGATTTTTAAAACAGGAACCCGTAAGGGATCGTGGTTAGAGGCGGCATTTTACTACTCTGATAATTTTAAAAGAATAAAAATGTAATTTCAAAATAAAGCACAGTTTTAATCGAAAAAATTATTAACATTATGGATGAACCTAATATAGGTAGGCCTAAACTTAATATACATTCAGTTCAACTTCAGATGTTTAACAGTGAACGTAACTAAATTACAATTATCTAGACTATCTTTGTTTGAATCAATTTAAGTAGTGGAAAAGTAGAAAAATAAATTTATAACAAATTTCAGAACGCAATTGAAAATAATGTTGGATTTAAAGCTTTTGGTAAAGAATGAAATACATTCCGGTGTAATGAACACTATGGAAGGAATAGAAGAAATTTTAAAGGTTGAAGATCTTGCATTTTTTTAATATGCTCCGATAAAATCAGTACGTAGAACGAAGTTTTTCACGTTACAAAAATGTAATATTTCAGTCATTTTAAGTGCATAAAAATCCGAGCCCAAGTAATAACCATTGGTAATTGTAATACCTTTTTAAAACTTATTTACAAGAACAAAATGAAATTTTTTTATAAAATAAAGTTCGTACTATAGTATTACAAACAAAATATAATATTTGATATGTGTCTGAGATTGTGCGACGTAGCTGGTACTTTAATTCGAAACGGTTTATCATGACATAACCTATGCTAATGCTTACTGTTTGTGTATTTATTTTTATCATTAACCGTCCGTCATACTCTTGCGCCAAATCGTCCTATTTTATAACCGCACGTGGGAGCATGTGTGTTAAGTCGGTCGGTAAAAATATGTATTAAGGGACAACGGTGGTTATGTCGTTAGATTATAAGTACGTGTGTGTGTGCGAGCGTGTGGATTGTTTGGAATGAAAAGTGGATTTTAGTAATTGATAACCGGAGGATGTAGACTTAACCTTGACGACCGCGAATGAATCGTACCGAGTGCTGTCAGATCAATAGTTCGGAGAGTCAGGAGTCATGCTTAACCTCTATACAACTATTGTGCGCAATTACATTGTTAAACGTGAAGTGTTTATTATTATTATTACGTGATTATAACATTCATAATATTGCCCAACCTACACGCATCTATTTCGACTCGTAACAAAAATATAACTTTAAAAACGCTCACTCTTAATAAAATACGGTTAATTTTCGATAAAAGTTTTAGTTTCGTATTTTAAACACAAACATTATAAACTCAACTAAACATAACGTAATGCATATAACGACCTACGGGACATTTTCGAAACGCTGTCAAAACGTACAATTGACACGGAATAATTAAACAATGATCATGTTAAATAATAGACGTGGTAAAAGGTGATGCTGCAAAATGTTGTGCTCCACGTTTACATATGATTAATGGAATGTGTTACTACCACGTGAGTTCTGGAAATAACTTATAACAATTATTGACGTAGTCGTAACTATGTGTAACGTGAACAAAGAGTCGATTTCACAGAATGGTCGTAATGTTCCAACAAAGAGTCACTGCACGCTACGGTTTGCACAAGCCAAAGTAATTTCATCAACGCAATGAATGAGACTTAAAGTACAAATATTGAAATTTGTTGAAGAAGAGATATATTACCCACTGGTCTTGTTTTAACTTTGAAACTTTGAAGTAATTGAACAGTCGATTGACTCGAGATGTTGTCGGTAAAATGTCTCATGTAAAATAGTACAAGTTCCGAACGCATTGTTATAAGCGTATCTTATGATTAATGTGTTTCCCGTTATGCATATAAAATCAAAATTTATATCGGCTCGCGGTATCCGCTCAAGCGGTGGGTTTAAACTCACAAAAAACAATGAACCACTATCAACGAATTTTGATATCTCCTTGTATATAGCGTCCAAAACTGAATAATCGGGTTAAACAATTTGGACGTCAATTGATTTTAAAACAATAGTGACTCTTTGCACGGAAAAATAACAAATTTGTACCTAGCACTTATCGTGTAAGGGGAAAATTACAATAATATATCGTAAACATCTCGTAATCAAAGTTGATTTTTCTTTTAATAATACAATTGAAAATCGGAACCTATGGACGCTATTAACTATACGATGTTCGTTATTGAGTGATCGATACAGAGTCAAATATCGGAAGTTATTTTACCCCTCTGTAAAAGCATTTTTCTTTTTCCAAACAAATTAATTCCAATAAATCCGGTGCTATATAGTGATGAATTTTATACGTGTTAAAAAAAAATGTTCAAAAAATAATTTGCATTTGCATGATCAAGAGTCTTATTGACGCTTTGTTGTGTTTTGTTTCTTCGTGCGCACTAAAATATTTATTTACCCGACTTTACATAATATAAGTTATATAATTAATGCGTTAAACAGTGCGACTGAACTGAGTCAACATCTGTGAAATCCGGTGACAAATAACTGTCACAAAGCATTCGTATCGGGTACGCGACGACGTAAAGGTGAATTTCGGTCAAAACATAATGAAAGCATATCGGCTTAAGTTTTTAATTTTCAAATGTCATAGGTGTTCTCAAGTAGTTTTCAAGTATTTAAGATAGTGGTATTCGCTTCGGGAACTAAATTGAATAAAATATAGCCTGGAAGCTCTGGAGCACAAGTCTAGATTAAAATCTATTTTCCTTGCCAGAAAATCAACGCAGTGCTGAATGAATAAGACCCCACGTATCCCGAACAGTATCAGTTTTATCTAAATCGAGCGTCGTGCTCGTACACGAGACTTTAAACTCTACTCGGTAGAAGGGCGTGTAAATAAGTCTATTATGTGAGTGTCTAACTGACACTAATAATCATTTACTATTCTCACGTGACGGCGGCGCCGCGTAACGCATACAAATCGAGAGATTCCCTACACGCGCATCACACGAAACTGTCCGTATCCGATCGACCACATTAGGTCTACGATTTCGAATTCTCGGCGATGTGAAAAATGTATTGGTTTTGCAACGGAATTGTCTTTGTATTTTTCTTCCTGTCAACACTCTGTTGAGTAATAAATCTGTATCGAACCTTTCGTACGGATACCATTTGAATATTGGAAGTTGGACATAAATGGATTTTTAAGGGGTTCAAATGAAAAACGGATAACACTCCTAGGTCGGACGAGACTCCACGGTCGCGTGAGATATGTGTCTTTTAAACTTGAAGCCATTGTACCATTTCTCTTGAAAAACGATTTTGAGTTAAAAGATGTCGGGTGGATCGGTTTCTATTTTTATAGGTGTATTTTTCGATACAACAGTAGAACTTAATTTCTCAGAACAAGATTTCTATTAAATATAAGTACGCTAAATAATATTATCCATATAATTTGTATTGCATCGATGGTATGAGTAAATTTCGAGTCACTGCAGCTAATATTAATAGAATAACAAGCAAACAAAGAAAATCTTATAAAAAATAAACAATTGGGGTGAGCGTGACGAAAATACAAGACGATGCAGGATTCGATTCTAGATCGTGTTTGAAGTGTTTCGCAACGTTTTCTCTGTTTTTCTTAATTATTTGGAAAATTGTTGATAAATTCAAAAAATTAAATCCTCAAAGTGTCAACCAAACGAAATTTCCTGTCATAAAAGTAACAGGTATTTGTAAACATCGGAGCAATACTTCCGATAAAAATCGTGTACACAAACACAAAAAAAACCTCATGTTTAACCAATACATTCCTCGTCTTACTCAGAATCTAAAAAGTCACACGGAGGAAAAAATTGAAAAAATGTTAAATTTCTTCCGGCGTTTATATAAAATATCTAGAAACATACAGTACAAGAATTGATTTTATCAAAATGTTTATAACATTTTATCATAGAAAAATGTGAAAAAAAACTGTTTAGTGAAGAATATTATATTCCTATTGTTGATTTAAATTGCTTTTCAACTATACAATACATCAATGTTTAAATAATATTGATTTAGTAGAAAACATATTGTTTGCACAATAAAAGTCTTGATACCAATATATTTTACTGGTTTGTTATCAGTAATTTTCGAAATGACTTCCCAAAGCAAAAATTGTTATTTCGAGCAATACAATTTAAACCAAAAAAGTAGTAAACATGTGCCGACAGAATTTTTAGCAAATCGGGTGTTGAAATCAAAACGCTTATGTCAACTTCGTTAGAATTTGTGTGAACACTAATTGTGCTACTATTTTTCTCGTGACTTATGATTCCCAAAAGATGGAGCGGTCAATTATCGCCGGTCTCAGGTGAGCTTCTTTGGTCACAACAATGTGTGGTTGTAAGTGTGTGACTGTAATTCGGACGTTTTCGGTGTTTTGAACTGCATATAGTTAAACGAGTAAAATATGCTAAGCGCATTGTCCGTAAAGCGCTGACGCAGAATGATTTATGATAAGTGATGGCATACTCCATTGTGTCACGTATGCTTAATTTTTCAAACGAATAAGACTCCGTGCAATATTTTCGCGGTGAATTAATATTCGTTGTGCGTTAACGGACACGGGTGGGTTTTCGGGTCAGGTCATCGTGTTGAAAAATTCGCTAATCATGTGTTCAACCCAGCTCAAAGGCAGTTAAAATGGTGACGCCTTTGTGGACGAGAGTTATGTATTATAATTGTACGATTGAAGCGCACATTATAATTGTTGTAACTCAGCAGAACATACAAAAATGCTCGTTCGCGTACAATTGTGAATATACTCAACTATTGTTAAGACCTCCGTCCGAACACCATCATTTTTTCACCAATTATTGTTATGGATGATATAATATCGTAGTGAGACATAGACTTAATTTATTTGACCTTTGAGTGAGGCTCGTATTCTTTTTTTAAAATTTTATTTCACAAGTAACCGAATTATTTCGGAAGACTTTTACATCAAAAAGCGTACAAACGAGATAATAACACTACAAACCTGTTATTTTCATTTTTTTTTTGTTAATCCGGAACACGCGTAACAGCGATTCCAGACTATATTGCCTCGAACAAATCTGATATTCAGTGGTATTTCACGTACATATATTCATCGGATATTGTGACGTTATTCTAAAAATGCGAAGAATCGACAGGTTTGGCCACTCCTGGCTTTATAGCCACAAAACACTGCCCGTTTTAATATTGTATACGTTTAAAAGCGATGAAGGTGTGTAGCAGGTCCGGTTCCGAATGAACTCAATGTCTTGTCATCGTAACGATTGAATAAGGTTTTTCGTTTTACGGCGACTCGGGAGTTTAACGTGCGAAACTACTAGGTAAAGGTATTTTCACGAGGCCTCAAGCCGTACGAAATTACTCGACTCAATCAACGCGCGAACGAAACCGCAGCGGTCACACGCGAATTTCCTGCACGTCCACGCACCCGGTAAAAGGGCTGTGCGCGAAACGAGAAATCATTACGAGACTCGTGATACGGTCGCCGCAGGAGGACTGTTGAGTTACCGGCGAAAGCCGTTCGATTTCCGACGCGTGTCTCGCGTAATTTCGGACGGTCCGACATTATTTCAAAACGGCGAGATACATTTCAGTAACACCCTATTCTCATAACGCTCGTTCGCTATAACGTCTAATCGTGCGCGGATCTGATGATTTTAGGGTGAGCTCGGCGAGTGAGCCACTATACCTCTATGGCCGGGGTACGCGCTACGGCTGTCATAATATTTCAACGCGAGACCAATATGGTTTCGACTTTCCGCGCGGTCGGTCCTCACATTCTCGTCATTCGCGTAGGCCGAGTCGACGGCGAAATGCTCGCAATGCATGGGCTCGACGGAGTCTTGCGGGTTCCCGTCCCGTGCCATTGAATGCATGTGGTCGAGTCGTACCGCTACAATTGGAACATGATGTCGTTATTGTTTTGTGACCGAATCGTTCGTCCGGCCGCGTGCAATGTACAGTGCACCAGGATTTTCGTCGTGGTCGCGAACACTCGCGGTGCTATTATATAGCCGGGGTTAGAGATTTTTTTTTTTTTATATATACACGAAGCATTATAATATCTCACCTTGAGCTTAATATCATATTTTCCGTCGAAGTATAATGAGTTCACGTACTATATTATACACCGTACACGTGCTTTATCTCCCCGACACATCGCGTATCGTTCTATGTTTATTACATACATATATAGGTACACACACACACACACACACACACACACACACACACGCACACGTATTATTATGTTCTACTTTTTATGTCTCTATATACCTACGACGCAACTCGCGTTATACCGGCAGATGCTATCCGGGCACTGCTACCGTACAGGTTTGCGACCCAACAACAAAGGCGAGGCGTCAATAGAACGTCGTTACGTTACACGTATTATTATTCACTTCGCTTTTGGTACGTTTTTATTGTTATGACCAACAGCTACGGCACCGGATCCGCGTCTCCGTGTCAGCCGTGTAATGTTAAAGAAAACACATTTTACACCGGGCCGGATCCGGCATACCAATGCTGCGCGTTATCGATTGACAGACAATATTTTATTTATAAGCTCGTTACTCTAGAAAGTTTGTCGGCGTGAGGGTTATGATATTTATAACGTCCGCGTGCTGACAATCTCCATTCTATTTTGGCCATTAAAGGAGCTCGTGATACATGGGTTTTCACCGGAGGTCGAGCAGAAAATAAAAACGCGAAACATTCCCTAAACGTGAGATCGTATAGACACCGAATGTCGTCACCCATTACATCGCGTAATACATAAAACTGTTTGGCCCGTTACGTGGAAAAAATATTATTTATTTTAAAACGAAGGCGCAATGTAATTATTATAGAAGTGGTCTACGGTCAAAGATCAAGGCGAACAACTGAGAAAAGAAATTGATTATTTTTTCTTTTTTTCAGTCGCCACAGTTTCAAAGGTACAATTATTACGGAAATCACACTAGTCGAACGCTTTTGGAAAGTCCGGTCGAAAAAAGCCGAAAGATAATAAACAAAACAATAATTTACCGTAGTAATATTGGTGCCGGTATGTTTTCATGTTGACGAATTAAGTTCTGTTAAATCAAAATTCAGCATGCTCGTTGGATCGCTTGACGGACCGTGAAACGCATTTTAATAATTCACAAAATAAACAGAGTAATCTCCGGCATATCGAGCCGTCGGCCGATTTAATAACGATCAATAATAATAAAAAAAATCAATTAGCATTGTTTCACAACTACTTCGCGTTCGGTGAGGAGTATCCGCTTGTACCCTCGTAAAAAAACGCGTAAATAATAAAATATTTCAAACGCATTAAAATGGAATGAAAACAAAACACTACATTCGCTGTGCGTTTTTAAATTAACATCAGACAACGTGCGAAATGACAATTTTCTACATAGCTGTGTGTAATATTACAGTATGAAATAAATTTCACCCGTGATTAAAGTTTATATTACAACAGCTTTAAACAAAAAATCTCGTCGACTGACGTCCCGAGACGCTATACATATTATGCCGTATAATGTTGCGATATCTATTCTTGTACATTATTTTTTTAATTACTAGCTATCAGCACTTTAAATATATATAAAAAATTAACTATAGAGCAATTTTTTTTTTGATTCACTGTTTGATTAGAAGTAAACATAGAAATTTGTAGAAACATATTTTACTTCGAAAATCGAAAAGAAAAGAAAAGAAAACTGCCATTTCGAACGTGGAGTTGACTTAGAAAAGTATTCCAATAAAAATTGTAAAATGTATTATTTCGCCCTGACATTTGACATTTCGAGTGTTAACAAAATATACAATGACAAAGATAAATAAGACACGAGAATATTTGGAGGAAATGTTTGCTCAACATTCGAAACGCACTGGATATGCATATACAAATGTTAAAAAACTTTCAAAATGTTAGTGTCCAAGGCAGAGCAGTTGCTGGAAAAAGTCGTACTGGTGGATCGGGGGATAATACAAATGTAGGACTTTATACATATTTTATATTGATAATTTGAATGAGTTTTTTTTTTTTTGTATTTCATGTGGTTTACGTGCAATTAATGTTGTGTAACGATGGAAAGTACAATTATTTAATAATCATTGTTCTCAAACATTTTTCATCGGATTACTTCTCAGAATCTGTAGATATTGGTTATGCAAAATATGCGTCCGAGTATAATGTGAAATAACTTGATTGGGAAACAGTGTAATTATTGTTTTATTCATTATAATTTGTTTGATTGATTGTTTGTGTACCATGTGTACAATAATTTATAATATTACAATAATAGCACGTTTGATGTAACACGGCGTAACGTGTAGGCAAAACAGGTACATAACTGTAGCGCGATAATATCCTTTTAGTATCATTTTTTTCTCGCGCTTGGAGAACTAAAATATTACAGAATTTCGATATTCTAATTTCTAATATATGATTATAATTTGAAACGGTGTGACGGTTGGATATTGGACAGTCCTCGAAAAAATCTCAACTCCTGAAGTGTAGGTAAACGTTTTTTCTTTATTGAGTTATAAGATTAAATATTTACAAAAAAAAAAAAAAAGGGACAACCGTTAGTTCGCCGTTCGGTTGAAATCCTGCGGCGAAAGCGGTTGGGGTTGCTGTAGTCTTACCAGGCATAGCCCAACGTTTACCAACAAACTTGGTGGAGAAATTTGGGGATACAAGAGGGTGGGGGAGCGCGCGCCGGTGGATACGAGCTCACTCCAAGCAAGTATATACCTCCGAACGACCGGGTAAGAGTAAGTAGAACATGGGGTCGGTATGGGTCGGTCAGCGAGTTGTCACAGACCGTCGGTTTGCTGAGTAATCGGAAAGTCGGCAGTTCGATTGATCGATCGATGTGCGTATCGGATAATCGGTATAGTGGTGGATCGGTGTTATTCGTCGGGATGTTCGCTCCACCCAGTCGACATAAGTACCACAGTCACCTTGAAAACAGCCGTTTTAAGGAGATGGTGTAATCGGCTGACGTCAGTAACGGTCGGTATAACGGCTGGACGGCTGTTCTGTTGGTCGGCTGGTCGTTCCCGTCAAGACACTAGAGGTATTTGGTGGTTTTAGCCTTTGAGTGTTTATGATGGAATGGACTTGGGAATAGGACACGCCCGTATTTATGCGTATCGGTCCGCCTCCCAGACGTATCTTATTGGTTGAATATTTCGTATTATGTAATTGACCTTAATTAATATTTATTTTTGCGTGTATTAGATATATAAAGAATATAAAATGTAAACTAATTTTTAACACTTTATTCAGATGAATAATTATGTATTATGTATTATAATATTGTCTTCTGTCAACACGTGTTTTAGTTAGAGAACTCGCGTTTAGCATTAACACTTGTTGGACAAGCAGTTTTTTAGCAGCTTGTAACAGCAGGATCTATTTTTAAATTGACGAAATTTCCATTTGATGAAATATCATGACTTCTTATTTATCATATCATTCGATTTGGTGTTATATATTAACTTTTATATAAGTATATACTTGTAATTTACTGAACCGAACGGTTTTGCGGGGCTATACGCAATACGTACACACATTGCAAATAATGTAATAATATTAATGGTGTACATATGAAACTGATATATAGTTTAATAGAATAATTACATAACATGATACTGTCGAGGAAAATATTTTTGTTCAAATATATTTGTACGCATAACAATATGTAACCGCGCTGTGCACGCGTAATACATTAATTATATTTATATTTCAACATTATTATTACAGCGACGTATAATATTATAATGTGAACGTTGTCGAAATCGTCCGTCGTCATCGCTGTTTTGACTTGTGGTTATCATTATTATTGGCACAGCGCGAATATGAGAGGCTTGATTGATCGGTTAACCGTGCTTCTAAAACCAGTCGATTGGACACATCGATTTACGACTACTCGAGCAGAAGTACCCACCGTCGAATTGAACACATATCCCATAGCCACAATAATCGAGTGCCCCCTGCATTTATTAACTTACTCCTACTCGTTTGATATTATTGTTCCGATCAAAATTTGCAATGATCGGTAAGCGCACGTCCTTATCAGGTTATTCGAAAAATCACTGTGGTTACTCTCGAGCCGTTTAAACCATCGTCAACCGAACCACGTTTGTTCTTTGTAAGGCTGGTTGATCACGCGACTTTTGTTAAAAAGTCAAATTTCGATTTCAACAAAGTGTTTTGAACTGCAACATTCTTCGAGCCAAACGTTCGTTTGCGTATGTAATACCGATACGCCTCGGTCGTAGTATTATTATAATTGAAAACAACAATGCACCCAACAAACAGACTAACGTCGATAAGAGCATGGTAGACGGTTTATCGTTCATCGACTCCTATTTAATAAGCACCGTACAACGTCGAAATGTATATGACATAATAATAATATGGTTTTCATGGTGGTATAAAGAGAACGTATAGGTGCACAGTACTGAAAAACTGTAGGAGATCGATATGGTAAAACCTCATACATGTAAATTCAAACGTGACATTCAGAGTTTTAGTAGTTAAT
Source organism: Periphyllus acericola (assembly GCA_949715065.1). Taxonomy (NCBI): domain Eukaryota; kingdom Metazoa; phylum Arthropoda; class Insecta; order Hemiptera; family Aphididae; genus Periphyllus; species Periphyllus acericola. The sequence goes on from OX454265.1 coordinate 15,111,035, forward strand.
GCCACTGATCTACCTACAATATGAATATCAGTAGTAATGACATATATGGTATGTACCCATATAATGTCAGGTGCTCTTTTAGATCAATTACTTGCGCACATTAACTGTACAGCGGAATCTCGATAACTCAAACGTCTATAGATCGGTATAGAGTTCCACTGTGTATGTTGCAAAATCTCTCTGTTGAAATAGTCGCTGAAGTACCGTGTGACGCACCTTACTGAATCGCAAGGCCGTCTACTACGTATCGGGTTGAGGGTTCCAAAAAGAAACTGAGTGACATGGATTTATAATAATATAATTAATAATTTAGGTGGAATTATTAGAAATACTAATATATACACAATTCGAGATTTCAGGTAGAGAAAAACGGTTTTGCTCCACTACAAAAAAGTTTCGGTCGAGGAAGCCGATGGCCGTAAAACTTGGACAAAATAACGTAAAATACAAAAATATAATTCAAAAAGAGACAAGACAACATCTTGTGACAAGAAATTTCACGTATACTGTGTAATAAAACTCACAATTTACAATATTCATATGGAACCGGACAAGGTCATTTTTAAATATTTACATACGACCTTGTCATCACACGATTTTCATCCCGGCAAAAGTTGCCGAGAAAGATATTGTGCCATCCACCCAATATTCATGTCGCTCACAATATTCGTTATTATAATGTTAATTATAATACAAATACAAAATAAAAAGATGCGTTCTCCACGACGACGACTGATGAACGAGAGAACTTCTTCGTCGTATTATTGATTAAAGGCATCTTGGCGGGTCAGCTAATCAACCTTTTGGGTGGGACCATATGTGTCGGAATGTAGTGGAGAAACGGAATACATTAGTTTATCACCAGTGCAACATGATTTAAATAACAATTAATGTTCTGACGGCAATAATAAAGTAACATTATTATTACATAAAAATGACTATAATAAGAATAATGTTTGTAACGTTACAATGTATTAAAAACAGTTAAACTTTAATATACTTAAAATCAAAAACATTTCAAGATTCTAAATAATATTTGAATAGTTTTACTCAGCGCGTATAATTTTAAGTTGCTGTTTTTCATACAAAATATAAACACAAAAAGTATTGAATTTTCATATTTAAAACAAATTTTTTTAACATTTCGTGAATAATATCACGAGATACCGAGTGAGTTTGAAATTATAAAACTTATTTACCTAAATCAATGGACGTTCTTTGATATTCCTGCCTCTATTTGGGTTTCCTATAAATTGGAAGAACGGGAAGAAAAAAAAACCATCACCGTCTCGTACGCGCAGTTCGCACTGCACTCAGTTATACTCTTGTGTAATGGTCAACTGTGTCTGAAGTGTGGTGAACAAAAGAATAGTAGGTCCCTTAAACTGACTCAATTGCGCGCTGATGAAATATCCCTTACACTCCAAATGATAATTGTTGTACAGTTAACCAGTGCTAGAGAATGAAATGTAATGTTCACCTGTTTCTTTTGTCTTGTCAAGTTTGATTTATGTTAAAGTTTACAATATGTACTCGTATGTATACGTACGTACGTGCGTGCGCGCGCGCGCGCGTGTGTGTGTGTGTGTGTGTGTGTGTGTGAGAGAGAGAGAGAGAGAGATAGGGTGTGTGAATAGGGCTTCCAATTTTTTTAATATTATTCAATTTTAATTAACAATTAAAATTTAAAGTTAGGCTTGAGATCGTAAAGTTAAAGCTATATCAACAATATTATAGCTCTAGTGACCATATGTGTTAAAAAAATGATTTTTCATAATAATTCATATTATTATAAGTTACATATTTTATTTTGCGTAAGTTATAAAAATGTATTTATAGATTACCTGCTTGGGATTGTCATAAATTAGAAAATAAGAGCGGCATTTGATAAACTAATAATCAAACAAAATATCTTGATGAATTCATTAAACGTATATATTACGATACACATAGTATTATCCGAGTACTATAGTACGTGTTGGTGAAATATACCTACCCGAAATGAACATTTTACAACAACTACATATTCGAGTGTAATAAAATAAAAATTTAACAAGCCCTCCACCCCCCTCCTGTTCTCGAGTATTATGTACTTTCTTCGTAGAATTACCACTTCAACGTTTATTACGATTCACTTTCACTACAAATAGAAAAAAAGTTAGAGAAAGTAATGTTACAAATTAAAATGATAAGTTGTAAAGCTTAGAAATATAATAGTATTATGTGATCAAATTGCATATAAACTACCTATGCCGTTTTATAACGGCCCTAAAGTAATAAGACGAGAAATCTTAACGTTTAAAATCACTACCAGTAATTTTTTTATATCACATACATAAGCGTTATATAATATATTTAAATGAAAAATAAATACAAGTAATAGAGTAGGACATTAAGTTTGATTACAAAAATAATTCATAAGTTCCAGTAAAATGTACCATTAACGTACTAGAATACGTGTCTTCAATGTATAATTATTATTAAATATTATAAAACAATTTGTACCAGCATGTTATGTGTTGTGTGTGTGTGTGTGTGTGTGTGTGTGTGTGTGTGTCTGTGTGTGTCTGTGTGTGTGTGTGTGTGTTTCTGTGTGTGTGTGTATCTGTGTGTGTATCTGTGTGTTCGTACATTCGAGTGTAATCAAATATTATGTGGGTAGCTAATATTTTTATATTTATGATCATCCTGCAATCGCTATGTTATACATATTTATGCATAGGCAACATTTAAATTATATCATAACATATCTCTTATGTAAAATAAATATTTACAACACACGCTGCTTGTTTGTTTATAATAATTTTACAATCATTATTTCGGTACACTTTTATTCCGTTATATATACAATATAATTTTTCTTTCACTCTGGTATCTTGGTTGGTGAACACTAGTTTTGTTCAGTAATAAACATTTTAATATACATACTATAAAGTTAGTAGAATTAGCGGTATTTCTTTGTATTATACAGTCGAATTTATCTAATATTAATATAAAGTACATTTACTTTCCTTGCATACTTTCTCGGACTATTAGCTGTTGGTTTTAAATTAAAAAAAAAATCCCCACCTCCAATGACTTCCAGTTTATTTCATCTAATTCGCAATAATATTGTTTACTCTCTCTCCAGACATAATATGACGGTTGGGGATACTTCCAATGGCCTCACCTTCGCCAAGACTTCAATCAGGATAAGATTTTCACATAGATAGGGATTTTTTTCCGACGGCCGAAAGATTACAGTATAATATATATTATTACAATAACAATGCGAATAAAGATGAAGTTTATCGTTTAACGCGGGTAAAACATAATATCGCTATATTATATTTTGCAAACGATTCCTGTTCGGTTTTTAAAGGACCGATACGAAAATTAATTAACTTTTGAACGTAATCCTGGGAAAATCGAGGTTAGCGCCGAGAATTAAAACCAAAAGTATATATTAAAATTATAATACAGCAATATAATATACCATCGGGGCAATTTCAAAGGAGACAATAATAAATAATATAATACAGTTTTCGCCGTACGCCACCGTCAGACTTACTGGGCGTTATCACGCGCAACGACGTGTATTATAATATATAATATATATGTGTGTGTGTGTGTATATTTTAAGACCATACACCGGAACCCCTTTCCGCTCACTGAACCTGGTTTTCTTCCCCACACCACGAAACCTCCTGTCCATCAATAACGCGCGAGCATTCTCCTCCCCCGGTGCACCGCCCCGTGCCGTGACGTCACGCCGCCGCCGCCGTGCACTCTCGCTACACCTGCCGTCGGTGCCGCCGCTGACGCCACCGTCTACATTACGACCGAAACCACCGCAGCCGGTGCAGAATCGCACATGATAAATCTTAATCCGGTCTCTCCGGAGTACGCGCATCGGATCGATCTATAAGTTTTCCCGCGCGCACCCCGACACGTCTCCTCGCACCGTCCTTTCGCCGTAATAACATTTTACCGCGTCCGCCCGACCGTTGTCTCGAGGCGAAATCGTCCGATGTCCGACGTGCACCTGTACCACGGGTGGGCGAACGGCGCGGGTACGTACAGAGAGTCTCCGGCGGGAACGCGCACCGGCGAAACGGAGGAACATTTATCCCATTGCTTTTCGCACGTCCGACGACGTGTTTTGGCGTACTATTATCATGTTCGCTTGTCGTTCGACTCCCGCACTGTGCGCACGCGATCATGACGTCTCGTTTTTCGTCATTCGATCAGCGCTCCACGCGTTCGTGCGAAATAATTAGAAGCTATATCGGTCGAATTAAAGTTTGAAATAAGAAATAAAGTTTTATTGCCCGAGACCAAATCTGAAGGTTTCTGCTTGAAATTCGATTTTCAACAGTAGTCTTAAATTTGGCACCGTGAAAGGTCATGTGTAAAGGATGACCTAGTATCATATCATTGGTAATTTTTAATCATAAAACATTGTTCACATTCTAACGAACGCGGTCTCATGGGCTGTCTCCTCAAATAAACTCCTGGCAAAATGTGTAAATCGATTTCGGCAAGTTTTACTTCGACTGGCTCCTGTAACAATTGTTACATATACTACGTTTACTACTATATATATATATTACTTTTAGTATTACTATTATAAAAACATAATATAAGCTGACTATACATTAAGTCCCCACCCACTCACAGTTTATATTGTAAGGCCTATGGTCGACTATCGATATGTAAGAGAACGTCAGTTCTCCGCGATTACCATCACGCTAACTAGAACTCCGTGTAACTACGAAACAGCCCTATGATTGTTAAGTATGTCAGTAAGTCTTAATAAACCTTTATATATTAGTAATGATTTCTACCAATACGCATTTATTTGTAATATTAAGATCCTATATACCATTTATACTCCCGAGCTACGGTTAATTATATTCAAAAGAACCTAAATTCTTCCCTGAATATGTTATATTTAACGGGTCATCCCCGACCACGTTACACTCCACACAACAGCAATCATCTAATCGGACAATCACAACAGGGTGCCCCCACGTTCAGTGTAATCCATACCCACTCTACAAAAAATTCGTTTCTAAGCCAATATACTTGAAAAAATATTCGAGTTATAAGCGACACGCTTGACATGCCATGACTGAAAACTATCAGTGACATAAAATCCGTCAGGTTACGATACTTTAAATCAGTGTTTATTAAACTTTTTTGCTTTACGGCCCCTTAACTTAATGTAAAATCGGTAAATGTACACCTAAGGTGTAGACAATTTCTTCCATCAAAATCGTTAAGATATTGAGAAAGTTTTTTTATTAACTATATACTAAAATTAAACAGTTGTACTCAAATTTTTATGGCCCCCTCGAAGGGCGCGGCCCACAGTTTAAGAAGCACTGATTTAAACCAGTGTTTGCAGGTGGGTGGAAGGAGAAAATGGAACTAGTCAAAGCGTGAAATGTAACGTTCGATCCTAACGTTAACTTTTATGATAATACTTACGACCGCAGTGTTTGACAGGAATAAAAGTGTTATTGAACTCCATAATTGATGGTAATGAGCTACGCGCTGTGTCGTGCATGGCCGGTACGCAAATGCCAATACCAAGTGTGTACTTCCGCGGTGGGATTGTCCGTCTAAATCACATGATTTATCACACCAACAGCGTTTTATAATCGTGTTAATACGAGTCGTGAATCCAATTATGACCCGTAATGCGGGATCGTTCCCGTAACAGTTTATCTCGTGTAAATATTGTTCGCTGCATGCTTTACCTTTTTCTATTTTTGTTTATCTAATATTGTATTCCCATGTGCTGAGCGTGATAAACTCTTTTACTCCTAAATCAAATTTACAAGGGGGTTGCACGATGCGGCGGGGCACGGTTTGCCGCGGTCACTCTCAATGCTGCGGTCAACCACCGCCCGGCGCTGCTAGCAGTCGGATGGGTGACCACACGGCTATAACGGCGTTGTCCATTCCTACACACATACACTACCCACGTGTTTAACACCATACAGTTATTCTAAAAGTTCAAAAAAACTCGACGTTGAAGGCAATTGGCCACATTTTCAGGGCCCTTCTTGAAAAATATTTTAATAAAAAAATATAAAAAAAATGCATAGAGACGTGTTAAGTTTTAATGCCACGATGGTAGAAAAATTTCTCGCTTAATATTTTAAATACTATAACTTCATATTATCCAAAATAAAAGTTAAATACAGCACAATATAATTGACGACGAATTACAAACCAAACTTGAGCCATCATAGAATCATCAATCAAATAACGAGGGTAGAATAAATGGTTAAACAAGTTTATTAGTCAATAACTATGGTGAATACGAACGATTGGCATAATTTATTTTTTTTTATCCAAATTTTAAGTTTCTTCTTTATTTTTCTAAAATTCCAAGCTTTAGATCTACGGTTATAATACAAATCACATGTCTCATAAAAATGAAATGGTAGATTTTAGTTTTGTTCATTATTTCAGATCAGAAAAAATTTCATTTTACCATGTAGTATACAGCATCAAAAATAAAACTTATGCTAAATAAATTATTAGCAACTAATTCGGTCCTCATTTCATTCAAAATTTCAGAAAATTAAATTTATATCCCTTTAAAATATATAATTTATTTCAAATATTTTTCAATATTTATATAAGTTGTTCGACATCATTATTCCAGTATAAATAGTATTCTATAATTATTAATCACCTGTTATAAAATTAAAAAACCTAAAATTATAAATCTATGATTTCTTTCTGAATACGAATTAGACTTACATTTTACTTATATAAGTTAAACAATGAATTAAGCATAAATATTTCAAAAACCTAATACAAAATATTCTGCAGCTTTAACCACGTTTTTTAGTATATACGAGTATAATTTTCGTATAATGTAATATGGAAGTCACGTAATAGAAATATCATGAATAGAGGTGGTTTTGGAAAAATATTTTGATATTGAAAGAAATTAATATTTAATAATATTCATAGTATAATGTGTCTGCAATATGGTTACAATCCTTAACCAACAACTGATGCGAAAAATATAAAGCTTAACTGATTAAAAAATTATTTGTACACCTACCGAGTGTATCTATATGGGCTTTTCGTCTAAGATTTGAAAACTTTATGTTATGCTTGACATTTCATATTTCAGCACTGAGAATAAATATATTTCTGAAAAAACCAATACAATATACCGGAGCAATTCAATGATTGATTTTATAGTGAATTATATTATGACTCGCATGAATTATTTAAGTTCAACACTCTTTTATTTGATATATAATATAGTATTTTATGTATAAAATTAATATAAAGTGTGTCCCACCGGTAATTACACAGTGCGATACCTCCCATGTAAATAGAGATAGTCAAATTCTGCTTTTTTTTACAAGCATCCCTGCGCAAGGGCAATTTTTTTGATAATAGTTCGGTGTTTTACCATAAGTGTATTATAAAAGAAATTAAAATATTAACTTTTTATCTAATGACTTTTGTGAATTTCTAAGCTTGCCATATTATAGGGCATCATTTTTCGAAAATTTCAAATTTCAGTTTTCATTGGATTCATGATTATGATATTTTTAGTTTATAAATAAATAATGTAAATTATTATCAACTCGTCTTTTTTCTAGTAAAGTTTCCATGATAATGTTATCATAATCATTATTATTACTAACTGTCTAAATAGTTCACTATTTTCTTGTATACTGAAAAAATTATAATAAATCAAAACGTATATAAAAATTGAAAGTTGAACCATTAAAATTTTCAGAGAAATAAGCCCTTTAAATTGGCCAATTCCGAAGTTTATGAAAGTTATAAAAAAAAGTTTATTTTTTAATTTCTTTAATAATGCAATCACCAAACTATTATCAGCAAAATTGCCCAGGGATGGTCATAAAACAAAACAGAATTTTATTGTCTCTGTTAACACGGGAGATATCACTCTGTGTAAATCCCGGTAGGACACCCTGTATAGACTTTACAGACTAATAAATTCACCACGTGGTTTCGTATTATAACGAAACCACGAGGTTCAAGTGACAACCGAGCGAGGAGCAAGTTGAACCAAGGTCAATAATTATTTTTCGTCGACGTTGCGTATAGTACAGTATGTTTTTCTGATTTTTAAACATTTCGTTTCGCTAATGTTATCGTACGAACAAACTACAGCTACGGTTCTGGTATTTACAAGTATTAATAGTTCTATGTTAGACGTTGAAATAATGCTATATTATGGTATGGCGAGGGAATGATATTAAAGACTGGGGAACACGCGATGACAGTCAATTAACTATTAATGTCTGCTCATATTTTATTCAATTCTCATGAAAACAAAGCTCCGTTGTTATAACATAATATTTTATCTTTGTGTCAACGATAATTGTGTTTTCAATATTTAATGGATACGGGAAGCGAATTTCGATAGAGCTTACAGAAAAAAGGTATCCTGCAGTTTTGACAAGCTTCACGTAGCGTTAGTTTCATTCCAAAAGTCATTATACTTTTCTAGCTCTAATCTAATCACCGAAAAAACTAAATTATGATTTCATTAAAAACCTTTTTTTTTAGCTAAAATGACACAAAGTTGTAAGGAAATATAACTGTATTTCAAAATGCAAATATGTATAAAAAAAAATAGACGAGCCAAATTTTCTGATTTCTTAGCTCTTGTTAAAAATAGATAGGTTCTATTGTTCTATACAATTATGAATGCATAAAACCCTAAATAATTAATTCTATCAAAATATTTATATAATCATTTGTTTATTAAATTTAACACAAACTCTAAAATATCTTATTTTAAATTTCTTGTAAATAACGTGATAAGTATTAATGAAAATCGATTTCATCTGTTTGATATTTTAAAATTTAATGTGGTTGAATAATTAATATTATAAGATACTATTTGTATTACTTTTATCACAGTTTTACTTCCTAAAAAAATGTACAGAAAATAAAAATTAAAAACCGATTATGCTGTTGTCACTGGAACAATTATCATTATAAATATAATTAACCCAATAAAATACATTGAATAAAATAAAATTGTATTAATTTAAAATGTAACGTGTTTATAATATTATGTTGCAGTTATAATTAGTTTTCTTACAACTTGTTTTGGTTATTATAATAATTAAATAAGCATTTGAGCCGTTTAAATGTAACTTTTAAAATGCATATTTGAAATGTAATTAGCTTAGCCAAACAATAATTAAGATTTTTAAAAATCTATTTAATTTTCAAATTATTATATAATTCTATTGGATTTTAAAATTTGATACGTGAATCTATTTTTTTATTTCTGAATAATTGAGATTATTAAACGCACTATGAGTGTAGTTCAATTTACTAACTGTAATGAATCGTGTACCTATATTATTCAAAATGAATACCAAAATAAAAAGTACGAAACTAAAAATATTTCTTTTTGGAGGCTTTTGGGACACATGAAATATACCACTTGTATCGTTTTATTACTATTGAATTAATTATTTTCTTTTTACTAAAATAAAATAAATCATTTGAGTGTAATATTTTAAAAATCAAAATAAAATAATTAATGATCGCAACTCAGACTTCAAAGTAAACTTGCAATTCTGAATTGTTTATGAAAATAGGTATTCCAAAGAAAAATATAATTGATCTTATCATGGATTGACATTGAAATCAATAAAAAATATATCTACATAATCTGTTCACATTTTAAAACAAAATTGGCTTATTTAAAATTTTGGCTAAAATTGTGTAAATTCAGAGTAATATCAAAAATATAATAAAATATCAGGGTATATACGAGCAAGTTTTATTTTCCTTTTTTTAAAAGTTAAAAACTAATAATTAATTAAATAAATAATGTAAACTTATTTTAATGGTTAATTTGCATTTCATTATGAATAATCCACATTTATTTAATTTAAGTTCGATATTTTTTTTTTTAACAGAGTACGTTATCGCTTATTAATTAAACACTATTGATAGAGTTCCAATCCTTTGAAACGTGTAATTATTTATCGGAGACAGTTTATTGATACAGGTTAAGTTAATTAATTAAACACAAAAAAAAAAAGTTGTCAATATTGATTCGTCTTTAATTACGCCTAAAAAATTTCCACAAATTAATTAAAACCATACAAAGGTTAGCAGGTTTTTTATTTATTAAAATGAATTTATACTGGTTGAAAAATTTAAAAAAAATGCGAAGGAACTATTCAGTAAAATTCACGTAGACTATGTTAAATATTTGGTCAAAAATGTAATTTTTTTTTTATAAATTCGACCCAAAAGACGGAGAATTTATCAAATGAAAAGCTCCATATAACGTTTTTGTGCTCATTGGTCATTATCGACCTTACACAAACGAGCAATAAAGAACAATTAATGAATTATTGCGAAATAAGATGCTTTTCGATGAACAAATCTAAGGGCCATTGGACATTTTATAACTTACACTACGAATATGATCACAGGACCGTAAATCAGATAAAAATACGATCTTAGGATGTTTCCTCGAAGAATAAGTGACTGCTGAAAAGTATCGTTAATAAAACACACGATGTGAGTAGGATTAAGAAACTGAAAAAAGGACGAATGGAAGAACATTTATAACGTTTCACTGTAGATCATTATCATAACACTACACATCCAAGTGAAATAATTTGAGACGGATTGTAATTATTTAGAACGGTATAATCAGTACAACGTTGGTTTCGTTATACGAAGCTGCTGATAGCCGCATTGACATCGCCACGTCAAAACTATTCAACTATTAATGGATATTGGATTATTTAGCTGGTAAATATGAATAAATTAAGATGAAACCAGGACCTAAATGTACCTAAATGTATGTTCAACATAAACGAAAAAGTACCGTTGTTGAAACAAAATATGATGTAGATATCTGACGTTTTATTACGTCTGGTCTACGTGTAAAATGCTTGCTATGAAAATGGCCAAGTATATTTTATAGATTCCGTATTATAAAATTCCTCGTAATTCAGCGGTGGAGAAAACGTGGTAACAATAATTACCAAAGACGGCCGCGTAATTTACGAACACACGATGACCTCGACTTGTACTCCAAAGTAAAACAATATAATATACGCTTATTTTACTTTGAAAAAATAATAGTAAATGAAAATGGCAATTTCGGAGAACAGACGGTGGCTTGTACAGTCATTATCTCGTGTTCAAAGCTTTGGAGCTTCAAATTTCGAGAAACCATCGTAGTACAGTTTACAATACGATTCAAGCCGGTATTTTGATGGAGACAGGGTCGGATTTAGGACTATGCAGCAGCGGCCGGCGAAACTTTTTTTGTTTGTATATATAATTCCTAACTACGAGTTTCATTTACCAGCCTACTAGTATTAGTTGTTCGCTGTTGTAAAATTATAATAATGGCTGGGCACATTTATTCTATAATACATGTGTAGGTATATATTTGACGACTTAATAAGTACGTTTGCAGCAACTTAATCGAAGAAGTGCCAAAAATAAATTGTATCAATTAATAATTATTATTGATTATAACAGTGTACATTTTTCTATTTACATTAATTGACAATTGTATTTATAAAGTTAACCGTTGACGGATAAAATAAATAATTCATTAGATATTTATGATACGCAATTTTTTTGTCTAATAATACGTATATATAAAATGTAATATTTTTTTTTTTGGCCCTTCTAAACCCTAGTATCTTATACTCCACAATATCTAAAGACTTATTTTTTTTAGGCTGACTTTAAAACAATTTTAAATTGCATAGTTTACATTTTTATATGGATATAACAATTGGTAAAATTAATTGGGAGGGGGGCTTCCAGCTCTTATTCCAAGTACGATCCAAGAAGTAAGGGCGTTTGTTTTTGCGCATTTTGGGTAAAATCGGCTCCGGATGGAGACGAACACGACGTGAAGCCGTAAAGAAATTGGATAAGGGAACGTAAAGGATTATGATATTTCCATCTGATTAACGCGTGATCTCGAAATGATGATTACAAGTATGTACAAATAGTATATTATTGGAAACCTCTTTGATCACAAGTGCAGTGCAATGGTTTCGGGGAACACTACATTTTATACACGGAATATTTTAATGGTACTATGTTTCCCTAATATGCACGTTCTGTTGTACAACGATATGAACAATGTTTGTGACGATTGTCGGTCACGTTTTGGTTAGCTTGTAAGTTCTTTTCAAATTGAATTTCAGCTAGACGGTGCATTGTCTCGGATGAGATGCAGGCACCTTCACGAAACAACTAACACGAGTTTAAGCGGTAATTATGTTATTCGTTTATTTATTTTATTTTTTTAACAGACCACCTATATAGGTATAATCTGTATAAATAAGAATAAAATACGTTTCGGAGAAAATCAAAAAAGAATTGACACGAATAGTACGTGACAGTAGCATGATGCGTTTTGTCTCAATCTACACTATATTAAATTTAATTATGGTATACGTAAAAGATATGTTCTTTGGAAACACTCACGTGGAGTTGGCAAATAAATAACCGGCGAAGATTTCTCGGCATAACTTACACTAGAATAACTCGAACGCTCAGGTTGTTTTATTTAATTATGTGCGAACAGAATGTACCTAAACGAATAATTATTGATGAAACTGTAGTAATATATGTTAACAATAACAAACGTTTAATTTTGGTTCTGTACCGATTGGGTTGAATGACAGATATGAATCACTTAATGGAATCAGATATTACTCAGTCACGTGCCAGGAGTAAAGTACGTATTCGGGTGCACGAAATGTGTGGGCACAACTAGAGTAAAATTTTTGGGAGGACTAAAATTGTTATAATATATGAAGGGGTCAGTGGATAAAGCCGGTAAAAGTGTTAACTGACATTTTTGAAATTGTTCAGGAACGCTATTATTGTAACTAAATATTAAATTGCAATAATAACACGGATAAAGGTGTTAAAATCCATTATCACTCTTTTATATGGAATGTTATTATGGAATGTTATTACTTATTACATATATTACCACAATTATCCACAACAACTAATGGTACATTCTTCTAATAACACGTTTATCAATTTGTTATCTCGGTAACCATGAATCAAATCAAAACCTTTTCACACTTTTATATAACATGTGTTTATAGTTTATGAAAGAAAATGAATTTTCGATAAAATTACGTAGGTATAAAAATATATAAAGATAAAATGGTATACTTAATGGTTTTGTAATTTTATTGATATTGTTTATGAATTAATAAATTCATCTAAAACATAACATGAAACTATTTGTGAGTGCTAATTTAGAAGTTGGGAGTTCCAAGCACTTCATAGACCAACCTCCCCCTATTTGCTGCGCTCATTCCATTAATTATCGTATACAGTGAACAATTATAATTTGAATAAAACATAAACAATTAAAAACACTATAATTTGAAAAATTACTTAAGCTCCTGCTCATGTTTAAATAATTTAATTTTTCATGACTACATCAAACGAAGCGCGTAATTCAGATAAATATTTGAGGAGAGGTAAAATTATAAAAAAGTATACGTAGGTTTTGGCGATTACCCATTTTAGCGGAGGCATGTGATGCTGTCTGAGACAACGTGGAACCAATTTATGACTATAGATGTAGCAGTAGGATAACTCATATACTATGAAGCTGCAAAATTTATTTGTCAGATTTGGTGTTAACATATTTTAGCAACCAAGTACAAAATATATTATAATGAACCATAATATAATGTTAAATAAAATAAAATTTAAATCATAAAACAATGTCAAACACGTGGTGGAATTCTGGAAAATGTATTGATTAGTTATTCAATGTTATTGAAATAATTGAGTGGACAACCAATAAAACTAATCATGTTTAACGATTATCACTACAGCTAATCCTTAAATATATAGACTCTGGGATGATTGCAAAATAGTAATATTACAACAATTGCTTAGAAAAAGATACTTAAACATCACTTCTATAGTATCAATAGTATATAACGGAAATTATTCATCTGAACCCATTTTCCCATCAAAACATTCAACTCAAAATTTTTTTATAAAATAAATGCATTTTTAAAGTCAATGGAACTTGGAATTCATTGAATTACAATACATGAAATAGGCTTTTGCAAACCAGAAGTAACAGCATTATATTTAATAGTGTCTTTGACAATTATAAGATTATTATAAATTAAATATTTAAAATAAAAATCTAGTTATCTCGATGTTTATATATTTCAAACATGTTTGCACATCGATATAGTTAATGCCTCTATATCCTGATTATTATAAGAAAACCTACTTTTAAATTTGAGTGTAAGATCCTTGATCCTCCCCCCCCATTTATATGTACCTCTATCATCCACAAACTGTGCAGAAAGAAGTAATAAATTAAAATAATAATAACATAACCTGGCGTTACTTATGAAAGGACAATAATACAAAAAGTTCAAAATTGTTAGTCAAATCTTGTATGATGTAAGTACTAAAATTATTAACTGATTTACCGTGTATATTTAAACGCAAAGTTATAATACCTACTAGCTAAAATTTCCAGTTCTACTTCAAATTACAAACCTGTAAAATGTTCAAATATCAAAATACACAAAGTTCAACATTCAAACGTAGAAAATAAACTGAGGTTTAAAAACTATTAAACTAATGTTAATTTTTATACATATAGAATATTATAGAAATCATTTCGAACTCTATGATAAACTTTTTTTAAAACTGACGTAATTTTAAATAATTGGTTGCTCGTTTTTTGGATGACAACATATTTTTAATTATTCGATAGATAAAAATCACAACACCAAAAGATCAACTAAATAATAATGTAAATAGACGATTAAGGCTACATAAAAATTTAAAACATCTTCATTATATGATATGTGATATCTATGATATCTATGATATTATGTATGAACCAGGGACATCACAATTAAAAAAAACCGATTGAAATTATTTTCTTACCCACAAAAAAAATAAAAAGAACGAAAGCTCAGACAATCGAACGATGCAAATGAACGAACTTTGCGACCGAACGAACAGACCACCGAGAGAACGAACGAACGAAGTGAAGGATCCGAGGAACGAATGAACGAACTAAGAGAACGGACGAGTGAACAAACGAACGAGGGTCAAACAAAGCTTCAGCAGTGAAGTGGCCAACGAACAATGTAAACAAACGAGCGAACCAAAGAAACGAACAAAACGAACGTCGCGACCAAACCAACGAACGAACGAGCCAACGACGTGAATGAACGAACGACCGAATGAACGAACAATCGAACGAATGAAAGAAAGGGCAATCGATCTGAACCAGGACCTCCCTATGATATGTATGACCCAGGGACACCGCCATTTAAAAAAACCGATTTATATTATTATCTTACCCACAAAAAAAATAAAAAGAACGAAAGCTCAGACAATCGAACGATGCGAATGAACGAACTTTGCGACCGAACGAACAGACCACCGAGAGAACGAACGAACGAAGTTAACGATCCGAGGAACGAATGAACGAACTAAGAGAACGGACGAGTGAACAAAAGAACGAGGGTCAAACAAAGCTTCAGCAGTGAAGTGGCCAACGAACGATGTGAACAAACGAGCGAACCAAAGAAACGAACAAAACGAACGTCGCGTCCGAACCAACGAACGAACGAGCCAACGACGTGAATGAACGAACGACCGAATGAACGAACAATCGAACGAATGAAAGAAAGGGCAATCGATCTGAACCAGGACCTCCCTATGATATGTATGACCCAGGGACACCACTATTAAAAAAAACCGATTTAAATTATTTTCTTACCCACAAAAAAAATAAAAAGAACGAAAGCTCAGACAATCGAACGATGCGAATGAACGAACTTTGCGACCGAACGAACAGACCACCGAGAGAACGAACGAACGAAGTGAACGCTCCGAGGAACGAATGAACGAACTAAGAGAACGGACGAGTGAACAAACGAACGAGGGTCAAACAAAGCTTCAGCAGTGAAGTGGCCAACGAACGATGTGAACAAACGAGCGAACCAAAGAAACGAACAAAACGAACGTCGCGACCGAACCAACGAACGAACGAGCCAACGACGTGAATGAACGAACGACCGAATGAACGAACAATCGAACGAATGAAAGAAAGGGCAATCGATCTGAACCAGGACCTCCCTATGATATGTATGACCCAGGGACACCACCATTTAAAAAAACCGATTTAAATTATTTTCTTACCCACAAAAAAAATAAAAAGAACGAAAGCTCGAACAATCGAACGATGCGAATGAACGAACTTTGCGACCGAACGAACAGACCACCGAGAGAACGAACGAACGAAGTGAACGATCCGAGGAACGAATGAACGAACTAAGAGAACGGACGAGTGAACAAACGAACGAGGGTCAAACAAAGCTTCAGCAGTGAAGTGGCCAACGAACGATGTGAACAAACGAGCGAACCAAAGAAACGAACAAAACGAACGTCGCGACCGAACCAACGAACGAACGAGCCAACGACGTGAATGAACGAACGACCGAATGAACGAACAATCGAACGAATGAAAGAAAGGGCAATCGATCTGAACCAGGACCTCCCTATGATATGTATGACCCAGGGACACCACCATTTAAAAAAACCGATTTAAATTATTTTCTTACCCACAAAAAAAATAAAAAGAACGAAAGCTCAGACAATCGAACGATGCGAATGTACGAACTTTGCGACCGAACGAACAGACCACCGAGAGAACGAACGAACGAAGTGAACGATCCGAGGAACGAATGAACGAACTAAGAGAACGGACGTGTGAACAAACGAACGAGGGTCAAACAAAGCTTCAGCAGTGAAGTGGCCAACGAACGATGTGAACAAACGAGCGAACCAAAGAAACGAACAAAACGAACGTCGCGACCGAACCAACGCACGAACGAGCCAACGACGTAAATGAACGAACGACAGAATGAACGAACAATCGAACGAATGAAAGAAAGGGCAATCGATCTGAACCAGGACCTCCCTATGATATGTACGACCCAGGGACACCACCATTTAAAAAAACCGATTTAAATTATTTTCTTACCCACAAAAAAAATAAAAAGAACGAATGCTCGAACAATCGAACGATGCGAATGAACGAACTTTGCGACCGAACGAACAGACCACCGAGAGAACGAACGAACGAAGTGAACGATCCGAGGAACGAATGAACGAACTAAGAGAACGGACGAGTGAACAAACGAACGAGGGTCAAACAAAGCTTCAGCAGTGAAGTGGCCAACGAACGATGTGAACAAACGAGCGAACCAAAGAAACGAACAAAACGAACGTCGCGTCCGAACCAACGAACGAACGAGCCAACGACGTGAATGAACGAACGACCGAATGAACGAACAATCGAACGAATGAAAGAAAGGGCAATCGATCTGAACCAGGACCTCTCTATGATATGTATGACCCAGGGACACCACCATTTAAAAAAACCGATTTAAATTATTTTCTTACCCACAAAAAAAATAAAAAGAACGAAAGCTCAGACAATCGAACGATGCGAATGAACGAACTTTGCGACCGAACAAACAGACCACCGAGAGAACGAACGAACGAAGTGAACGCTCCGAGGAACGAATGAACGAACTAAGAGAACGGACGAGTGAACAAACGAACGAGGGTCAAACAAAACTTCAGCAGTGAAGTGGCCAACGAACGATGTGAACAAACGAGCGAACCAAAGAAACGAACAAAACGAACGTCGCGACCGAACCAACGAACGAACGAGCCAACGACGTGAATGAACGAACGACCGAATGAACGAACAATCGAACGAATGAAAGAAAGGGCAATCGATCTGAACCAGGACCTCCCTATGATATGTATGACCCAGGGACACCACCATTTAAAAAAACCGATTTAAATTATTTTCTTACCCACAAAAAAAATAAAAAGAACGAAAGCTCAGACAATCGAACGATGCGAATGAACGAATTTTGCGACCGAACGAACAGACCACCGAGAGAACGAACGAACGAAGTGAACGATCCGAGGAACGAATGAACGAACTAAGAGAACGGACGAGTGAACAAACGAACGAGGGTCAAACAAAGCTTCAGCAGTGTAGTGGCCAACGAACGATGTGAACAAACGAGCGAACCAAAGAAACGAACAAAACGAACGTCGCGACCGAACCAACGAACGAACGAGCCAACGACGTGAATGAACGAACGACCGAATGAACGAACAATCGAACGAATGAAAAAAAGGGCAATCGATCTGAACCAGGACCTCCCTATGATATGTATGACCCAGGGACACCACCATTAAAAAAAACCGATTTAAATTATTTTCTTACCCACAAAAAAAATAAAAAGAACGAAAGCTCAGACAATCGAACGATGCGAATGAACGAATTTTGCGACCGAACGAACAGACCACCGAGAGAACGAACGAACGAAGTGAACGCTCCGAGGAACGAATGAACGAACTAAGAGAACGGACGAGTGAACAAACGAACGATGGTCAAACAAAGCTTCAGCAGTGAAGTGGCCAACGAACGATGTGAACAAACGAGCGAACCAAAGAAACGAACAAAACGAACGTCGCGACCGAACCAACGAACGAACGAGCCAACGACGTGAATGAACGAACGACCGAATGAACGAACAATCGAACGAATGAAAGAAAGGGCAATCGATCTGAACCAGGACCTCCCTATGATATGTATGACCCAGAGACACCACCATTTAAAAAAACCGATTTAAATTATTTTCTTACCCACAAAAAAAATAAAAATAACGAAAGCTCAGACAATCGAACGATGCGAATGAACGAATTTTGCGACCGAACGAACAGACCACCGAGAGAACGAACGAACGAAGTGAACGATCCGAGGAACTAATGAACGAACTAAGAGAACGGACGAGTGAACAAACGAACGAGGGTCAAACAAAGCTTCAGCAGTGAAGTGGCCAACGAACGATGTGAACAAACGAGCGAACCAAAGAAACGAACAAAACGAACGTCGCGACCGAACCAACGAACGAACGAGCCAACGACGTGAATGAACGAACGACCGAATGAACGAACAATCGAACGAATGAAAAAAAGGGCAATCGATCTGAACCAGGACCTCCCTATGATATGTATGACCCAGGGACACCACCATTAAAAAAAACCGATTTAAATTATTTTCTTACCCACAAAAAAAATAAAAAGAACGAAAGCTCAGACAATCGAACGATGCGAATGAACGAATTTTGCGACCGAACGAACAGACCACCGAGAGAACGAACGAACGAAGTGAACGATCCGAGGAACGAATGAACGAACTAAGAGAACGGACGAGTGAACAAACGAACGAGGGTCAAACAAAGCTTCAGCAGTGAAGTGGCCAACGAACGATGTGAACAAACGAGCGAACCAAAGAAACGAACAAAAGAACGTCGCGACCGAACCAACGAACGAACGAGCCAACGACGTGAATGAACGATCGACCGAATGAACGAACAATCGAACGAATGAAAGAAAGGGCAATCGATCTGAACCAGGACCTCCCTATGATATGTATGACCCAGGGACACCACCATTTAAAAAAACCGATTTAAATTATTTTCTTACCCACAAAAAAAATAAAAAGAACGAAAGCTCAGACAATCGAACGATGTGAATGAACGAACTTTGCGACCGAACGAACAGACCACCGAGAGAACGAACGAACGAAGTTAACGATCCGAGGAACGAATGAACGAACTAAGAGAACGGACGAGTGAACAAACGAACGAGAGTCAAACAAAGCTTCAGCAGTGAAGTGGCCAACGAACGATGTGAACAAACGAGCGAACCAAAGAAACGAACAATACGAACGTCGCGACCGAACCAACGAACGAACGAGCCAACGACGTGAATGAACGAACGACCGAATGAACGAACAATCGAACGAATGAAAGTTAGGGCAATCGATCTGAACCAGGACCTCCCTATGATATGTATGACCTAGGGACACCACCATTAAAAAAAACCGATTTAAATTATTTTCTTGCCCACAAAAAAAATAAAAAGAACGAAAGCACTGACAATCGAACGATGCGAATGAACGAACTTTGCGACCGAACGAACAGACCACCGAGAGAACGAACGAACGAAGTGAACGATCCGAGGAACGAATGAACGAACTAAGAGAACGGACGAGTGAACAAACGAACGAGGGTCAAACAAAGCTTCAGCAGTGAAGTGGCCAACGAACGATGTGAACAAACGAGCGAACCAAAGAAACGAACAAAACGAACGTCGCGACCGAACCAACGAACGAACGAGCCAACGACGTGAATGAACGAACGACCGAATGAACGAACAATCGAACGAATGAAAGAAAGGGCAATCGATCTGAACCAGGACCTCCCTATGATATGTACGACCCAGGGACACCACCATTTAAAAAAACCGATTTAAATTATTTTCTTACCCACAAAAAAAATAAAAAGAACGAATGCTCGAACAATCGAACGATGCGAATGAACGAACTTTGCGACCGAACGAACAGACCACCGAGAGAACGAACGAACGAAGTGAACGATCCGAGGAACGAATGAACGAACTAAGAGAACGGACGAGTGAACAAACGAACGAGGGTCAAACAAAGCTTCAGCAGTGAAGTGGCCAACGAACGATGTGAAGAAACGAGCGAACCAAAGAAACGAACAAAACGAACGTCGCGACCGAACCAACGAACGAACGAGCCAACGACGTGAATGAACGAACGACCGAATGAACGAACAATCGAACGAATGAAAGAAAGGGCAATCGATCTGAACCAGGACCTCCCTATGATATGTATGACCCAGGGACACCACTATTAAAAAAAACCGATTTAAATTATTTTCTTACCCACAAAAAAAATAAAAAGAACGAAAGCTCGAACAATCGAACGATGCGAATGAACGAACTTTGCGACCGAACGAACAGACCACCGAGAGAACGAATGAACGAAGTGAACGATCCGAGGAACGAATGAACGAACTAAGAGAACGGACG
The DNA here is from genome assembly GCA_949715065.1 of Periphyllus acericola. NCBI lineage: Eukaryota > Metazoa > Arthropoda > Insecta > Hemiptera > Aphididae > Periphyllus > Periphyllus acericola. The sequence continues at coordinate 15,132,047 of OX454265.1, forward strand.
AGTGAACAAACGAACGAGGGTCAAACAAAGCTTCAGCAGTGAAGTGGCCAACGAACGATGTGAACAAACGAGCGAACCAAAGAAACGAACAAAACGAACGTCGCGACCGAACCAACGAACGAACGAGCCAACGACGTGAATGAACGAACGACCGAATGAACGAACAATCGAACGAATGAAAGTTAGGGCAATCGATCTGAACCAGGACCTCCCTATGATATGTATGACCTAGGGACACCACCATTAAAAAAAACCGATTTAAATTATTTTCTTGCCCACAAAAAAAATAAAAAGAACGAAAGCACTGACAATCGAACGATGCGAATGAACGAACTTTGCGACCGAACGAACAGACCACCGATAGAACGAACGAACGAAGTGAACGATCCGAGGAACGAATGAACGAACTAAGAGAACGGACGAGTGAACAAACGAACGAGGGTCAAACAAAGCTTCAGCAGTGAAGTGGCCAACGAACGATGTGAACAAACGAGCGAACCAAAGAAACGAACAAAACGAACGTCGCGACCGAACCAACGAACGAACGAGCCAACGACGTGAATGAACGAACGACCGAATGAACGAACAATCGAACGAATGAAAGAAAGGGCAATCGATCTGAACCAGGACCTCCCTATGATATGTACGACCCAGGGACACCACCATTTAAAAAAACCGATTTAAATTATTTTCTTACCCACAAAAAAAATAAAAAGAACGAATGCTCGAACAATCGAACGATGCGAATGAACGAACTTTGCGACCGAACGAACAGACCACCGAGAGAACGAACGAACGAAGTGAACGATCCGAGGAACGAATGAACGAACTAAGAGAACGGACGAGTGAACAAACGAACGAGGGTCAAACAAAGCTTCAGCAGTGAAGTGGCCAACGAACGATGTGAACAAACGAGCGAACCAAAGAAACGAACAAAACGAACGTCGCGTCCGAACCAACGAACGAACGAGCCAACGACGTGAATGAACGAACGACCGAATGAACGAACAATCGAACGAATGAAAGAAAGGGCAATCGATCTGAACCAGGACCTCTCTATGATATGTATGACCCAGGGACACCACCATTTAAAAAAACCGATTTAAATTATTTTCTTACCCACAAAAAAAATAAAAAGAACGAAAGCTCAGACAATCGAACGATGCGAATGAACGAACTTTGCGACCGAACAAACAGACCACCGAGAGAACGAACGAACGAAGTGAACGCTCCGAGGAACGAATGAACGAACTAAGAGAACGGACGAGTGAACAAACGAACGAGGGTCAAACAAAACTTCAGCAGTGAAGTGGCCAACGAACGATGTGAACAAACGAGCGAACCAAAGAAACGAACAAAACGAACGTCGCGACCGAACCAACGAACGAACGAGCCAACGACGTGAATGAACGAACGACCGAATGAACGAACAATCGAACGAATGAAAGAAAGGGCAATCGATCTGAACCAGGACCTCCCTATGATATGTATGACCCAGGGACACCACCATTTAAAAAAACCGATTTAAATTATTTTCTTACCCACAAAAAAAATAAAAAGAACGAAAGCTCAGACAATCGAACGATGCGAATGAACGAATTTTGCGACCGAACGAACAGACCACCGAGAGAACGAACGAACGAAGTGAACGATCCGAGGAACGAATGAACGAACTAAGAGAACGGACGAGTGAACAAACGAACGAGGGTCAAACAAAGCTTCAGCAGTGTAGTGGCCAACGAACGATGTGAACAAACGAGCGAACCAAAGAAACGAACAAAACGAACGTCGCGACCGAACCAACGAACGAACGAGCCAACGACGTGAATGAACGAACGACCGAATGAACGAACAATCGAACGAATGAAAGTTAGGGCAATCGATCTGAACCAGGACCTCCCTATGATATGTATGACCTAGGGACACCACCATTAAAAAAAACCGATTTAAATTATTTTCTTGCCCACAAAAAAAATAAAAAGAACGAAAGCACTGACAATCGAACGATGCGAATGAACGAACTTTGCGACCGAACGAACAGACCACCGATAGAACGAACGAACGAAGTGAACGATCCGAGGAACGAATGAACGAACTAAGAGAACGGACGAGTGAACAAACGAACGAGGGTCAAACAAAGCTTCAGCAGTGAAGTGGCCAACGAACGATGTGAACAAACGAGCGAACCAAAGAAACGAACAAAACGAACGTCGCGACCGAACCAACGAACGAACGAGCCAACGACGTGAATGAACGAACGACCGAATGAACGAACAATCGAACGAATGAAAGAAAGGGCAATCGATCTGAACCAGGACCTCCCTATGATATGTATGACCCAGGGACACCACCATATAAAAAAACCGATTTAAATTATTTTCTTACCCACAAAAAAAATAAAAAGAACGAAAGCTCAGACAATCGAACGATGCGAATGAACGAACTTTGCGACCGAACGAACAGACCACCGAGAGAACGAACGAACGAAGTGAACGATCCGAGGAACGAATGAACGAACTAAGAGAACGGACGAGTGAACAAACGAACGAGGGTCTAACAAAGCTTCAGCAGTGAAGTGGCCAACGAACGATGTGAACAAACGAGCGAACCAAAGAAACGAACAAAATGAACGTCGCGACCGAACCAACGAACGAACGAGCCAACGACGTGAATGAACGATCGACCGAATGAACGAACAATCGAACGAATGAAAGAAAGGGCAATCGATCTGAACCAGGACCTCCCTATGATATGTATGACCCAGGGACACCACCATTTAAAAAAACCGATTTAAATTATTTTCTTACCCACAAAAAAAATAAAAAGAACGAAAGCTCAGACAATCGAACGATGCGAATGAACGAATTTTGCGAACGAACGAACAGACCACCGAGAGAACGAACGAACGAAGTGAACGATCCGAGGAACGAATGAACGAACTAAGAGAACGGACGAGTGAACAAACGAACGAGGGTCAAACAAAGCTTCAGCAGTGAAGTGACCAACGAACGATGTGAACAAACGAGCGAACCAAAGAAACGAACAAAACGAACGTCGCGACCGAACCAACGAACGAACGAGCCAACGACGTGAATGAACGAACGACCGAATGAACGAACAATCGAACGAATGAAAGAAAGGGCAATCGATCTGAACCAGGACCTCCCTATGATATGTATGACCCAGGGACACCACCATTTAAAAAAAACCGATTTAAATTATTTTCTTACCCACAAAAAAAATAAAAAGAACGAAAGCTCAGACAATCGAACGATGTGAATGAACGAACTTTGCGACCGAACGAACAGACCACCGAGAGAACGAACGAACGAAGTGAACGCTCCGAGGAACGAATGAACGAACTAAGAGAACGGACGAGTGAACAAACGAACGAGGGTCAAACAAAGCTTCAGCAGTGAAGTGGCCAACGAACGATGTGAACAAACGAGCGAACCAAAGAAACGAACAAAACGAACGTCGCGACCGAACCAACGAACGAACGAGCCAACGACGTGAATGAACGAACGACCGAATGAACGAACAATCGAACGAATGAAAGAAAGGGCAATCGATCTGAACCAGGACCTCCCTATGATATGTATGACCCAGGGACACCACCATTTAAAAAAACCGATTTAAATTATTTTCTTACCCACAAAAAAAATAAAAAGAACGAAAGCTCAGACAATCGAACGATGTGAATGAACGAACTTTGCGACCGAACGAACAGACCACCGAGAGAACGAACGAACGAAGTTAAAGATCCGAGGAACGAATGAACGAACTAAGAGAACGGACGAGTGAACAAACGAACGAGAGTCAAACAAAGCTTCAGCAGTGAAGTGGCCAACGAACGATGTGAACAAACGAGCGAACCAAAGAAACGAACAATACGAACGTCGCGACCGAACCAACGAACGAACGAGCCAACGACGTGAATGAACGAACGACCGAATGAACGAACAATCGAACGAATGAAAGTTAGGGCAATCGATCTGAACCAGGACCTCCCTATGATATGTATGACCTAGGGACACCACCATTAAAAAAAACCGATTTAAATTATTTTCTTGCCCACAAAAAAAATAAAAAGAACGAAAGCACTGACAATCGAACGATGCGAATGAACGAACTTTGCGACCGAACGAACAGACCACCGAGAGAACGAACGAACGAAGTGAACGATCCGAGGAACGAATGAACGAACTAAGAGAACGGACGAGTGAACAAACGAACGAGGGTCAAACAAAGCTTCAGCAGTGAAGTGGCCAACGAACGATGTGAACAAACGAGCGAACCAAAGAAACGAACAAAACGAACGTTGCGACCGAACCAACGAACGAACGAGCCAACGACGTGAATGAACGAACGACCGAATGAACGAACAATCGAACGAATGAAAGAAAGGGCAATCGATCTGAACCAGGACCTCCCTATGATATGTATGACCCAGGGACACCACCATTAAAAAAAACCGATTTAAATTATTTTCTTACCCACAAAAAAAATAAAAAGAACGAAAGCACAGACAATCGAATGATGCGAATGAACGAACTTTGCGACCGAACGAACAGACCACCGAGAGAACGAACGAACGAAGTGAACGATCCGAGGAACGAATGAACGATCTAAGAGAACGGACGAGTGAACAAACGAACGAGGGTCAAACAAAGCTTCAGCAGTGAAGTGGCCAACGAACGATGTGAACAAACGAGCGAACCAAAGAAACGAACAAAACGAACGTCGCGACCGAACCAACGAACGAACGAGCCAACGACGTGAATGAACGAACGACCGAATGAACGAACAATCGAACGAATGAAAGAAAGGGCAATCGATCTGAACCAGGACCTCCCTATGATATGTATGACCCAGGGACACCACCATTTAAAAAAACCGATTTAAATTATTTTCTTACCCACAAAAAAAATAAAAAGAACGAAAGCTCAGACAATCGAACGATGCGAATGAACGAACTTTGCGACCGAACGAACAGACCACCGAGAGAACGAACGAACGAAGTTAACGATCCGAGGAACGAATGAACGAACTAAGAGAACGGACGAGTGAACAAACGAACGAGGGTCAAACAAAGCTTCAGCAGTGAAGTGGCCAACGAACGATGTGAACAAACGAGCGAACCAAAGAAACGAACAATACGAACGTCGCGACCGAACCAACGAACGAACGAGCCAACGACGTGAATGAACGAACGACCGAATGAACGAACAATCGAACGAATGAAAGAAAGGGCAATCGATCTGAACCAGGACCTCCCTATGATATGTATGACCCAGGGACACCACCATTTAAAAAAACTGATTTAAATTATTTTCTTACCCACAAAAAAAATAAAAAGAACGAAAGCTCAGACAATCGAACGATGCGAATGAACGAACTTTGCGACCGAACGAACAGACCACCGAGAGAACGAACGAACGAAGTTAACGATCCGAGGAACGAATGAACGAACTAAGAGAACGGACGAGTGAACAAACGAACGAGGGTCAAACAAAGCTTCAGCAGTGAAGTGGCCAACGAACGATGTGAACAAACGAGCGAACCAAAGAAACGAACAAAACGAACGTCGCGACCGAACCAACGAACGAACGAGCCAACGACGTGAATGAACGAACGACCGAATGAACGAACAATCGAACGAATGAAAAAAAGGGCAATCGATCTGAACCAGGACCTCCCTATGATATGTATGACCTAGGGACACCACCATTAAAAAAAACCGATTTAAATTATTTTCTTGCCCACAAAAAAAATAAAAAGAACGAAAGCACAGACAATCGAACGATGCGAATTTACAAACTATGATATGGCTCAGGGATGTTATCATTATTATAAACTATTAAATTTAATTTTTTCAAAAAAAAAAAAAATATAAATTTTTGTTTGTAATAAATGTATTACCGAATGAAGGAGATTTCTACAAACATGTTTAGATTTTAGTTTTTAGTATGAATGATTACCCCCCTCACGTTAACCATGCCATTTTTTTTTAACCAGCAATATTATATTATCATCAAATTTACTTAGTGTGCTATTTTGTATAGATTGTAAATAAAGCTTTTTATAAAAAAAAAAAATAAATAAATAAAAATTTATGAAAAGTTATTTGAAAGTTTTTTTTATTATAACTTGTTATCTTAGACATTTTTTTAAATACGTTTTTTTAATAATAATTTGATAAGGAATTTTTAGCAGTGTACTTTTATTCAGAGACAAGAGAAAATTAATTTTTCATACCCAAACAATGTAAAAAAAATTTTATGTAATTACTATCAAAAGCAAATTTAATAACTTTTCATTATTTTATGTCAAATGTTAAAAATGCATCTCAGAAATAAAATAAACATTTTATGAACGTAAAATTGTATTTTCTCTTTTTCCATTGAATGGTTTACATTAATTTTATAATAATTTGTAACTCTTTTTTTTTCTAATAAATTTTCCTTTAGTTTTAATAAAATTTGAATCATAATTTTAATAATTGTACCTCCTTCCGTGAAAATAAATAATATATTATTTACCTTTCTTTTACCCCTTAGCTCATTATTTTAAAGTTTTTCAGTAGATTTAATACTTTGTTTATCACAAAAATGATAAATTAATTATAAAAAAATGTCGGACCTATTTAACATACTCAATTTGAATGTTGAATTTATTTCTGAATGCAGATAAATTAATAACTTTACTACATACCCTTACGTCCTACAGAAATATTATGATGGCCGAGGTGGTAGAATATATTCGAAGATGACCAGTTCTTCTTTTTTTGAACAATGCTGCAGTTTGTCAAAAGTCCGGGAAAGTCTAAAATGTCATTATGTAAATGAAAACCAAAACATTTTTAAATGACTATTGAAAAAAATATAAACCGAAAACACATCGAAAATGATTAATTAAAATGATTTAAATTGAAAACTTATACTATGTTTATATACTCCAATACTATGAAATAATCTTCTTTATTTGTTTGTTTATATTATAAACAATTTCTTTGAACTGTAGGTTTTACGATTGTGGCCAGCATTTTATTTTTTATCAACATATTAAATTGTAATTATATTAGTCCAATAAGTTATAGTTTACTCATTTTAACACATATTTAAATATTTTAAATGAATTTTTAGTCATTTTTTACTTTTACCGGCATATAAATACACTTGCGACATATTTTGTTTAATTTAATTTTTAATTAATTTCTGAATCTTTTTATAGTTATAAATAGGGCGAAGGACTTCTTAAAGTTTCCATGTTTTTCAATAATCATTCAAAATATAGCTAACTCATACGGAAATTTCTTTCATAGCTATACGAGTTTATATTTTAAATTTCGTGGTTGCATTTATGCATATTTTAACCATTTTTGATACAAATATGTTAGTTTTATAAATATTTTAAAAAAAATAAAACAGTTTTAAATATACTATGACTGGATACTGGTTTGATGGTTTTTTTTATAAAATAAATATATAAAACTAGAATTTGTGTTTTCTTCACCGATCACAGATCGCATTGTTGCTAATCTAATTGAACTCGAAGTAAGGAAAAAAAAAATCGGAGAAGAAAAACAATTATTTGTTCCTGCGAGTTTTTTTCTACTATTAATTGCAATTTATAATTCTGTTAATACAATCAAGATATTAAAATAAAAATATTTTATTAATAGTTATACATTTTAATTTCTTTTAATGCATATTTTTAGAGCATATTATTTATAGATACTATAGGGCAGATTTTAAGGTTTTTTTTAAGGCATAAAGTCCCTAGCCCTATTAATAACGATAAATTGTACTACAAATATTTACTTACAATATGGATATAACTTCCAATTCCATCGTAATAGTATAGTCGTAGACAACCAGTTCTTCTCTTTTTGAACATATTCGTGGACAACCAGTTCTTCTCTTTTTGAACAATACTGCAGTTTGGCAAAAAACCAGAGGAGACTAAAAGGTCAATATGAAAATTAAAACCAAACATTTTTAAGACTTTCGAATAAAAACGTGATTCAACAACACTGTTGAAAATTACTAATTTAAATTATTTATTCACTACTTTAAAACAAGTATATTTATTTGTTTGTTTATCTTAGAAACAATTTCTTCCAAATATTGAATAATACGATTGTGGCCAGCATTTTATTTTATAGCAATATATTAAATCATAATTTTACTAGCCCAATAAATTATAATTAGCTGTTTCTAACGTACGGTAAAATAATTTAAAAGAGTTTTTAATCATTTTTTACGTTTACCAGCATAAAAACAAAATATATTTGACATATTTAGCATATTTACCATTGGCTAATTATTAGTATATGTAAATTAAATGGAAAGTCGGTGACCATAGTCGATAACATACGAGTATAATCTGGTACCAATGATTGAGTGGAATTTTTTAATTTATTTATTAACCAAGAAGGTTTTGAGTAATAGCTTATCGTCTACGGTAACATAAAAAAATTTCAAAAAGCGTTTAAATTTTACGAATTTTTTTGAATTTTTTTTTTTAAATTTTAACAGCTATTTTGTTGTTGCTTATATTTTAGAGGGTAAGAACTTTGTAATTTGTTCAATTTTCAATAAATAAGAGCAATTGAGTATAGCTTCAAAACTACAGCAAATTTTATAATAATGTTGCTGTAAGCGTCATTACGAGTATGTCTAGGGCACACGCCGGTTATAAAATATAGTTTCATTGAAAATTGCTAAATAAAGGGCCAGACCGATCGCCAGACTTCGCACCAATGCATTTCTACTTTTTGTGGAGCTACCAAAAAAATATAGTACATCATTTTTAAACTTTTCAAGAACTGCCATAGTTAATAGCGGGCGTGAGGTAGGTATTCCAAATGACACGTTGCAATTACGTCGCAATTTTCGTTACAAAACGCTGTTTATTATTTCGTTATTGATTACCTACTGTTATCGTACCAGTATTGAACGGAAATAAATTGTTTTCATTTCTTTATAAGGTCACGGTGAGATATTATACTTATTGATTTTGTTATTTTCCCGTAGTATCCCATTCGCATTCGTTATCTGCGACGTGGGGCACACTGAATAGCGTGAAACCGAATTTTCTATGCGCATAATAGCGCATTATTGGTGGACAGCCAATGAAAAATGAATATATAAGAAGAACATCGTACGGTTTGAAATGTCCGATTTGGTTGTCGAATATATTAATTGTTAAAATCAACTAATCTTTAAATCAATATCGATACCAAATCCATTATTAAGTTCTACACTGTTAAGACGAGAGAACTATTGTGTTTTGTGCGAAACTACGATCACGATTTTGTCATTTACATTTACGTGTGAACACTAGTTAAAGGAAAAGTCAACCAATGCTTTATTGTTAATAATACTATATGACCAATTCCAAGTAGTATTCGTTGTGAGTTTAATTTCTTATTGGAATGACAAGAGTGCCGATGACTAAATTACTTCGTAATTAAACTTGAATCAATAATTTATTATTCGACCTATACCGATCTATTCCAGGAATCCTTCAGTGCGTTCTACAAAAACACTGACGCATAATGTCACTCTCCCGGGAAAACAGTATTGCATTTTGGGTTCGTGAAGTTTGAGAAATATACGTAGGTTCAGAGAAAGCACTCGATGAGATATAATATTGCAATCAATCGAATCGTACTGTTTCTGTTTATCTCTTAGTTATTTTACGGATATTTATCTTTTGCGTTCAAAGCTTGCTTGCGTTATGAATTAATGGTATCAATTACGAGCAATTACAGGTTTAGAATTACGTCGAACCGCGTTTAAGACGTCATAAATTACGTTTTGGTTCCACGGCGATGTGTACTTTATTTTATTTTACTTTTATACCTCCTATTCAAGATGGTAAATGATCTTCATTTTGTATTTCCTGTAGCACGTTCAATCGATCGGAAATCCGATGTGTACATAGCGATATACGAGTAGTACTTCAAGTTTGTCAAAATCGCAATAAACCTATCATTTCTCAAAACGTAAAAGTATTCAGATAAATAACTTATATATGTTTATTAAATTCTAACGTTTTATTTTTTTGATTCGCGTATTATGTATACGTACGTTTCTCACATTATGCACTCATTCAGATATAAGCAACTAGAACTTGAATACATGAGTGAAATAGATATCGATTTATTTAAATAATTGCTTATTGAATCGTTATTTAAAATTAACTTGGTTAGTTCTCATAATCCTAAACGCATATACTTATAGATAGTTTACTCATTTTAGTTTCTTGTTATAAATGATTAAAATCAAACTATAACAAGATATCCACGAAAATATTCCGGTTTTATTGTTTCAATAAATTCTGATACAATAATTGCATTTTCTCAGTTCATTAATTCAATTCAACCAGATTGGGACAATTTAAATATAGCATAATATTTAATACATAATATCCAATGTAATCTTCGCCTTGTCCTTGAAGAAAATATTATTACGGTGTAGGTCCGATAGATTAAAACTCGAAATAGTCAGTGTATTGGTGGTATATTTGGACATTTACAACAGATTGAGTTATCTTGCAATCTGATGCAACATTGATTGTTTTAAATCAAATTAAAATAGTCCTACAAATTATATTCACTATGCCATATCGGATATTACTTAAATATGAATTATAGAGAAATAATTATGTGTACTTAATTAATTCAATAATATAACGTTCCGAACCACATTAGAAAAAAATATTTCTTTTCTTTTCTATGGTATTTTTTTTTTTAACTAGGATTTTCTTTCACAAAAATGTAAAATGTAACACTTAATTTAACTTACATCAAATTTTCATTTTAAACGGCGATCGAGGAAAAATGTTCCGTGTCAAAAGAATGTGTACGGCTTAACGTTGATCGGCATCATGAACATAATATTTTCATCGATGGGTTCCCACGCGTATTGCCTATTCTTTTTTGATAATTTATTATTACTAAAGTGTTAAGCTATTCTAGTACCTGGTACAATAGCATTGTCATATTTGCGCGTCAACTGAAGACAAGCTTCAAGAATTTCTTAGTACAGAAACATCCCACACGGTATACCAGCGTGTCCCGAGAAAATGTATCCTCCGTTATGTGAGTTTGACAATATTCGAATTCCGCCAACAAATAATTCTAAAATTATTACCGCCTTTTCGCCGTTTGATAAAGCGTTAATCCAACTCGATGACAAGAATGGTTTTCCCAACGTGGCAACTTTTTAACTTTTTTACTGTTAATGTTATTTTTGTGATCATTTTTATTACATTAACATTTTAAAATATCTGAATGATATACAGCGACCAATAGTATAATAATTGTGCATCAATTCTCGCGCCTTTTATACGTACTGAAACTCGGCAGTGATAAATAATCGTCAGCATCATGCACAAATCGCAGATAATAATCAAACGATAAGCCTCCAAAGTTAGGCCATCCCCAACCAATTGTTATGTTTACGTCAAGTGTGCTATCTAGGTTTCGGAAGTTGTTGGAATATCATATTGTTCTTATAATATGCTCTCATAGTCTCATTTATAGCAGACAAAGCTAAAAATTCGAGCTGTACAAAGATGAGTTTAAAAATCAAAAATTATATATATATATAATATACAAAAATAATAACTATTCAATCATTGAATAATAGTTCCATTCTGCGTGGTAGTAAACCAAATTAATTTATAATTTCTTCAATTAATTCTAATTTATGATTTTTGACAAACTCTTTTTGTACAACTGTCATCAATCATTTAGTCGATTATCACCAATAGTATTTCTTGTCCAAATGTTTACTCTACGCAGTGAACTTAAGGTTCTTTCTACTGAACAAGTAGTAACTGGTAGAGTAACAGTTACTGTAAACAGTATTACTGGTAAAGCCCCCCTGCGGACGCCCTTGTCAACATAATTGTATGTATTACTACAACTATTTTTATACATTTTTTTCTCTTCGTCAATTTAATTCTTATCGTTTTATTATTATTTTAATAGCTCTAATTACGATAGTTCTGGGTTTATTCAAATATTTTCAATTCTTTCACTAATTAGTTTTTGTGCTATAATTGTATTCATCTGGAAAACTCCATAAAAAATGAGTTAGATGCAAAGAAAAATATACCACCAAGAAATGAATAATTCCCTATCATTGTCTACAGAGACTATAAAATAAAATGAAATCCTTTACAATTGAGTATTAAGCGTTTAAATATAAATAGTATTCCATGTAATTACAAATTATATCATAATAATTATGAGGTATTATATAAGACTATTTTCCTTACTACCTAAATTTGAATAAGTCAAAAATTACTGGTTCGAATTTCAATTTAGATGATACATCAAAATTCACAGATAAATTACCTCAAAAGGTAAACAAAAGGTTAACTTGGAAAGACCACATATTTGACAAAAGAAAGAAACTAAACTCCAGATTACATCTACTTCGTCCTCTCTTATGATCAAAATTAAACCTTAAACTCAAAATCCTTATTTACAAAATTTTGATCTTTCCTCTATGGTATTATGGTATTCAAATTTGGGGTAACGCCGCCCCAACTAACATTCAAAAAATACAATCATTTCAATCCATCTGCCTTCGCACTATTACAAAATCCCCCTGGTATGTAAGTAACAAAACCCTTCACTCTGACCTGAGAATAAATTACGTAAACCAAGTCACTAAAACTGCTTACCAAAAACTCCACAAAAAATTTAGCTCACATAGAAATCCCAACATTAGTTATCTTGCTTCACAACACATCCCTGACAACCCCCCACGAAGGTGAAATACCGCATAAAAAACTAGTGTTTCCATTTGAAAAAAAAGTTTGTATCACCGTAGGGCACCCTTAAAAGGTGACATGAAAAAAAAAGTTATGGAAAACATAACTTTTATGATGAAGTGAACATAAAAAAATCTAAATTTAAGAATTTTTACGACAAAAAGAAGATAGGCATGGTTAATGAATCAAGTAAAGTAGGTAACAAATAAATTCTCTGGCGTTCTTAAAACCGTCATAAATCATAATAAAATATAAAATATTAAAGACTTAACGAAAATCAACATTACAGCAAATCTAATTTTAGTTTTTTGCATAGATAAAGAATATAAACACACGTAATTATTATTAAGCTCGGCACTACAATTTAAAAATAAAATTTCCAGATAGTACTGTTCCTATCCTCAGTATACTTTTCATATATCAGCTATAATTCACCTCGTCGCTTTTTTATTTAATATAATTAGTTTTTGCTCGCCGGGAGTTTTCTTTTTGTCCGTTTTTTCATCGTACAGTAAATTAATATTTACCCTGTGCCATACACTGTATTTATTATTCATGATACGTCATATTCCAAAGAGAAGCGGAGGAATATCCGAGTATAAACTTTTAATCAAACCGTGGCGTCGGAAATGATCGTCTAAGACCTAAGACAATCGAGTGAAAATGGATTTGACTCGCGTTTACAGTCATCCGCCTCAATAAAAATAATATAACTGTGTACAAGACGGAAAAAATAAACGACGCGACGTTCAGTTTATTCATAACCAGTGAAATTACGTCGTCGTTAACTTTTCACTTGGCTTTTTCAATAACAGTGATGATATATAATCGCATAATACGGCGTACGTGGTTGAACCACCCGCCAAGATCCGCCGAGGAGAGTCCGAACCGAACGTGTAAGCTAGATGCTAATGTGAGATGGTTTTTTTTTATCTATTTTTTATAATAATAAATGTATTTCCATTGCGAGATTATATTATCCGAACGATATTATTTATTAGCCGTCGACGCCGGAATCAATAATATTCCGGAACGCGTCTCGGAGAAAAAACCTAATACCAAAAACAATATATTATAATAATATACGCGTCTTGTATCACGGTCGTCTATATATATATATATATATATATATACATGCCGAGGGACAACGCGAGCAGTTCGGAAATATAAAAATAATATAGGTATTATGGCGTGCAGTAAAACCCGGTTGTTGTGCGTTTGAAGGAAAACGCATATTAAAATAAAAATGTAAACGTGATTTATTTTTTAAATTTTACTTAAAACAATAAAATCATATGAATTGGATAAAGTTTTCGCGGATCGATATAATCATATTTATTTTTTCGGATATCTGTATCTATGTCTTCAGTAGCATGCTGAGTTCAGGACCCATTGCGGCATTGCGGTTTCCATTTTCCGAATGTCGATGCCGCATACATATAACATATATTACACTGATTACTTTACTTGTTTCACACCAGAATTTATGCTACTATAGCTCCGCACCCTTGTCATCTTTTGATATATTTTGATAGTTGCTAGCGTCGTCGACCGCTTTCTGAATTGATTGTGAACAGTGTGAACACTGTGAACGTACACTGAAGATGGAACACACAAAAGGAAATGTACTAACGCAATTAATTATGCGATTTAATTTAATTTACTGTACTCGTATGTAGGTTTGTTTTCTGATTATCTTAATCTAGGCAAACTTGAGCATTTTAAAATACAATATGTGTGTTAATGATCTTAGATTCCGAGTGAAACGATGAATCATGTATTGGTTTTATCATGATGTGTGCTTTTTTTGTGTCTGTGTACACCAGTGTTTCTCAACCGATGGTTCGCGAATCACCGGTGGTCCGTGGGTTTCTACATAGATTTTTTTCCCATCGCTATCTTTTTTTCGGCTTGTTCGTATTTTCAAAAAAAAAGCGAAAAAATTATGATTATACCTATATAAACAGCGATATAATTCACCGTTGTGTCTGTATCTCACGTGACCGTGGACGTGTAGTCTCACACAATCTAGAAGTTTCGTCCGTTCTATTTTTGTCTATTCTTGTAAGTTGGTGGTTTACTTATTAGGGAATTCCCGATAGGTCATGTTGGTATAAATATTCTAAAACACGTCCGAAGCACGGCGTATGTCTAACTTTATTTCAACAACTTTATAACATCGATTTATAAGCCACGCATTTCCAACGATCGAGTAATGAACGATGCCGTTTTAAATATGATATTTTTAACGAGTTAGCATGGCGCCATTAGTTTGGTATAGGAGCCGATAAGATTAAACTGTAATTCACATCGTTCTGAGGTGCCGTTAGCGAACAGTTTTCTCCTCGAATTATTCATGTTGTTTTTACTATACAAAACATGTGTACATCAAATGTTCTTACTGTTTTAAACAACAGATTGTAGACGGATTTTTTAATGGAACAAAAATAAGTAAAAAAAACTCACAACATCATATTATTATGATGGGATGACGTCATCTAAGCGGGGCGGTATAACATCCATTACAGACGGCCGTTTCCACGGAGAATATTACGTACCTTATACATATTGTATATTATAACTGCAGTTTAGTACCGCGCTGTGGCTGGGCGCGATCTGATTAACACAGACGTGTCGACGACAGAGTTGACGACCGAAAAGTGTTCAAACCACGACTTAAGAATATATTGCGTTAACGGAGTGACGACGAACATCTTATTGGACAGGTGTAATTATAATTCTGAACGTGTGACAACGCGTTCAGCCGGAAAGTCATCGTCACTGTGCGGCGTGCGCGTTATAGGTTTACTGCGTTTTGCCACTAAATAAAAACTATATCGAGACGACCGTTAGAATGTAAGGAATTTCGCGCGGACGTATAAAACGTATTCTTTTTTTTATTTTTTCTTTTCCATCTGACTCATTTCTTTTTTTCACGATGAAAACGTTTCGGACTGGACGAATTACGCGCGCAATATTGATCCCGAGGTTGTGTTATGTTGTGCATATATTACGCACGAATACAATATAAATATACATATATGGTCGCCCACGCGTCGGTTGATCCGTCCGTGATTAGCGAATGGGACCTCGGACAGGGAAGTCAATCGGAAGTGCGAACTGCCACGACGACGGCACGTCGTCTGCTCTAAATTATAATAATAGTATATACATATAAAGGCGAATGTATGTATGTGTGTTGGTCCTTTATGCGTTCCTACACTATTCATCTGATCGCCATGAAACTTTGCGAAGTTGTTGAGTACACTCCCACGAAGGATTTTGGCATGTATAAGCTTACCCGTCGCGCGTCTCGGAGATTATTTACAGTAAAACAATAATTTATCAAAATTGACTTAAAAATTATTTTAAGCGATAAAAAATATCGTATGTATGATGTTAAACGCAACAGTGCAAAATGACTTCATTAAGACTTCGATAAATAGCTGGTCGTGTACAGTTATCTTTATTGCATCGTAGTAATCCTCATTCGGTAAAAACATAATAGATACATTATAAGCTAATAAATATAGAAATTTAGTGTTAAACGGTTTTTCTTTTAGAAGAAATTTAAAATATTTTTATCAAATTTCCAGAAAATATTGTATGAAAGAAAAATTTCTTTTAAACATGAAAAATGCTAACAAAAAAAGTTTTAAAAATGTAAATAAAAGCAAGATTAAAAGTTTCATTTTTCAATTCTTTGATGTATGAAATGAACTTTGTGGAAAGCGTTGTTTCAAGACATTCAGGAAAAAATGCAATTTGCATTGAAATCCGCTCTTTATTTAGGTATATTACCAATGTGTTTTACAAATATATTTTGAGGCAGGTATTGCCACTAACTGTTGTAAATATTCGACCGATTATACTTTTGTATAACTTTTTATATTCATAGTCCCGTAAATATTAAATTGCACTTTGAAGAATAAAATGTATTTTCGTGCACTGCGCCTTTTTAAAAAAAAAACGTAATAAGCGAAAATGTGTTGTACCTATTTTAAGAATCAATTATGATTGATATTACTACGCTTGTAAATTTAACTAAAATATATGCACGAAGACAATAATATATTATTATTAATGATACGATATTATTTATGAACATCGTTATAATATTTTAATAATTGGTTCATAAAATGGTCATACAAAATATGTTTACAATATCCAACGTACCTACGACCTACCTACCTATTTAGACGAAAAAAATAGTATTACAATAATTATTTCCGTTCTCAAATATTTATATCAATTTAGGATATTCATACATTATAATATATTTTATAGGTTTATTCAAATTATTTATTGCAAATAATTGCATATTTTGACATTTTTACACTGCAAAATTACATCATATTTATTATTTAGCACCTTTTTAGTGCACATCATTTCGGTATCCTGCGCCTATAACTATGTAAATACGATTTTATTTAAGAATAATATATGGTATATATGCGCCACTTTTTTTTACCAAAATATTTTTATACAATAGTGAATATATTAAAATATCAAACAAAAATATTTAATTTATCATCAATTATTTTTCCTAAACGTTTTTATTTGGACATAATTTTGGTTATTGGTTGTTTAAATGCAATTTGGGTCTAAATAACATTTGTATGCCGATTAATTATAATAAAAAAGAGCTCGTGTGATTAAATAATTATTTTAAATAAAAATAAATAAATATGCGATTTATAACAAAATGTTATACCTTCTGAACAATATACAGCGCGATCTAATAACTACACAACGTTGTATATATAGCGTTTGTATGTGAAGAAATATTGTACAAACTGCGATCTCTAGCATGTATTTACAATTGCGGATACGTTCGTATATGCCACTATATCGTCTGGTAGATGTCGTACAAATATCTGATTTAAAATCAAGTTACTAAAAATCACTAAATTGTATTGAAAAGAAAACTTACATAGGATTGAATTTCATACAATATAACATACTAAAATAATGTATCTTTGTATAAACTACTTAATAATAGCTGCATACTACGGACACATACATTTTTATAAATTAAACGTACGACCATTGAATTCATAATAAACCATAATATTCAATGGCAGCCGGTAGATATCTAAAATATAATAAAAAAGTATTATGTACAAAAATGTAAAATCTAAATGCATATTGCATCATAGTATTATATCACCTAATATCCATAATACGAGTATATCAATAAAATATTGATTAGATCAAACCGTACCGGATTGGGTCGGACCCGATAAGACCGAATTGGAATTGATTGAAAACAAATGTAATTTCAATATCAACAATTAAGAAAATTATAGCAATTAAATACAAGTTTAAGGGAAATGGGATTCATGATTTATTAAATGGATTAAATCAAAATTCAATTTGTGCTGGTTTATTTAAAATAAATTATATTTTTATTATAGTTAAAATGATTGTGAAAACAAGTATAATTAAAATTAACAATGCTATTTATAGTTAAAATTAAAATTTTTTTTTTTATTTTATTTAAACTTTTTGATTAGAAATTATATACATATAAGTGTGTACTTTCAATTTATATTAATAAAATTGAAACATTTCATGAATAAAATGTTATACATAACAATAATCAAATAATACCAATACAATGCCGATCTGATCGGATTAGCAGCTTACCATTTTATAAATATTATTTAATTACAGAAATAAACTTATATTTTGATGTTTCAATTAAAAATAAGGATTATCATTATCGATTATGAAGTTATGATTAACATGTAAAATACTTTACTTCTTATTTATTAAGATAAACTATAAAATCATTTTTAAAAACAGTTACGGCTATCGGGCTATGTATATCGTTTTCCAATTTTCATTTTATTGCTGTAGTCGATTATATCGGTTGCAAACTACGCTCCATGTGAATAATCTAGATGGCTATAATTTTCATCTCGATGACAATTTTGTTGTTTTTATCAAGGTATAAAGTTTTTTATCAAGATACATTTAGACATTGCTCAACGCTATTAGGGGCCCTGCTACCGAATCAACGATTGAAACGATCGAACAAATTATAAATTTACAAATTATAGATATTAAAATTCAGAAGAAGCAAAAGCCATCATTCGGTGTCGGCGTTATGGAAATCCAAGCGAACATCCATTTTTATTTTTACACATTTTTTCGTCGACATTTGTTTTGGTTCCGTCCGTCAATAAAATCTCTCCGCGGACGCCGCGGTTAAAACAAAAACATAGAAATCCAAGGAAAAAACGGGGAACACAACAAAAAAATTGTGTGGACTGATAAGCTACCCGAGTCGTTATCACCACGTACGGGTTATCTCCGTTATCGCGTTTATGGTAATAATAATAATAACAACAACGTGAACAACGTCTAGGCGTCCCGCGTCCGTGGCGGTATGCGACTAGTGCTCTAGTGCGTGTGTCACCCGTTGCTCGCCGTGTAACGTATTATTATAATATTCTTCCACTCGCCGCGTCCGGTTTCCCCCCGCCCCGGTCCGCCTACCCGCAGCTTCCGTTATTCAACCGCAACGCGTCCGTGAGTCATTCCAGAAATAAACGCTCGGCGCACCCTCCGCACTGGCCCACACCTGCTGCATCATCGTCACTCGCACGCGCGTTCTCCAGCCGGTTCGACGACGCACGCCGCCAACTAGCCCAGGTCACCAACGCCGGAAAACTCGCCATTCTCGCCGTGATTTCGGTTACGATTCAGGTACCGGTGCACCGGATTCTGGATCTGGGACTACTTCGAGCGATCTCTGGTAATAATTTGTTGTTCTACTCTAATCGAATTGCACAGCTTCACCGAGCGACCACGGACGAGACGATGTGAACGACACGGGACTCGCACCGTAGTGAAAAAACGAACGGATCGTGTTGTAGCTGGTCACCGTACGAGAGCTATGTCGAATAACATACGTCTTCCCGATAATGCAACATGTACGTGCAGCGACTATTCGAGTGACGTTATCTTTACTCCGTGTGTACCTGCGTTTTCGTTTTAACCGTGTATGATTTCAGAATGGCTCTAAGGATTCGGCCGATTGTCATTATGAAGCGACCAAAACGGTGAGAAACATATTGAAAAAACAACTGCTCACGGCCGATTTGTTCCAGCAAACGTTTCTGTCCACCATTCTTTCTGCGTTGGACAACCACACTGGCAACAATAACAGTACGTCTTCGTCGTCATCACTTCCTAGTGGTATCTTTAACAATGTTTCTCTGATTGTTTTTCCTTGACCACAGGTGTTATCAATACTTGGCTAGATACGCTACTAGATTTTATAGAATTCTTACCTGTTGACTGCTTACAAGGAGAGGTAATGTATACTTTCTAAATACATTATTTTATGGTTCCTATTTAATATTTTAACATTATTTGTGGTTACAGATTTTACCGTTTGCAGTTGAAAAAAGTGATCTCTCCAAGACAGAATCATCGCGTTTGATTAGTTGTCGGATTTTCGGATCTCTTGCTTTAAAATTAAATGCATATATGTAAGCTATTACGTTCATACCAATGAATTATTAATTAATATTATCTGTTTTTATAGTATTAAACGTGAAATATGGCCATGTATTTTATCACTTTGTCAAGATGAAAGTGTTCTTGTAAGGAAAACTGTTTGCCAAGAGCTTAGTAAAGTCAGTTCATTCCTTAAAGATGATACTGACAACCCAAAAGACTGTATTTTGCTGCCTGCTATTGTGGACTTGGCCAATGATGCTGATTATAGTGTTAAAGTTGTTATGCTTGATGTGATAGTTGACATAATACCATGCTTTCCGAGGGAAACAATTGTCACTGTAGTTGTACCGATGGTTAAGAAAATAATTGACACAGATGTTAATAAAAGTAGTATTTTAGCAGTGGCCGTTGCCAAGAATTTTGGTATCATTTGTAAAGCTCTTAAAGGTTAGTGATTATTAACTTATTATAATAATTATTATTTTCTTAAATGCTTAATAAAATTATGTTAAAAGTATGTCCAAATATGAATTTTGCTGTTAATAGAAATTACATATTTGATTTCAATCAAAAAAGTAATAGTTTTTAATAGATAGACTCGAATTATTTAAATGCTGTTTATGAAAGAAAAAAATTTAAAAAAGCATGTATGATTTTAAACTTCTTTGAATACCAAAAGAAAATGACCGCAAGTTATCCCACAATAGGTAACAATTTGTAACTTTTATGTTATAACTTAAATGTATGTACAAGATAATTAAAAATATATTTTATCTAAATTGATTTTTTTTCCTTCAGTACTAGAAATAGGTTAATAACCTATACATTTGTAAGCCACATTAAATTACCACAATTATTTTTGTTTAAGTACTGTGTACTTAAAACACTAGTGAATATATATATATAGCATTCCTAAAATTAAACTCAAATGCGTTGAACTCTTAAGCTTTAATGATTTGATTAATACTTTATTTTATATTTGAATGCATTTTTTATTAACAAATAATGACATTAATCAATTAAAGAGGTCTGATTCATGTTGTTTAAAAGTATTAAGATAATAATTGTATAACTATTTTTTTCACATTAGACTAATATAAACTTTTTTTGGATTTCAGATTATCTAAACTTTGATGATGTTTCTTGGTTTGTAAATAAATACACAGATTTACTAAACATAGATCAACAATCTGAGTATATAATATGCAATAATGTATGTATAAATAATGTTTCCATGTGTATAGTTAAAATATTCATGTATTCTACTAATTAATTACAATTTATGTTTCTAAATAACATTTAACATATTGATTATTGTATGACGATTTCTTATATATTTCAATGAATTGAAACTTTATGATGAGGTCATATTATGTCTTAAATACTTATTTTCGAACTATTGATCTATCAGATATTTATCTTAAATTGTTCACAGTGTATCACTCTCCACTTCCATTTTATAGTCTTGTGCTTAAATTATTATTTTCATTACAAACAAATTTCTTGATATAATGTTTACTGACACTATTTTTTTAATATGCAATGATGAAAGAACTTAAATATATTTAATCTAGTACCCAATCATTAAATTGTGATTTATATTTTGATGTTATTGAGTGATATTTTTATTTTTGTACTCAACGATAGTGTTAGTTTATTATATTTAATAATAAAAAAGAAGTATTTCATGTTGATAATTCAATGTTATTCTTATTTTAGTTTAAAATAATGTTCTTACTATAGTTCAAGAATTATAATTTTGTTAAAATACTGAATGGGACAAATTTTCAAGATCTTTATATAACATAGAATGTCATAAATTGTAAAATACTTAGTTTTAATTACCAACTTATAATTATTTAACTAAGTTATGTTTTATTTAATAATCAGCCTAAAACAAAAGTTTTCCTTATTATGATACTTGGAACTGGCCTGGTTATAAGAAATAATAATATGATCTAACACATTACTAAATACGGAATTGTAAATTTCTATTGAATGATTAAATTGTGTTACAAATAATAATCTAAGTTTTATTATTATAAATTTAAAGATCTAGTTACTTATTTAATTGTTTACATTAATAGGATAATTCTATTTATGAAAAGCCATATTTGACGATTCAAATGTATTGCGCTATTAGCCTAACGGATATTGTACTTTTGAGTTCGTCAGAGAAGAGCAGCACGACATTGCTAATTTATTTGATCAATTATTTAATTGATTTGGTCACTGAAAATTATGTGGATATAAAAATAGCCTTAGTTGGTGTTATCAAAGAAGTAATTATTTTATATAAATAAAAATACATTTTTTCATGATTTCTTATTAGGTTTTTTTTCAGGTTTTAGTGACTCTAAATGATAAAGTTGTATTAATTTCCTCGGTTTTAATGAAATTGTTGTCAGAAAGAGATATTAGAGTTTTAAAAGTAATGATCCCCAATTTAAGCTTTATGATTACAAAAATGGTAAAAAAAAAACAGTTTTCAAAATTAATTTTATGTCATGATTTATTGTATACTTAAATTATATTTGTATTTTAAAGAAATACCAAGAACAAGTTTTGAAATCATTGATGCTTTTAGAAGAATATTTATGTGCCCAGTACAACTGGAGATTGTATACAGAATTCTTGCACCAGTTAATGGTGTTACCTACTTGTTATACATCTGACCAAGTATTTCGTGTGGGTAAAGTAATGCTTGATAGATTGGATTGTGTTAGTATATATATATATATATATATATTTATTAAATATTTATGTTAATTGTCTTGTATATACAATGTACAATATAAACCTTCTAATATATTTAATAGACATGTTTCTTTTCAGAGACAAAAACCAATCAAAGAAGCTGTATGCACATTGTTATTGACAATTTTACGTTACAATTTAGATGCTAATCAAAGAACCTTACTGCGGGAACACCTTATTGACTGTAATTATACTTATAACATTTTTTAGAGTAATTTATGATGAATTTAGTATTTTCCCTTTGTTAAACTTATTATTACATATTAAAATTGTACTTACAATAAAACATTTATGGCTTATGAGTTATGACCATACGTTAAAGTTACTCAAACACGACACCACTTCTATTTTATATTTATTTACATATAACTTAGAAAAGTTTTAATCACATACCTTTCTTTCTTTTTTTCTAGGTACAGTACAAAATCCAAGTTTTTACAAACGAACATTTTACATATTTATTTGTCAAGAAGCTTTGAATGTATTTTCAACTGCATATTTTAAAAAACATTTTTTTTTGGCTCTGTTAACACTAGCAGGTATGTAGTATATATATTAACACACAGGGGACCACTATATTTTCTTGAGATTGTATTTGAAAATGTTTTAATCCTCTGTGCATGTATTTATGTATATTATATTTAATTTATTATACATTTTTTCAGATGATAAGGTAGCAAATATTAGATACAGTTTATGTAATATCATGCCTAGTTTAGTTAATATATTTAAGATTTCGACTGAAAAATCTTTAGTTGATAAATTAATATGTACTATAAACAAACTTTTAATTGATGGTGACCGGACTGTTCTGGAACAATGTCCTCTCTTGGAGCACTGTAGTGCTTCTATTAATCATATAATGCAGGTAAATATACTTTAATACATTTTATTTGAATTAAGAATAACTTAAATATTTTGATATTTAATATAAATTTAACGTAAATAGACTATTAACTTAATATTTTTGAATTAATTACCTAAGTTATAATTTATTTGTTTAGTATTAAGTTTTTGATAGTATTTACATGTATGTAAATGTAAGTTACGAATAATATATGTTAATAGCATTTAGAAATAAAAATGTTTTATGTTATCTTTAGAGTAATACGTTTATGTCAGAGTATGCAGAAACTGATGAAGATATGATTAAATTCAGAGAAGAATCTTGTTTGTTACTTATGAAGCCATCTGAACGTATTAATTTAGACAACAGCGGTGTGTTCTTGAGAAGTTTGATTGAAGAAAAGATGTATACCAGTCAAATAGATGGTTGTAAGTTATGTGAATTAAAATTTCTATTTATTTTTATGCTCATATGGAGTTTTTTTTCAGGTTCAAGAGTATCAAATGAAGATGGTAAAATCTCTTTAGCTAGTAAGAAAGCATTGTAAGTCTATAAATATGAACTATTAAATATTATTTTGTCTTAAGTAATGGGACTAAAACATTATCTTATATTGCAAAACTCGTTTTATTTTTAATAATCGATCTAGTCTATTTAGCAAAATTAATTTTTCTATTAAATAGTGGCTGGAAAAAGTATGAATAATGTGTTATCATTATATTTATATTCCAGAAATACATTCAGCGTATTTGTAATTTTAAAATGTTTGTTGCGTACAATTTTTTTATTTTTAAACAGTTCTTAGGTATCTGAAATAAATTAATGTTCTCAGTAATTTGTGACCATAGAATATAAAGTATTGGTAAATAAAAATTATAATAAATAGTACTATATAACCTGAAAATAAGAATATACTTTAGGTATATCTAAAAATAAAAAAAAAAATAAAGCTTTAATAAACCAATAATAATTTAATATAATATGATTTCTTTGTATTTTTTATAGTAAATCATGAGCTAGACATACAATTAACTATATTGTAGTTCCCACTTAAGCATTCTTAATCAATTAAAACAGATGTCTATTAAAATTTCATAAACAATAATTATGTTATATTTTTAGTATGTTGGAGTCTGAGTTCATCAAGGACACTGGTGTTTCTATTAACAAAATGATGGAGCATTCATCAAAAATACCTACACCTGTGCATCAAACCCTTGTCGATGCAGAAAATAGTAAACCATCTAAAGATACAAAAATTTCCCATTTGCCAATAAAAAAAGATAGAAAAAATTTACCGGCATATCGATCACAAAATAGATATGACAGTAATGAACATGTTATAATTCGGACAACAAATATTGCTAAGAGAAATGCAAACTCTCGTGGAAAAAGACTTAGTGTACCTGTAATGTCTGGTATCAATGTTGACATCACAAAAGATGCAAATGGTAATCTTGTAAAGTTTGCTGCCAAAAGACCACAATCTTGCTATGTAGATAGCCATATTATTTTGTCGGAAAATAAAATTGAGAAATCATTATCTGATGAATCTTTGGAAAAAATTTCTAAGACCAAACCATTGAGTCGTCTTCCAATAAGGTATTTGAAATATACATATTTACTTGGGAAAAAATACTGTTTTTTTAATTTATTTATTTAATGATTTCAGAAAATCGCAAGGTAAATGAGGTACAGTTTTCCATTAGGTTAGAATTGAAACTATTGATCTTATGCCAAATTAAAATATTTTAACTGTGATAAATATTCAGTATACGCACCAAAAATAGAGAAATCAATTGTATTATTGTTGTTACAAATGTTTTAACTTTAAATGTATATTTATTTACATATCTTATGTTAAGTGTATGTATTTCAATGTTAAGTTTAACAATACCTTTTTACAGTATTTATAGATTTTTAGGAGTTAAATATTTTTATTAAACAAATTTAATGTTTTTATGGGAGTAGTTAAAGTTACTATTTAGATGCCTTAACAAAGTAAATGTTAAAGTATTTTACTCAATTAGTTTTACTTTTAAAAATATGTATTTAATTAAGTTGGTTTCTGTGCGAATTATTGATGTAACTCTAAAGTCTAAATGTTTAATTCATTTTGCTAAACACTGACAAGTACAAGTTTTTATTTCAAATGTTATTATTAACAGGTTAATAATATAAATATGTATAATACATAAACCATCTAAAAACACCTATACCTTTAATGGATTTTTTCCAGTTTCATCTTTTAATTTTATGAAGTATGACTAAAAGCTAACTTAACATTTTCAATCATGCCTTTGCACCCTTTAAAAAATTTATTTCATTTTTAGATTAAGAATTGAAATACATTATGTGTCCGTGTAGTTGACTCTAAAAGGACATCACAACACTTAAAAAAAGTTTTCTAAGATTTCATGCAAGTTTAATATGGTGTAGGTCTCATGCTACAACTTTAATTATTAAAGAGATACAACTGTTTAAAAGTATATGTGTGACATCATAGATCTGAAGTGCAAATGTCAACTCATTATCTAGTTGAATAATGATTTTTTCAACTTCCGATTTTTATTTAAACATTCTTCATTATTTTGACTACAATATTAAGCATTAGACTTAACATTTAAAAAAGAAAAGTGTAGTGAAGTCATTTAATGTTTATTTCAATACTTTTAATTTATGAAACGTAATTAAGCGTATTATTACGTTACTGCTCTAGACCCTTCTATTAGGTACCATTGATATTGATTAAAAGACTATTCTCAATAAGTGTTTGAACTACTCCCATTGTGTTTTTATTTTTATAACCTATATATGATAAGTGCAATTATTTACTGTATAAATATATACTAGTATTGTATGTTTAAATTGAAGTAGTAATCGGTAATTAACCAAATGTCTGTAGTTGTATATTTGTAGTCAAACCATGGCTCTTGTTAGTATTATAGAGATTTAGAAAGTGTTGTTATAATATATTTATTAAAAAATTATTTAAATTGTTTTTTATCTACCAATTTACCTTTAATCATAAACTATGGTAAAACTGTAAAAGGTTATGTGTTGTTCAATTGTTGATAAATAGGCCTTGGTATTTATTTGAATATTATTGAAATCATCAAAGAAGTAGATTTGAATGCGGCAAGCCCCGTAATTTTGTAAGTTCGTGCTTATAAATAATATAATTCACAGGATCAATTGGGAATTTTGGGAATCCCAAAAGAAGACTTAAGAGAAGATGGTGCCATGACTTAAACACTTAATCGCAAAAAAAAAATAAAAAAAAAATCTAACAGTAATTAAATCAAGGTAAAGTGTAGCCGCTGGGTTCTTCTTTTATCACGCGATTCATGTCATACTTAATTTAGCTCATATTCTTATTGTTAAAAATTAATTTATAGATTGTATATATTCTAATTAAAAAATGAAAAAAAAAACCGGATCAATTTTTTAAAAAAAAATTTTTAAGAACGGAAATAATAATAAACAAATATTTTTATCACAATCTAGTGTACTGCATATAAGTTTTTATTAAAAACAATCTTTTAAACGTAAGAAAAAATAATTTATTTTATAAAAAATCATAACCGCATGGAGAAAAAAATATGTAATATGTAATCAAAGTATTTGAATCAACCGAGTAGCTGATGCGACACATCGTGCAACTTCTATGAAATCGGAAATAGACGATAAACGCATCGTAATTCGTATTAGAAAACAGAGCAAGAGGTAGGTACCACACTACCACCCTACTTACTACTATACTGCCGTCCTAAGTAAAAACGCCGTATATCGAAAAAAAATAATGAGATAATACCGTGTACTACATTTAATATTATAGTTTTACAAGTTTTTCCTAAGCAAAAATGCCGTAACTATGATTATTTATCCAGAAATGTATGTTTATAAAAAAACAATATTTCCGTAATTGTAATAAAATATAATCGGCGCTTAGTTTGCTTAGAAAGATTATCGTATTATTTTTTTCAAATACGGCGTTTTTACTTAGCACTTCCACATAATCTAAATTTACGGCATTGTTATTTAGGAAACTGATTGCGATTGAGCCGTATCTTATATATTTAATTTAAAATTACTCATAATATTTGGAATTTCGCTGTCGTACATCGTACACATTATATTTCGTTCAGTTATCGACATTGATTATAGGATAAATTATCGATAACACCTTGTGAATATCTTTACGTACAGTAAATACGTACAGTTATTTTTGCAATGGATACAGAAAATATTGTATATGATTATGACCCAAACATTGCATTGACAAAATTACAGAAGACACGACCTGATGTAAACTTTCAGTATTGGAATAAGACTTGGAAAGAACATAGAATTTTTATATTGTGTACGTTTCAATGCGTGGATGTTAAAACACGTAAAAATAAAGAACTTACTAACCGTAAAAATACTTTAAATTTTTATATTACTGATGACCGAGGCAATAAAATACAAGTATGCAAACCCTTTTTTTTAACCACCTTAGGCTTTAAAAAAACAAATGATAGAGTTCTAGACGTATTAAGACATTATCCCTATGGTCAAGTAGAGGCTCATGATGATTTTCGTGGCAATAAACCGTCTAAAAAATATTTACATTAACATTTTATAGAAAACCTTATCGAGTCGTTTAACCAGACTATATCACACTATCGGCGTGAGCACGCGCCAAATATTCGATATTTACCGAATGACATCACAGTTAAGCCTTAATGCTTAATACGCTAATGCATCAACTGTTTTTAGAAAATTATCCTGAACCTCAATATACAATTTCATATGATTATTATAGAAATCAAGGTTCTAAAAAAATAAATCGTTTACTGTACTCGGGCATGAAGAGTGTGAGGTATGTGAAAGCTTAAAAATTCATGAACACTCAAAAGATAATTTAGTTGACGATTGTGAAATTTGCCAAACATACTCTGTACATAACAAAAAAACTGATGTTGCAAGAGCTCTGTATCAAGAGCATACCAAAAAAGAACTTGATGAAAAATCTATTTATGTTACAGTAGATCTCCAAATCTCCAAAAATGTATTATGTTGCCACGTGTTAATACATTTAAAAAAGTTTTATTTACTGAAAGATTAGTTGCTTACAATGTAAGCTTTGTGTCTATCGGGGGAAATAAACATTTTTTTCCATTTGCTTGCGTATGGCATGAAGGTATTTGTGGGCGAAAAAAAAAGACCTGGTCAGTACATTTTTTTCGTTTTTCGTGCACTATCGCAATGCCCAAAAGTTGACAATTTGGCTGGATAACAGCAGCAGTCAAAATAAGAACTGGTGTTTATTGTCATTTTTAGTTTACATAGTTAACTCAAGTGTTATTTGTGCCCAAGAAATTATTTTTAATTATTTTGAAGCCGTGCACACATTTATGTCAGCCGATAGTTTTCACCATCAAGTGGAACTATCTTTAAAACATTAGAAAAAACCTATGATTTTGAAGATTTTGCTAATGCAGTAGGAGCGGCTAATAAAGGAAATACCTACCTACATTCGTCGAAAAGTCGGGAAGTTTTATTTTTTTTATTTTCGCGACCGTCACTCCATCGAAAGAGGATGCGGACGAGAAGAAAAAAAGAGAAATCAATTTTAAAAAGTGCTTCGGACATAAATCATTCCGTGACGGCGTTCGTATTTTTTCGTCGTCGTCCTATAAGCCCGAACGGCTTTTCGCGGTGGTTGGGCACTTTTTTTCGACACACATCGGTTAGGTCTGCCGCCACCGATCGGTTGTCGCTCGTGCAACGCGTATTATAAATGCGTATTAGGTATTATAAGGTAGAGACACACTATTCACACGCCACGTGTTAACACGCCTTTACACGCCACGCCGTGGTAATACGTGTTATATGGTACTGTGCACATTATATACAACGCGAGGGATAACACGTACAATAAAATAAGTAAAATTTATACTTACGTAGATAAGTAATATAAATTTCAGTATCGTTTTGTTTCTCAAACAAATTAAACTGAGCAGTAATTATTATTTACGTAATAATGTATAGTTCAAGTTCATCATCTGATAGTGATTGGGAAGAGGAGGTAGAAGGAATGGCTGTGGCAATATGTCTTTTAAATAAGACCAATAGCAGTCGTAGATTTTGGGTTCATCCTATTAATATGGAAAGAAATGACAAAGGAGTATTTATGACCTTATTTCCACATTTGATGAATGATCCTGAAAAGTTTCATCAATATTTCCGAATGTCATATGAAAAATTCAATGATTTACACAATTTGATAAAAGACGAAATAAAAAAAGAGAACACTCAGTTTCGTGCAGCAATTCCAACCGAACAAAGATTGGCTGTATGCTTGAGGTAAGCAAATAAATACAGTATTAATAAATTAACTTTTACACTTTAATATTAAAAATGATAATTATTTAAATTATATTGATAAGACAAATAAAAATTAACAAATGGACCTTTTAAAGTAAACTAAAATAAATGTAAACAGCCTGTTTGATTTCAAAATGTTACTAACAAATAAAAAACATAATTTTATTTATAAGGGCTCGTACTGATTTTGGGAACTTTCTTCGGAAATAAACCCACGATTACAATGAGTCGTTGAAGAAGACCAGCTGCCCTCACTAAGTTCTTCATGTAAACTCGAACTCGGAGGTTGAAGAAATTCAGGCCAGTTTTGAATGCTTTGATCTTTCGAAAGTATTGGTTGGTTTGATCTTAGTTGTCCTTGATGTGTTCCCAAATATTGTTGAACAGATGCTTCTAGCTCCGACAAATAAGCCAACTCCGTTTCTGAAACCTTATTACATACATCCATACGAAGCTTAGCTTCTTTACATCTAGGTAGACGCTTCGCTATCTTAGCCATACTTAAATAAAACATATCAACTTCATCATGACGTGCAGCAGATAACTTTTTTTCATGCCTCTCTCTTCTCATAGATGCATTTTCTTGCATTATTTGCACCATATCACCTGTGTAATCCGTTTTTTTTCTTTTTGTCGACAATTCCCTCTCACGTACAAAACTATGATTAATTTCAGTGTCCGGCTTTGATATTATATCTATTTGTGATTCTGTGGTTAGATTATGAGAATTACTTAATGTATCAGATGAATCAGAATTAAGTTTTGAACTCTGAGCTTCATTGTGAGTTTCTAAATTACTTTGCATACTGAAAATAAATTATATTTGATACACTTAATAATGGTTAAGTATTAAGTATTTAAAGTTAATTTGAAGTACGTGAGAAATATCGAGAATATTTTTTATCATCTGAGGGTGCAGTACCATGGCAGTACGAAATGGTCCGAAGGGGAAGAATTAACGTTTAAGCTAAGTTTACGAAACATACTATGTTTAATGTCTACATATGCATGCATTAAAATGTAGTAAAATGAATTTATAATAATTAATAAGTATGTAATAACATTTATAGTTTTTTTTATTTACAATATTATATTTTAAATATTATTCATTGTACATGCACAAAATATGTTTAAAAACTCACATACTTACTAAAACCCTATTCGACTTGAGCAATGTTTCCACGAGTTGCGTACAAAAAAAAGCGTATGCTCAATTTTTTGATTTAATAATTTAACCTCCTAGAAACCTTGATTCGATCTTTTAAAAAGTTTTACCTGACATTTGTAAATCTATTCCAATATCTTCCCAAGCTTCTTTCCGAACGTTTTGGTCTTTATAGTCCGAAGAAAAAACATCATACAAAGATTTATGAGTACGTACACATTCAATTAAATTTTCTTCGTTGTACGAAGACATCTTAAAATTCACAAATTTGTGAGGGAGAATAAAATATAAATCAGTGAAATATCTTAATTTACTTAAATCAGCGGGAATGACAAATTACAAACGATGTAATTCACTTTGTTGCTCATCACACGTCACACGTTTTTCAAAATTGTTTGAAACGCGAGGCGTGGAATTGAGTGGGAATGCGTTGCGTGTTATTAATATGATCACAAAACCGATAATTATTTAAAAATAAATGGGTTGACACGTGATTTAAAACTCGAGGCGTGTTAACGCGTGGTGTGTAAAGGCGTGTTAACACGTGGCGTGTGAATAGTGTGTCTCTACCTTAAAGGTACACTTGTATATTATCACCCGCGTTAGAGCGTCGTACCAACCGGCCGTGGCCCGCGAAGGCCGTAATAGGGGCTGTAACAGAGATAATGATGTATAACGCAATAATAAACAGTAACCACGTATCGACGCGCGTCGTGATACACGGCCGGGGGATGAAATGAAAAATAATAATAATAATAATAATAATATTACAGGGTCGTGCGAGTGCATAGATTTATAACGTCGCGTGCGCGTCGACGAGGAGCTCCGACGTGCGATGATGGACCGGTGCCAAATCTCGCGTACCGAAAGAGGCGGCGGCGGCGGTGACATGCAAAACGTACGAGCGGCGGCGCGCGCGATTCCTTCCATCTGTAAGGCGCCGATAACGTCGCGCGTTTTCGACCGAGTTGCCGCGGCGGCCCGCGTACGCGAGCTTTCACGCGGCGGCGGTGAATAATGGTCGCGCGCGCGTACGTGTAATAATATTATTTTCGCACTTCTCCCCGCCGCCGCCACGTACCGCGGTAATATCATGTCACGCCCCAACGGGTAAATAGTATTACGGCGTCGGGAGAAGAAAAATTATTTCTGCGGCTACGAAAGAAAAAAAAATGAATATGAAAAAATAGGTAAAAGGAAAAAATAAAAAACTGCGCGCGTTACTGTTGCAACACACATTGATATTTATGTATACGTGAGCTTTACACGTATGTTCACGGTGTACCGCGTATTCGACTTCGCGCGCCTATTATGTACCAACGCGCCCGTGCAACCCTTTTTTCTCGCATATTTTTTGGCACGCTCGCACTTATTTTCTTTTCTTTTTCGTACACGCGGTGGTACGTATGGAAATCACTTTGCCGCCCCGCGCGGTAACGTTCGTGTTGCGCGTAGGGTAAATCATCGATTTTTTTTTAATCTCAGATTCTTTAACCCCATCCGTTTTTACGCGCACGTTCGACTGTGCCTATAGATTATAAGATCAACGGTTTTCCACGTTTTCGTTCACATGTGTACAGAAAAGTTTTTACCAACGATGATTAGAAAGAAAATACAAATTGCACTTCAACGAAGGTTATACGCGATAAACCGTAGAATTTAAAAAGAATTCTAGAAAAAGGATGCAAAATACTTGGTTGAAAACTTTTACACGACATCAGTTTCGCGACGCAGAAACTTACAAACAATATCGGTATCACACTGTCGCGGAAAACAATGTTTACCAAAGTATATAGGTATTGTTATGTCAAGTTAAATATGATATTATGTGGAAAACGTATTTGGTTTCCATGGTGTTGTCGGCCGTATTTTTAAATAGCTGAATTAAATATACTAAAGTAGTGTGGTTATCGGTTGAAACGTATTCGAATACATTAAAAAATACATAAGTACCGGGTGTACAAATATTTAATAAAATGGGAATTGGATTTAAAATTATGTTTTTTTTCTTTTGTAAACCTTATTTCGGTTAATGGAACGAGTTCAAACAGTATTTCATGCAACATTTTATTGCATCAATATTTCAATATTAAAATAATCCAAATCAGAGGTGTCCGACCAATTGGAAGGAGTGGGTCACATTATGTGAGTAGAAATTGTCGTGGGCAATATATATTTTTGTAATAATACATTTTACTTATAATTTTACCACAGAGAATAGTCAGTAAAAATATTTTTACAATATTACAGTTATTTAAAATTAAAAGAAGAAAATAATTTTAAAATAACAATAACACATTCCTTCTAAAATCTAAACTGTTCAATAAATTTAAATTTTAAATTTTATTTCGTTTTTAATAGTATGTTGTTTTATATTATTAGTAAATAATAATAATTATCTTCTCAAAAAGTGTGTAGTTTTTAAATTGAAGTAAGGTCCGCATTAAAATTTACTGTGGGCCACGGGTTGGACAACCCTGCTCTAAATTTTAAACTACGGTAATTTTCACAATAAATTATGTTCTACATGTAGAGTTGAAGAGATATAATAGAAAAAAATCGAGTGCATTGTATACGCCTTGTACATTTTTCGTTGCACGGTGAAATGTATATTATGTCATCTATATAGCTAGCAAACGGCGATATTTCAAATCAAAGAATCATGAACAGAGGTCGGAATAATAATATTATTTTGCTTAAATATATGTTTGTCTATTCATTCGGGTGGGGATTCGAAAACTGCAGCGAAACCAGTACCTTATTTTTTTTTTTTTTGGATATCCGAGAATATTTTTAGCTAAAATAATATTTCGTAAATAGTAGGTACACCGAATATTACAGAATATTATATCGATTAATTATGTTCACGCCTCCGCGGTAATATCGATTGTACCACCGTTTTGCAGACAAGCTATCGGTGCCTGTCGTTGTGCCGATAGTAATTTTATTTAGTTTTAGTTCATATTATATTTAGTTGCTCATTGTGTTATTCGTCTGTAGTCACGTGATTTTTCATAATACCGAAAACACCGTCAAGCAAATTAATACATTTAAATAAAAATGTTACGCGCTGACGTGGATGTTTCTTATACATTCTTATCGCTGTTGGTGTATTCTTAAAATGTTGTCCGAAACGTCACGCCGGATATTGGTCACGCACTCGTAGCTGTCAACCAAATCGTTGGGGAAACGGTTCATTTTACTGGCTCGCGTTGCGTGTAAGACGTAATATCAATAGTAGATCTGGGATACTCTTTCGTTGTTACAACAGCTGATTACACACAACTTATTGTTTTTTATCAAGTGTGTAACAAACGCATAATAAAGTCACAGATATCGCGATTTGTAGAAACATCTTTATACAATGATATAAGCTCTAAAGCGTAAGTAGAATACTTCAAAACAATTACAGTTCTAATCCAAATCTACGCTGAGAAAAAAAAAATGTGAATCATTTTTTCGAAGATTTACGTTCGAGTTGTATTGCCGCTAATGTACCGTAGTAAAAATTGCAAAATCCACAGTTTCACCTATTTTTTACTAGAAAAAAATACCGAAAAATGCATACATCCGATGACAATTTGTTAAACAAAAACTATCTTTCACGCATTGTTATGCGATCATGACTATTATGTCAATGTATAATTCGAATTAATTTTCCGAGAATTTATATTATATTTTAATATTATTTTACTACACATATACGTATGAATATTAAGCCCAACTTTTAATGAATAAAACATAAATAGCCCAAACAATACAAACCGTGTGCAAATGAAAATGTACACATTTTTATTTTAATATTTTATATTTGTTCTGTTTTGTATAATTTATATTTGTTTTATTTGGATTCTGTTGTATTCAAATATTTAATAGGATTAAGGTGATTTTTACTCCAGGTGGCCACTTTATTTTTTTTTATAAAATTCCAAAATTATAAGATGTATATTGTATATGTATTTAATAAAACTGAATTGAAGTTGTAACAATACATATTTAATTTTCGATGATAGGAAATACAAAATTCTAATCAATGAGTTATAATATAGGGTTTAACCTGGAATAAAAACAGAATTTTTTTCAAACCATAGATATACCTATAGTTATCATTGCTACTCTACGTGCATAATGATCGGATTAAGGTCAAGTGGGCTCGACACGTTTTTCGGAAAAGAAATGTATTGGTGTATAATGTGATTACATTTAATATTGCGTGACAACCACAACCATAGCAAAGTATTAGGTTTTTATTACACGATGATAACCTATATACCTATGTATACATGATTGTATTCGCTCCATCCTATTGTTTAATGTTTTAATTTTATCCCATGCATCTGAACACTGTCACCCCATCAACACCGCAAAAATCACACTTGAATTGAAGGGGTGCAGCACCAGGGCCATTAATGACGAGACATTTTTTCAAATCTCTACACCATGTGAAAATCCCCGTACTACCTATTGCACTCTCGAGTGTAAACTATTACGCGTTAACAAATTTATATTGCACAGTTAATGACAGATTCTACAAACCAATGTATACGCGTATTCATAAGTGTATATACGTTTTAACCAAGGTTGCAAACATTCTGTGTGCGAGCAGCATCAGTTTTCTTCACGTCGACGTCGCGTAATATTAAACTATAACAGCACCGCACATAAGTTTATTTATATTTTAATAATATAATGTTTATGCCATTCTATATTATAATCTAAAATTATACAGTTTTTACGTTGAGATGTACTTGTATTATTATATTATACATGTTGAAACCGAAATTCAATTAATCTGTCATGTTTATTTGGATCTTAATGCCTTAAATTACGTCACGTCGTCACCGACGTATTTGGCTTTTATTGTACTCATTTGTAAATTGTATATTCACTTAAAATATCAAATATATGTTATGAAATGACAATTATTTTACAAAACAATTAATTTTCATAAAGTTGAATAAATCTAAATATAATTACTATGATAACTCATTTTTAATTCTTGAGTTTATTTAAACTTGTAAACAAGATTGGTAACGAAAAGGAAATAAATAGTATATAATCTTTAGCTGAATTATATTTTAAATACTGCTCATGCATTTATGCATTATTATATTATACGATTAACCAACTAACTATTTAATATTTATGCTGTGCGCCAGCAACGCTACCTGGGCCAAATTCTATTCATAGTTGTTTTCCATTTTCACTATATGCATGTATTTATTTATTATTCGGATTCTGAAGAAGCAATCAATGGATCAGGTTTTAATACAATATTATACGTATTTCAACAGTTCTAAACACATTTATTTCTATCGATAAAATAAAAACATTTAAACATAAGATCTTTTTCTTAGACACTATTCATTTACTTGTAATATCCCTATGACACTTTATTTACGTGTACCAACAATCAATCTGCGTTAATCCTAAAGTATTTTTATTCTATATTATTCGTTATTTACATTTTAAGTTTAATAATGCATTATAAAAATATCAAAGAGAAAAATAACGATGTAGATATTATATTATTTATGTAATTTGTACTTTGTAATTTATATAAATGTCCTTTGTCAATTAGTATTATATTAATATACATTAAATTGACTATAATAAGTTACTATAACTGTCTCATAGATTGATTCATAAGAAAAGAGTTAGCTTTTATAAAAACTTATCTTAAATGACACCTATTAAAATAACTAATTGCACATTTACCTTAGTATATTTTTATTTTGTATACTCTCCCATTTGTTTAACCTTTGTGTATTTTAATATGTTGTGTAGTATAATAAATATGTGTAGTAAAATAAAATTACTATTTAGCCTATAATAAATATAACAACATAACTATAACTACATAATATAATATAATAAAACAACATTACTTTTTTAAGTGATTTTTTTTACAATCATAAATGAAATAACTCACATTCATGTAGTGTACTACATGTATTGATGCTATGCGATTAACTAAAAATAAAATTAACCCATTAAAAATTATTGCTACATAAGCGGTATGAACTACCATATTGGTTTAGAAATTACTTATTTTTACATTAAATGCATTTCAAATCATACTTCGATAGTTTCATACACTTACAAAATAAACTTTTCTATAATAAAATATGAATAGTGTATTGAAATTAGTAATTATTTTTCATTCTTATAAATTATAATTATGATGTGCATAATATCCTTTATCGTCTGAAGTGTATAACTGCTTGCAGCAGTTACATTTGGAACAATATCGAGTTTTCGGTGGAAAATGGCTACGATGATCGTTTCTATAATACGGTTTTTCAATAAGATTTTAATAAGAATAATTTGTGTTAAGCCCCGAATTTAAATTGTTCGCACCTATATTGACTGTAATCACAATATGTCTCGTCTGAAATCCATTCGCAAGTCGCCTAGGTATAGAAATACATACATTACGCGTGCAAATAATTAGCTTATATTAGTTAGTTTGGTTAGTTTAGTATTTATTTATATCTATGTTTGCGGAACGGACTGACAGACTGCACAGTTTTTGACGCTTTGTCGACATTTTTTTCGATAAAGGTTCGAATACATTTAACCAGAGCATAATACTACGAAATCAATACCAAAATGCGTGCGCGTAGAACGTAATCCGTGTAATATATCATAATATGTTATTTAATATATAAATCTTTTTCATCAAACAATGCGCGTAGGCCAATAAAATCGCTTAAATCCGCAGACGACGCGTACGGCACAATAATCTCGTTTTTTATTATTATTTCGATACGGTTCAAAACCCAAACCGTTAAAAAATGGGCCACCCCCCTGCAAATCGGATGCGTTTTAATTGACACGTATACAGCGCGGAGGCGGCGGCGGCGGCGGTGACGGCGTATATGATTGCTCATGGGTCAACCGATTAATCCGCCATCATATTTACGTACTATACGGTGTCGCGAGCCAGTTTCGGTGTGTTTTACCGCAAGTTTCCCGCTCC
The DNA here is from genome assembly GCA_949715065.1 of Periphyllus acericola. Lineage (NCBI taxonomy): Eukaryota > Metazoa > Arthropoda > Insecta > Hemiptera > Aphididae > Periphyllus > Periphyllus acericola. The sequence continues at coordinate 15,170,438 of OX454265.1, forward strand.
ATTCATTCCCGCTGCCCTCGTGCGTATTATTGTTATTTCCGATAAACGGTGTTAAATCTACAACATAATGCGATGGACCAGATGTTCTACGCGATAATAACTGGGAATTCGTCTCGGCCTTTGCGCGAACACGAGCCATAGCTAAAAGGTTTTTGTGCGTGCGCGCGCGCGTTTTTTTATTTCGAAAACGGAATAATATCGTACACTTGGAGATGGATCGGCCGCACCTCGTGTACACGCAATCGCACGGTTCTTTCGGACGCGTATAATTTGGCGGGAACCGCAGCTGCGTCGCCGCGGACCGAATGCGGACGTGGGGTTTTGTCCGAAAACGAGCTCCGGCCGCACGTAATATAGTACGCTTTGTACTGTATGTACATAATATTATTTTGTTTGAATTATTCAAAAGCGTTGCGAGAAGCTTTCGCGGATTTCCGCGTAGAACACACGGAAGTAAAAGGGAAACAAAAAACACCTGTCATTGTATCGTACCATTATACTGCGCGCTAATAATAATTGTTTCGAAAATAATGAGAACAACAGTATCGATTACCGGGTGCACTTCCACGTTGGCAAATTCAAATAGGTGTAATTTTTTATCGAATATTTTTTTTTTTCTTCAAATATCACCACCATCCAATGTTCATTGCAGTAGGTTAGCAGTTAAAATATTGTATTTATTGACTTTTCGTAAACGGTAATAATTGTCATCGTACCTAACCGTTAAAAAGTACAATGCGGTTTTCGTACGTGTTTCATTCGAGCCGTATTATTGCAGTGCCTAATACCCAAACGCACACAATCCGTTTGTGTATAAAAATTGTTAAAAAGAAAAGAAAAAAAAAAGATTAACAGTTATTGATCATTTTAAATGGGCATATATTATTATAAAGACAATTGCCAAGTTGAACACTTGAGTTCTACTTACATGGTGGTCCATTATAATAATCGAAGACAAAAGCCGTACAAATGTAGATTATTTCTATTTTCTAAATAAAATATGGTGTTTTTTTTTATATAAACTCTTTTTACACATGAACGATTTGTATTAAATTTCTTTTTTCTTATAGTTCGGAATAATTAGTTCGAAATCGTCCGGTGTATATTTAAGCAGTAACGGAGATATTAGAAATAGTTAAACAGTAATGTTTTTTTGAGCCTCAGACTTGATACATATAACCTAGACTTATAATATTATGATTGTACACTTGGCTGTTCACTTTTGATACGTGCTTAAAAGTGAGTAAGTACTATTGGCTTTTAGACTCAAGTTGTTGTTTTATTTTTGTACATATCGCTGTACATATAATATATAATATATGTACGCTGCGCTTAACGTATCTGCAACGGTGTATATATATATATATGCAAATATTACATACAATATATATACATTTTTATGATGTGTTGTGGCTGTATATTATAGCTAGGGCTAGGAACTTGTTGCAGTTAGCATGTTTATCAATAATCATTTAAAAAAAAGTTGATTAATTCAATAGAAATTTGTTTCATAACGCACAAGGAGATTAAGGCAACTTTTTTTTACTTAACATATTTAGATATTTTTACCTAGCGAGTGCATATTTTGTTGAATTTTTATTTTTAGTACATTTTCACACATATTTCACACATTGTTGTATAATGTTTTATACGCATTTTCTAGAAATTGGAAAAAAATTGATTTAAATGATTATCAAATTGAAAATAAATAAATAATTAATTAAATCATAAGCATAAATGATATGCATTTATATTTGAGATTTTAGTTTTGTTTAAAGGCAAGCTTAAAAAAAGAAGAAATATAAAATAGTAAAACTATGATAATTTAATTTCAAATTTTTGGTTTTTTTATAGCATATTAAGCATCTTTGGATATTTTAGTGAAATTGATACATTTTTAGAGGATATATGCATGCATTTTTTTTAGGTTTTTTAGTGCATCGTTTCTCAACCGCTTTTATTCACGTTTCCCCTGACCTCTCACCATTACTTTACGTACTCCCGTTAATTTTTCTATTTTTACTTAAAATTTGTATAATATATTATTTTAATATACAAGTATTGTGTACACTTGTAAAATATAACATAATTAACAAATCATTTCAAATACATCACATTTTACTTATTCCGTCAATACCCATTTTTTTCGCGTACCCCCAGTCCCTTGCCCAAACCAGTAGGTTGTTATACTTTAGAATTAGGCATCACTTTATAATGATCACCCGTATTGTTTCCGCTTCAGATTTATAATTGAAACCCTATAACACAGAAACATATTATATTATAATGCGTATGATAGAGGATATTATGTTCGCTTAAGTATGCCGGTCTGTTTGAAACAATGACAACAATTATTCATTCAAGTACTTAACGAATACAATATAAACCTTCATCAGATACGAATTTCGCGTTTGGGGTTGAAACTAAATCATTGTCGTCGCTACAAATACTTGGCACGTATTCATTTTGACGAGCGTAATCAAATTCGTTTTTGTTGTACACACTGGGAAAATATCGCAAAACTATCATAATCGCGTTATGTAATTTAAATATAAATACTTATTCTATTGTTGAAAATAATAGCTCAATCACCGTCTTTGTACTCATTTTTCTATAGATCAACATTTTAAAACTTATTAAGCAATAAAACATTGTGTTTCTTTATTATAATTATAATATTAAATCACATAAGAATATAAAAAAAATTGCTTTGATTATCATGAATCATGATATTTAAATAAAATTTGATCTAATATTTTATACTGTAATACTTGTATATTACCTATTATATTATTAATACCTATTTTGATAGTGATTTTTTTTTTTATTTCGGAAGTTGTTATTTTCACCTATCGTAAAAGTAGCTGTGTGCTTTATTAATAAGTCTCTTTTTTTCAATTTTATTACTAACCTCTTACATAAAATATTTTCACTTTTCCAACAATTATAATATGATATTTATTATAGAATGTGTATTGTAGAAGGGTGATTTATTTTTAATTTTTATATTTTAGTTTTATTTCGAAAAATGAAAAATAAAATCAAGTACACTCATTTAAGAAATTCTTGAACATTTTAAGCCATCAATTTTTTTGATTTTTGGCTCTGCACTAAAATTTGAAAAAAAACGAAAAAAATATATTGTAATACATTTAATACTGGTTCGTTTTGAAGTTAACAAAATGACTGCTATCGCCTATCATAACTTTACTAAAAGTGTTCAAAGCACTTCAGTGGGCACTCATAGTATATATAATACCTGGTACATTTTACAAATTAATACAAATATAAAATCTGCCTTAATGTAACTGTGATTAAGAAAGTGGTTATGTTGGCAGCAATTTTTAATACGCTGCATGTGTGGTCGTTATAGTCTATTTCATTGATATTTCTATTTAATAATCAAACTGGTTCAACCGGCAACGATAATTATTACCCTAAATGATTTTAGCGAAATATTTTGATAAACGTGTACGTTAATTAGACAGATTGGACAATTAATACAAATTGTTTTATTGTTTGCCGTATTTTTTCTTTTTCGACCGAATTCACTTAAAAACTACACGATACATAAGCATTTAACATTTTATTGAGTGTTCTTCGAATTGTAAGTTGTAATTATTGAATTTCAACCTACAAGTCTTTACAGCCTTGTATATGTCATTTATGTAAGTACTTATGTACAGTTCTGTTTGACATTATATCATATAGATGTACCACTATTAATTTCTATTTCATGTTTTGTTACTACTATGGAGTCCCTGTGTCCCACGAAGTACCTATTTTATATAAAAAAATAAAAATATACGTGAAACTGTATACTAATTTTAAATATTTTAGTACAAGGATACCTATATATTTATTGTTAACACGAATACTTTTTATTTAGTTGTTAATTAACATTATATGCGTTTACCACGTGGTTATACGTACAGCATTCAAGTTTATTAGAAAACAAGCACACTTGAAATTGAACACCAATTAATATTTTTAATGCACACGTTAGGTATTTGAATATTTAAATATTCTACAACGAAACAATTTGAAATAAATTATTTTAGTTTATAATAATTTTAGTACCTATACGTGTAGGAAGTCATTATATATATTCGTACATATATTACCAATATCGTACGTTTATTTTTATCACAATTATCTATAAATGCATTTTTGTATGATTGAAAAAATGTTTTGAAAATGTTTTCTAAATTATCTTTATTTTTATACCCATTTGTACAATTATAATAATATTTTTAAAGTACTAATCACATTTCCGACCATGTACAATTCATCATAAAATATGATTTAAATAAAATTCTCAAAAAAACAATTTACAATATCGAGTTGGTCGATCAAACTGGTTTCAACTGTTATTTATTTAAATTCTGGACTACAAAATTAAACTTTTATAATAATATTAGTTACTCGATCGTATTAGAGGACTCGCTATATAATTATGTGGGTAGTGTATTTTTAACTGTACGATGATTATTATGAAAGAAAACAATTACGTTGTGACATTTGTTCTGTTTGGCCACCGTATAAACTATAAACGGTTTAATTTCTAGACGTAGGGTAATATTTCAGTATACATTATTATATAACATATATCAAGCTTATTAACTTAATAGAATGTTTGTTGGACGTATTACGTTTGATGTTGTACAGATATTTTGTTAGTTATATGTATATATTTTAAAGTAGGTATCCGTCGGAATTTTAAATAGTGTTGATTAAAATTCGAAGCACATTTAAAGTCGTTAATAATAATTATTATTTATATGAAAACGTGATAATTATTTTTTAGTAGGTCTTCACTGTATGGTTTTGATCAAATTATGAGATTAGAAGTCGCAGGAGGCTATACGGACATAACGAACCAACAATATCTACAAGTCTTGCGTTAATTTGGTAAGTGTTCACCATTTAAAAGCAATTTTATAAGATCGATAAATTCCTCAAAAATATTGTATATAACCACAATATATAAATTAACTGCATACGAAAATAAAAATGTATCTATGACTCGTACACGATAATAATATATGATATTATTAGTATTGTTACGGATATCGGATGTGTATCAAAGTCGTATATTATAATACAATATAACAATTATATAATCGCTACTGACTTTTAGCCTTTGGATAGGTGTACTGTGTACATATATCGTACATACGTGTTATAATAATTATTGTTATACCTACATAACTACTGTGAACGGGTGGATTTACGTAAACAAAAGGTGGTTTATAATGTTATTTGAGGGGGTAGCATACGCAGGGGTGTGTAGTCGTTTTTCCGCAGTAACCGAGTTATATGTATATACACGTTGTTTTGATTACGAAATGAAAATCCGTGGTTGCCTTCCCGTTACTACTCTTGCCCGCCTATACCCCTCGACTGATAACAATACGTCTTTGGCCCGTCGTGTGTGTGTGTGTGTGTGTGTGTGTGTGTGTGTGTGTGTGTGTGTGTGTGTGTATTGTGTATCAATTAATTAAATCTGATCTGCTCGGCTTATTAGCCGATTATATTATGCGGTTACGGGAAACCGGGTTTTTATTTTACTCCATATTTTTTTTCCGGCTGTATATATTTTTTGTTAACGGCCAAACTGCCGTAATGCATCACGAACGAATAACTCGAATATAATAAATATTATACAGCTGGTATACGTACTACTATAAACGCGCGCCACGGCTCGTGTTATAATATGTGTCCAATAATGTTCCCGTAAAATTTAACGATCCATACAAACACAGTGCATCTATATCTATATAGTTGTATAATATTATTGCTATTATTTTTTATCGAAATACGATTTTGGTATATACAGTTCTGTTTCAACGGGCCGGCCCCGGGCGTAGATCCTAATATAATAATCGCCTCCGCGTGTCCAAATTATAGGGTTATGCGTGCACATAACCGCAGCAACAATAACAATAATCGATGGATCGGTCGGTCGGGCGGTCGGTCGGTCGGTCGCCTACAAATAATCGCCGCAAAACGTTCGGTTATCTTACCATTAGTAATAATAATAATATTGCAGTCGTCCGCGCGTGCGTACAGGTGCACTTAGACGGATGACAATTTAAGTCGCATTTGTTGATTTATTATTTTTTCTATTAATAGGTATACTTTAAAAATATACGAACAAGAGGAAAACACCGTGATTTTTTTTATCGGTATAGATATTTTTTTAACATTTTTTTTTACTTAGCTCATCGTCAGGAACTGACTGCGATGAAGACTGATGCGCGCATGATACCTTCAGCATACGTAGTTTCGCTCGAGCACTGTAATCGTGGTGAGCCGATACGGTCTACGTGAAAAAATAAATACGTATGTACGTGTACCCAAAGGCGCGCGCAGACTTAAATTTCCGGGCGAGCCTGGAACAACAATTACGCTGCCCCGATACTTTGACCATGCGTTCGTGCCCCTTATTTTTTTTTTTTTAATACACGAACATATATGATCTAATTGTAAATTGAAGACTGTGAAATATTTTATGATATAAAGTATAGGCACGTAAAATCATGTACATACAACATTTACATGTTGTATTCGTGGACATGTATTTTTGACGTTCAAATATAAATAAAAATGTACTTTTTTTTTATACATTTTTATAATAAGACATTCCTAACATATAAGGCTATCGAAATCTGTGGATAATGAGTAATATTAATTTTTGACTATTTTAACATGATAATAATTATAAGTAGTAATAATAGCGATATTAACAATAATGTAACAATAGTAATGAGTTAGGTTGATCGGACATATAGACAATAATAATAGTGTAGAATGTAGATGAAGAATTTAAATTGCATGTAGTTTACGAGCATAATATTTACTTAAGAATAATTAACGAATAACGTCTTTGAGGTGGTGGGCGTATGTGCAGGTTGAAGTGTAGTGATCCAGTTGATTCGTGGAGTGAACTATGGAAATTTGCAACAAAAGGGCACTTATATGATCTTGAATTTTAATGATTTGGAGGTCTTTATGTAGATTTTCGTTACGTACGAACCATGGTGCGTTTGTTATTTTACTCTTAGTATTTTGTTTTGGAAAATTTGTATTTTTTTTAAGCGTGTAAAAATGTATTTAAATCATATGACATAAGTATAAATGAAATCATGTACATCTTATACGTATTCATATATTTATGTAATTACGTGTGTATATTCAATATTGTGATATTTGTGATACACACACTATCGTCACTAAAAAAATGTCCATGATCTCTACGAACGTAATATTATTTTACAAAAATATGAACGTACACATTTAGCTATGGCCCTAAAATATTTCCGGTCAAGCTTTTTCTCGACTTGTGAGGCCTGTGAGCCGCTCGCCTAGGTACGGTACTATACCTATACACACCTGCAGTGGCGAATGTATAACGTGGAAGAAGAAAAAGTGTTTAAATAAACGACCACGACAAACACTGCATGTTATGGTGAATTAACGCGATGAAAAATTAAAAGAAAAATACCGAGTAGCGCGTGACAAATTTAAATGAAAATAACATCGCCTATACATACCAATTCGTGTACACGGTGTGTACGTCAACAGTCTATCAATGATTACCGCCACCATTGAGTATAATAAATAATAATTTGGTCACCGCTTGTTGATACAACTGAATTACGCCCGCTGCAGTGTAATTGTTTCTAATTTCTGTCCTAATTTCCGTATTATATACTTTGGTTTAGTTTGGCTGTCTATAGAAATAATCAAATGTCATATTTTTTTGTTTTCCATTCACTAAAAGAGTACGCATACAAAATTATGGTAATCATGGTCAACGAATTCCGTTTACTAACCAATCAACGCGATAACTGTACATCTATATGCAGTTTTTTTTGTCCCCGCACGTTTCGAAATATTCACGTTTTCCATCGTATGCACGAATAATATAAAAAACTAGCGAAACATTTAATATTACTATACACGTGCAGTGCTCAATATTTATGTGGATTTGTATTTTAATGGACCACCGCTAAGTCATTTGAAAATCGGAACGAGACCGATCTGACAGTGGCGCGACGACAGCACGTCTGTATAGCGACTTATGCTGTAGCCTTTTACGGTTTTTGCGGGAGACTTTCATCAGACCTGTCAAATAATATTCACAATATCACCCCGCGTGGACTTGCCGCATAGATGCGAGAGGAGAGACAGGATAGTGGTTTGGATTTTTTATATTTATTTATTTTTTTTTTTAAATATTTAATGCGCCCCACGGAGGATAATGTCAAACGGTGGCCGTAGACGACGCCGATTCATCATTTGCCGACGAAAGAATCTTTTTATATAACGCCACGTCCTCTTGTCTGCACCGTTTCAATATGATGCAAATTTCCAATGTGAATCGCATGACACGCGTGCTACAATGGTTTGAATGACAGCGGGGATATCGAGTGAATACGGCGAGATATTCAATTTTTTTTTTCATTTTTTTTTTCTACTCGTTCGTGACGCTTCAAAATGTACAAGACACTCGTGTATATATAGGCACGTATTTCGAGCACCCTCCTCACCAAGTTCCACGAGGTTTTGCTGCAGTAAATAATCAGTTTCGAACTAGCAAAAAATTATAACAATACTGATGATCATAATAATAAATAAATAACTATACGCGCGAACGATACATTTTATTATTATTATTATTATTATTATTATTATTATTATTATTATTAGTATTATTATTATTATTATTATGCTCGAATATAATAGATAGTTTTTATTTTTACATTTTTTCTAAATGATCGGTAAAAATATATGTATACAAGTAAATTATTAAATCAAGTGGATGCTTATAACGTGATATTATTATTCACAGGTCAAAATATCTTCTTTTTTTACAATTTTTCTTTGATGACCTATAGGTACTAGTATTTTTTCATTATTGATTTCGGTCATAATCATTAATCTAAAAAACCATTATAACTCGGATTTATGAAGGTAACAATAACAATATTTATAGAAATCGAAAATAATAGATTTAACCTGCATTATTGGTTAGAGTTCCATCTGTCTTTACGGTCGGAGACATTTTAGATTCTAAGCGTTTTATTTATAATAATATATTAAAGTTGCAATGTCCTGTATAAATACTATATAGTAGTTGAATAATAGTGAATAATCTATTTTCACAGGTTAATAATATATTTCTTATCAGTTTTACTTGAATATTATATACTATTGTATCAAATCACCGATTAAAAACATTTTTATTGGTTGAAGCATTTATACTCTAAACGTAGAACATATGCATGAGATATTTGAAATGGTTTGAACTCTCTCATTAGCAAGAACATTTGTCATCTGTAAATATCTTTGACAAATGGTGAATACATTTCGTCCCTTATAAAATGTTTCTTACCGACTTAAACGTATAAGCTCGTTGAATCTATTTTCAATAAAAATGTGTGCACAGTATTATTTTACAGTATTTTATATATTTTTTTGAAGACTCTTGCAAAGTACCAGCTATAAAATTTACAGAAAATACATTTTCCATGCAATAAAACGTGTACAGTGTATGAATATACACATACGCATATAACTATATAAATTATAAGTGTAGAAAAATGCGCGTAACCAGCGACGGGGCTGTGTTATGATTATTTTATACGTACATGCGCGCTCACTAGTTTTGCACGAGTTCTAAAGCAAACTAAACGCGGTTTTTGAATTATTTAATTATAGCCTACAGTTTTTGTAGAATGCTTTTATAGACTACAACTTGGTAATGCGTTATCAATCATTTCTACCTGTTAGTTTTAAACATTACGCCCTAGGCCAGTATTGTGTTATTATCGACATTTCCAGTCTATACAGATTTTTATTACCCTCCGAGAACGTTTAATCGGTAAACCGATTTACGTGTAAAAAAATACCACCATATTTGGCTTGGACCTTATAGATAGCTTAGACATCCGTTACGCGTATATATATAGAAATCGTGTCAATTATCTTCCAAGTCTCGAAGCATTCGTTTCCATTATATTCATATAACATTCGTATTATATAGCATAGAATCAGCATAAGGTGCAGCTAAGAAATCGTATGATTAATTATTCCTACTCCGGTACGACGGGTATAAATGTAAATATTATTATAAAATTATATTATACTATTTCGTTTTTATTGTACACTGTTCAATCATACATAATTACGGTTTATCATATTGTTATTATATTTCCATGATATTTTTTCTATTTAACTTTTAACTTGCGATGTGTAAGAAGTCACAATAATTATTAGTCGATAAACATTTACAATAACCAACAACTGTAGTATATAATGATCTCCATAATAGGTAAAAGAGGTAACACATCACTATAAATTTACATTTAATCATTTGCATTCATTGAAACTTAATACTTTATAATATGCTAAACAATAATAATTGAGACCGCGCTATTTCCACATTATTCATATAATCATATATAGAAATGAGATTAATCTTACTGACGTTATATTTTAATATTAATTATAAACACATATTATAAGTAACGAGTTGTATAAGAAAATGTTAAATGTGTCAACGAAATGCGTTCTAATAAAAATGAAAAGTTGGAAACGGATTCTTCGTTAAATTCAACCGATTACAACATATAACAACATTATAATGCACCATATTACATATATTATTATCCACCGAACTTTAGACACAATCGGTTTAATGATCAATGGGGAGAAGAATATTTGTTTTTTTTATTTTTTGATTTACCAAACACTCGGATTTTAGACATATTTTATTATTGTTTTCAAGTGGATTTGGAAAGAAACTTCAGTTTCGTGGTTCAAGCCTAACAATCATAACACTATAACAACGCGTATGAAATATAATATATTCTGAATCTTTAGTGTATTGTTCCGTATTCGTGAAATGCATTTTTTTTAATACCACTCGTTCAAAGATGGTAAGCGGATAATATTGTATAAAACTTAATATATACGTACACGGGGTGTCCCACCGAGGATTTACCCATTGCGATATCTCCTGAGATAATGAAGATGATTTCATATTTTAATTGAATTGTGTTAAAAAAGTTAAAACAAATAACTTTTTATTTTGTTATTTTTAAAAAAATTGAAGATAGCAATTTTATTTAAGGTTTTTTTCTGAACACTTTAAAGTTTCAAAGTTGTATTTTCATTCACCTGATGATCTTTATTCATTTTTTCATTTTTTATAAAAACTGTGTGCCAAACAAAACTTATCATAGACGAAATAATATCAAACCACTAAATTATTAAATAAAACACAATTTTTCTGGAAACTAAAAAAATCATTATAAATCATCAGGTTAGTGAAAATAAAATGTTGAAAAGTCAAAATTGTCAGAAAAATAATCTCTATAAGTTGATTATCTTAAAATTTGTAGAAACATAATTAAATAATAATTATTTTTTAATTTTCTTACAAACACATTCGATTCAATTAAAATATTATGTATTTGTAGTTCGTATCTGTGCCAGTCTTGTAAAAAAAGAAGAATTTGGATATCTTAATTATTTAAGGAGAAATCCCAATGGGTAAATCCTCGGTGGAATACTCTGTATACATAGTAAACGCTTTCACCACCGACGAATGATCGACTATATAGGAACATCATTTTGCACTAGAATTAAGCGTTTCGTTAGCAATTGTTTTGATATTAAGTAGGTACCTACTATATCGAATAAATCGGTTTATCCGTCCGATTGCACAAGAACACCGCCGTCGCATGTGATTACTGTTTAAAAGTAAATTACAAAATAAAATTATTTTTCGAGTACCCCGTTTAATTTTATTGTAAAATTGAGCCGCTTACTCGCTTGCACTTAATGTTTATCTTTCTTGCGTATTTTGTCATTAAATAACGCAGAAAATCATCATCTATACTTTATAGCAATGCCGAGAATGAAATTCATTCAGGCCACAAAGCACTGATTTTTTTCCAATTAGATTTAAAAATAATTTTCTCTTGCTCTAGTCCAATAACCAATTTATATATTTCTCAATGCCTACAGATGTAAATTGATTTTATTTAATCTACATAAAATATGAAATTTATTGACATTTTATTACATCATTATTGGTAGTTGTTTCTTTTTTTAATAAAAATAAAGTAAAAACGTTTTATTGATACATTGTACACAAATCAGTGGCGTGTCTAGCATAAATTATTTGATTAGGGTTGTTTGATTTCGATTTAGTAGCAGTTTTTGTCCATTGTCAAGGCACTAAGAGGTCATTTAAAAGTAAACGATACTGTACTGATTCTGTATGCAAGCATTATAATAGTATAAAACTTCGTGGTAATAAATTTGAAATCAACTATGATAATGTCAATTGTTAGTTATAAAAAGTTACAAAAAAAAAATGTACTCTGAAAAATCTTTCAATTTATTAACACAAGGTAAAACTATTTATTTTCATTTTATCAATCGGTTGTGGGATAAAACCTGATATAAAGTTCTTCTCGTCATATTGGTATCAGAATATCAAAACATCTATCGCACCTATTGTGTTTGATCTCATATCTAAACAGTTCCTTCGAAAAAATTTTGATTTAGATTTGCTGCAAAATTGTTCACAAATAAATGAAAAAAAATCTCCAATTCGTTTCAGTCGATATCTAAAAAAGACCGTAAAATGGTTAGACATGGGCACGTTGTATTGTCAATATCTACCGGGGAAACGTGCTACCGATAAAAATGTATAAAAATTGTTGTACTGCGCCGACTTTCCTGCAGCACACCGGCCTCTCCGCCCCTGTCTGCCTACAACCCTCTTTTGTTTCTTCTTTCTTAAGTACGCACTACGCTTGTGTGTATACGAGTATATATTGACATAGGAGCGTAAAAACGGTCGTGATAAGAAATGATCATAACACGGTATGATTGCTCAATAAAGTGTTTTGGGGAAGAGGGATGAACAAATAAAAATAGAGGGGCACCGTGTGGAGGAAAAATGAAAGAGAGCGTTTTCAATTTATTATACACCGTATATACTGAAATAATAATACTCAAAGGCACAAGTAACGCGTTATATTGTCGCTAAGTCGATGATACTTATTTTGATAGTCTGTGCTTTACGAAGATATACACGCGTGTATTTTTTTCCCTCAGAGCTATATATTCTCCCGGGACACAAACGAACGCACCGCGCGTACACACGTTCGCACGCGTATTTATATGTACGTTTATGTTTTTTTATCGCTCCATGACTTCCCGTTCTCTTGGTAAACAGCCATAAGTTATACACTCTCCACAGACTTTACACGTTTTCCGTATTAGCCCCGGTGCGGTATCGATTACGTTTTTATTGGTAACCGTATAACCGCGTATTCGTCCGACAGAGTATTTATATATATACTCTTATACATTATCCATAAGGGACGGGGTGGAAACTAAAAAAATAAAAATCCAAACGAGCACTTTATCGACTCTCAAAACAATTATTTCGACTAAATCCTCGGCTAACGCGTATTCAAAGTGCGCGTGTGATATGTATAGTTAATCCACATCGCAAATGAAAAACGTACAGTGAACCTACTCTGTCCGTATGTAATACACGATAATATGTAAACAACACATAAATAGGTATATACATTATATTAGGCACATAATATATACGTACCGAGTGCATAATCGGTATACAAATAGATTATTTGTGTTTAATATAACCATTAAAACATGCTTGTCTTATAAATATTTTACTGTAAGAAATATGCGAATCCTTTGTAGTAAAAATTAAAATGTACACCATTTCACGAGATTAACGGTGTACAATTTGCATATTATAATAATAAAAGGTGTGCGTAACATTTTTTTTTTCTTTTATCTTATACGGTGATGATTAATTTACTCGTTATGTACAATTTCTAAACAATGCGCGGCGACTGTATGTCGAAAGTTTTTTTATTAGTTTTGAAAACATGCGTTACTCTTATTTATGCACCATGAGAGTATTTTTTAGATGAAAGTAGCTAATACGCTGTATACAAATATTATATTATTATTATTATACAAGCATTGTGTTAATATAAATTCGTCTAAAATGTTTACTTAATTAAATAATTCTATGACATTATATTCTCAAGTCAATTTGGGATTTAGTTTGCGCTGTTATACATAGTAGGAAATGAATAATTTCGTTTTGTATCTATATTTCAAAGGCCAAGTTTAACGCGTTTGAAGTTAATTTTACTTTACGATTAAACACGTGCTGTTGCTATGTAATTACAAATACGAAGTATAGCCTGTTTTTGGTAAAGTTATGGTTGTAGTGTAGGTACATACACCTAACTATAATTCATTAAAACGCATTGTGCGCCGCTGATCTCGTTCTAAATTGAAAATCCAGTTAAATTATCCGAAGTTCACGGTAGTAAACAAGTTGGGGTCGTTCGTAAATAACATATGTTAAGTCATGTAATGAAATTACCAAAATATTTCAACCACGCGATGTTATATATTATATTATACGTGTTCTTTAACTATCATTCGAGTTATATTCTATACAATTAATTTGTACTATATTTAGTGCAGACTTAAATACTTCACGTATGTATTATATAGGTAATAGTAACAGACGAATATAAAGCAATGACGATAGGGTAAGTGAAACAAGTTTATTAATTGCAACAAAAAAAAACTTTATATGTATATTATTCAATTTGGGTGATCGAATTTCGTATCTTGATTTGGAAAGGAATAAAAATAGTTTCTGATGCGGCTTTGCGTTCGGGTTTAATAATGTGTTTATATTTTGTTCATAATTTATAGACATTTAGAAATATGTTTACGATTTTCTTCATAAACAACAACATATTATAAGGAATAATATAGGTATGTTTCGTTCTTGTCGTATTCAAAAAAATAATATTAGACTTTTATATATTATTGTTATTATTATATAGGTACATAAAAACGTTGAAAAAATTAATATTTGTTGGTTACTGCACTTATACAATAGGTAGCAGCTGTCGTTAGTCTCTATATATATAATATCGCGATTGCTGTGTAGTAGTATAATTACATTTTTTTTTTAACTTTATTATTATTGTTTTTATTATACAACCGTTCTACCATTTTCCCTTCAAATTATCCTTGTACTTTATTAAATTAAATTTATATTGCTCCATTTCTTACGGTTTCTATAGTGATGCATATCGGACATCGTCATAATGATAATATTACCTCATAAGTTCTCTGTTCTACGTAGTATAGGTAAAGTGATCGGTTATATTCAGCTATACTTACTCATTTTCCAGCCTCGTCTTAAAACGTTTCAGCGCGATTTACGCACCTATACTTGTCGGTGTTACTCAAATGATTAATTGCTGCATATTGAGTACTTTTATTTTTATTAAGAATTTATAACGGTGTTTTTATCCGTAAAAAATGTGACCTTTTTAACCTATTACTGTTTACATCGTGCCAATATAATCTATCGGTAATATAATTATAAACGTTTCGCAATTAACTGCAAGCTTATGCATAAGACATGATTGAACGTAACTCTTTTTCAGTAAATTCAAGAATAAAAATAAAACTAAGCCGGTCAATAAATATATTATCTTCTGGTTATAATATGTTCTCCTAGAATACAAGTCAGTCGTTATAATTATACTATACAACATTTATTGTTGGCTTATTATATCAGTATAATTTAATGTTTGGTCTCTATAATATTAAAAGTTACTTGTATATAGTTTGTTGGGTATATACTACACGTACTGTCATAATAAGCAAACGCAATTCAAATGTTAGATTTCACTAATCATCGAAGAATAATATTAATTTTAATAAAATATACTCGAGTACACTTGTGCTGAAGTTCACCATTTTTTTCCTTTCTGAAATAATAACACTATAAAAAAAATAACAGAAAATAAATTTAAATTACTATTGCAGCAACATCATATTTTGAATAGGCTAACGCTGCGGCGAGGGAGGGGTCGGGGGTTCAAAGTATATATGTAACTATTCGTCACGAGCTATTTAACTTTGTTTGGTTAGAAAACAAAACTGATGTATCAAAATTATAATATTATCTTCGTTTTTACTGCCCACCGTAACACTTTGGTCAAACAGCGCGTAATATAATAAAATTTCACAATGCACGGTAATCTAATATTGTATTATAATAATATATTGTATTATAATGCTCATCATATGCGCGGGCAACGTGATCAAAAAACGTAATGTTACAACGGACAATTATTACAATACATCTAGTGTGGATCCGATAGCATTATCGTTGTGTGTCCCAATCCACGTGCATTATATAGTATACATATATAATTATTTTTGTGTATAAATAATATACAAGCACTTGCACGGTGCGTTAATCAAACAAATTGGCCGAATTTGGATTGTTGGGCATGTGAACAACATTCGAAATTGTATTTAATAGCCAAGTGAGGATACGAATATTCATAAAAAAAATAAAATATACTAGCGTGCACGTTCGTACACATAAATATGTAAATTTGACGTTATTACCCCGCAAAAAAAAGCGCTGCGGTGCTTTTACCGGACGGCTCACGGCCAACGATCGTGTTTTAACGGATTTTTAACCAATAATTATTATTGATCCATCGAATATTTTATGTTTTCCGTTTGTGGTCCGTTCGCATTCATCGGAAAAAAATAAAACATGTTTAAATGTTTTTATAAAATAATACGAAATCGAATAATAGCTACGGACACAAGCTGCCGCTGCAGCAGTTATATATAATGACCATAACATTCTGTGACGTATCAAGGATTCGGTGTATAGATAATATAATATAAATCAATGTATATAATATAATATCATGTATGTGCACTGTGTAGTATGTATATATTAAGAGTACATGTATTTATATGGGCCCGGAATGCATGTCGATCCAATAAATGGGCGAATACATATTTTTACTGTTTATCAACCGATAGATAATGTTATGATGATTCGTGAATTATATGCAAATGCGAAAAAACAGCAAATTATATACACTCATAGAATAATCGTTTTGACAATTTTTCTATGGCCATTTTTTGATGAATCGGACAGATCAATAGATCAAAGAATTATTTGATTTTTTTGGTGTAGGTAAACGGTAGAATCTACCGGGAAGATATTGTGTAAATATTATTATGATCACGCAGTCGTTTAAAAGTCAAATATTTATGAAAACTGGCCAACAACTTTACTGAATAGTATTTTTATATTTCGCTTATATTATTAGAACCGAAGCTATATTATGTGTGTTCAACATTTTTCAACAAAGTGTTATAAATTTTATTATTTTTTGCTTCTAAATAATTTAAAAATAAAATAATTCTTTTTCGTTGAATTTTACTAAAATTGTGCAATGCAAATTACTCTATAGAGGTTTTGTAAATAAAGTATTTATTCCAGCTACCTATATAATTATAAACTAGTAAAATAAATATAACATTTTACAGATTCTGTTAATAGCTTAATAAATTGCTCGAAATGTAAAAGTTTTAAACTGTAATATTGAAAATGCTCAACAACTATATTTTTTTGTTGAATAATTTGAGTAATTAATTAAATTAAAATATTTAATAATAATTAATAGCAACAACAATAATAAGTATTCATGAATGGTCACGAACGATTTAAATATACTGTATATTTTACTAAGAATATTTATTTTTGCTGTCGTACAAATCCGGTGGGGGGAAGGGTGAATCGTCGAAATTCCACTTCATAAAAATTCCTATATTATTATAAGTGTAGGTACATGATTTTCGGCGCAACAGTAGGTAGGTATAAGTTGTACATGTAGATTGTAAATTGTTCGTTGCCGTTCGACAGAATCTTGATGGTAACAGTAGACATGTATACATTGACGAACCACGCCTTCCTTTAATTGTTATTAGAATCGCATGATAAAATATGTAAAACTTAAAAAAAAAATTACACGGATCCTATGAACGAATTATAATTTACTTAGTATAATATCTAATAAAAATAATAAGTACTCTCCAGTCGTGTTTTAAAGCCAGCTTCATTATACATTTCTACACACTTATATATAGCTACCTACTCACGATTCATTATATTTGCCATTTTTTCTCGCAGTTCATTCTTCATTCTTAACTCAGACGTACAAAGAAATGATAATACGCGCGCGTACATTGTTTACCCGCGCGTATACATTGTGTTTAAATAATAGTATTTATGAATAATAATGGATGTACATACATTATTTATGTATTTGAAACAGCCGGTTCATTCCGTGAAATCAGGCGTTTGGACATTATTTTTCAAATATATTCCATTGTCTCGCTTGGTTTTAGAGTAAAAATTTCGGCTGCGTGCAGTGGTATCGCAAACCATTAGTTTATAGTATAACACAATGTAGGTATAGCTGTATTATTAATATCGTTGACAAAATATTTACAAAAATATTATGCAGACACTTTTGAAATGTTTACTTGTACACGCGGCTGTGTATTCAGAGTTGAAAAAAAAATAATTATTTTACTTGATTAAACGTGGTGTTGCGTAAACAACGTCGCGTTTGTACGAAACACCCGTGGCTTACATTATACTGCGAAATATACATTTTCCATTGTTTTTCTTACCGCGGCTTAAAATAATTCGTCTACACGGTGGCGGCGGGGTAACCGTTTATAATTTGATGAATTGCTTTAAAACTACAAGTGAATACGTGAATATATTAAACGCGCGCTTTCGTTAAAAACTCGTCCCGAATTTAAGCCAAATAAAATATCAATACAGGTTAAGAATATAATATATTGTACATAATATTATATTTTCAGGCGAAGGATCACCGCCGTTACCACCGTCTTGCCCACCGTGTTATATGTATACAGGTACAAGGATGTTATTTATAGGGGACGAGCTATTTACCGACAAGGTAGCGTCATTCCGAACTGTTTATTTATGATAATTGCATAATGTATATTTTTAGTTTTTGCCCGTTATTTCAACCCGAATTTTCCACGTTGAGTGGTTATAAAATTAACAAAAATATACCAATGGACCTTATATAAAACACGGTTTTTCGTTGTTGGCTACCAATTATACAAATCTATAATAACACGACGAATAAGGAAATGGTATATTTCTTACATTTGTCACAATTAGTGTAGAACAGTAAAACCATTAATTTTTTATCGTTAAAATCAACGTTAGTGCTCAGTGGTTACGCGCACACTGTATGTTGACTGTACACACTATTTTAAGCGAAGAATAATAAATAACAATTGTTAATTCAATGTGTTTACACCGTGTGACGTGCATGGATTCGTCGTAATATAGTATTTCACGAGAAAGCAATTTGGATACTGTGGGTGCGAGAATTCGTTTAGTGACAAAAACTATAATAATTATTCTTCGCACTTGATGACGTACATATTGTTAGGTTTTTCGTCTATAAACCGACAGCAGAAGAATAACAATAATAATAAAAAAAAGAAGTTTTCAGGGGTGAAAAAAGGGTCGTAAAATCGGTTAGCAGGGAGACGATGGTGGAAGATAAGTGCTTGCACGTTCTCCACGGGCTTGAAAAAGTTGGACGAGGGTAGAGTCGCAAAGTCGGATAATGGCCAAAAAATTGCGCTAAACGTCGTCATCATCACCACCGCCGCCGCCTTCGTGGTATGTGTGTATAACGTAATGGGTAAAAAGCCAACGTCCACGGTTTCATTTTTTTTTTTTATTCCATTCCGATCCCAACACCCTTCTCCACATTTAATTACAAACCTAAGGTCTCTTATCGCTGTTTTATTATTTTTTGCTATTATTATATGTTTCCCTTGGAGTTTTCGCGAGGGTGTCGTATGCAATACATTTTCACGTCGTCATACATTTTTATGTCGACCACAAAGCACACAATAGAATGCCGTGGTGGTAAAATCAATTTGCGCGCGTGTGTGTGTGTGTGTGTGTGTGTGTAAAATATATTTTCCCGAGAAACGATTAATTAATCAATTTTGGATTATTATATTTTATTTTTTCGGTCATTGAAATATTTTACAATTGTTTTTTTACACTCCAAGCTTAAGGAACATAACATTATATTATTATGTTTTTATCACGTCTCTTGCCTTTGTCTGTAATTATCGTACACGATTCTTGATATTTCAAAATCACCGCACTGTCTTGTATTATATAGTTAACACTGATGCTGCAGGTTCATTATAATAACCGCCAAAAAATAAAAACGAAAACGTTTTTCTTATCTTTGTAATTATGATTGAAGTTAAATTACGGTGGTGCTGGTATGGAGCTTATAATAATATCTTAATGCGCTATTCGTGTTGGGACTTTCACATGCATATTATGTATATTCTATACCTATATGTGTGCTTCGTAATTGTTAATATTGTTCTGTGTTCACCTGAATTTACCATGAAGTCATTGTGTAACTGTTATTCGCAAAGATTTAATTTAGGGACCAAGTGAATTCACATTATGTTGCTCATTGACGATATAGCGATCACTGCAAAATGTTTATATCAGTAGTAAATAATTAAAAAAATTAAAAATTCTTATAAATCGTGATGTACCTACATTTATTTTAGAATATTCATATATTATATATATATGGGCTAAAAATTATCAGGTCTGTGCATACTATTCTTTACTTTATTATATTAGTTAAATGTATATATTTATAACAAAATGCCATAATATTATTTATATATTTTAGGTATCATCATCAAGCACTTTTAAGATATTTTTCTTGAAGGTGGTCTTTTTATTACTTCCTATCAATTGTCTGGAAGGAAGTAAAGCTGTCCTAAGAAATAGGGTACTAAACTATTAAACGTATAGTAAACAATTTATTTACTTCAATAATTATGCCAATTTCTTTGATATCTGCTTATTTGTGCTATGGTATACTAATACGTTATATTATGGAGACTAGCCAAACGTGTATAGCTTACTCATAAAACGATTCGTTTACGATCTGTAAAAAAGAAGTAATAAAATCGTTTATGTATAACTCATACATTTACACGCTTAAAGAAGTCATTGAGCGTTAAGATGATAAAAACCAATTAAATAAGATGAATATTATTTTATATTTTTATAAACATCAATAAACATTATGAAAAACAGTTAAATATTATAATTAAAGTTAATATGCTCGTATACTTGAAAATTTTGAACTGTATAAAAATTATTTGCATTTTTATAAATTCACACTTTTGTACGGATTAGAATATTAGACGAAGTAGTCGATAAAATTATTTTTAATAGGTAAGGAAAGTTCTATGATATGATATTTATCACAGTTAGGCACTTGGAAAACGATGAGTTTTATCTTGAATTTAAAATATATAATTACCCAGTAAAATATTGTAAATAGTGTATATACGAGTATAATCTGGAAAACGATGCGCTGAACGTTTTGAATTAATTTCCCGTCGTAGAAAATTGGTGTAGGTATAGTACATATATTCGGTCGTTTATAATCACTCACGACGGACATGTATAGAAAATTCGAGAAGGACGGAAATAAATGTTAATGTTGCTAAAGAAATAAATTAGTTTCGTGAAATTTGGGAAAGCGGTGGCTGTCAAAATTTTGTTAAAAAAAATTATATTCATACGTTGTGTTCCACACCGACGACATCATTTTCAGCTTTTCCCGTAGCGCACTGTATAACTTTGTTTATTTATAAATGTACGTACGTATGTACGTATATACATGTGTGTGTGTGTGTGTGTGTGTGCGTGCGTGCGTGCATGTGTATACGCCATACTCGAACGTTTTCGGATTAGACACCTGCCTGACACTATAATAAATTATGTGTTGACCTGGTTGTTTACTGTACTATTATTGGGTAAATAAAACGTGTCCATCGTCTTTTGATAAAACTGTCAATACACCGAGCTACGTAACAAAGGACTGTTTAATTAAAAATATATGTATGGTCGTATATTATTATTATTATTATTATAAATTCTACAGAAATATGTGAACGTACAATAAATACACGAGCGTGTGACCTGCGAGTTTACACGAAAATTATTATAAATTATGCGTACACCTATTATTTAAAAATTGGCTATAAAGTCTTCGCTCTTTCAATCATTCCTATATATATTATGTATGCATACGGTTTTATTTTCTTTTTTTTTTCTTCTTTTATTACATTATAATACCATGGTCATTGTTCGCCAATAAATTAGTAAATACTCATTAAATATATTAAATGTCGAAATGAGTCGCATTTTTATTTTATTTTTTATTTACCATCGATCGGCCGAATCGGTTTTTATCCATAACCGATATACATATTGTCCAAGAACTGAGGTGCTTGTACTATCTCGGTGCTTTTTTTTTTTTGTTTTTTTTTTCATTGTACCACGTCGACCATAGAAAACTCTATTCGTATACATTTTTCTTATTATGTTTTTTTTTTTTTTGGTACACCTCTGGGCACGAGCTGAGCACGCGATTAATTTTAAACGGTTTTTCAAACAATCACTGCGGTGCTTTCATTGTTTCCAAATTGTTTTCGTCGAAACATATAGGTAGATATATCTTATTTGTGTATACATTTATAACACGCAATGACGGACTATGTCGTCGCCACCTGCAGGATGATCCGCTATAGGTGTTCTATTCGTAATAACTTCACACTGAAAAAAACGCGTCCACCGCTATTCGATTAACAAAACACAAAAACCATAAAACGACTAGTACACTATATGATGTTGCACTGCTGCAGCAGTCGCGGTGTAACAGAAGAGTATAGTTGAGGAATGAGCAACAGGGGAACGCGTTTGCCCAACACTTTTGGAGCTCACATATCGTTAGGTTCCATTATTACTGTTCGATGTACAGTTCGACATACTATCACGACGAAGGACTTAATTTCAGACTCAGCTCATTACAATTTTGACATGGATATGACGTATATTATCGCCGGAGATCGTGCTAAAATCGTCACGCCGGATGTCACTATGTATACTCGTTGAGTGAAAAATACAAACGAGTAAAACTCACCGTGTACGTGTAAATATTTCAATAAAAGCAAAATCGGTTGTGATACCTGTATATTATGGTCTTGACTGTACGATTTTACCATGCGCGACAGCCAAATCGTTGTTAGCGAAACAGTGCATAATATTTTACTCGTTCGTAGGTGTGCGCAAGACACATCCATGTGCTTACGTATCCGTGTACCACGTGTGGCCACTCGCGATAACTTTTCTTAACTGCTTAATTAAAACAGTAGTTAAAGAAAACTGTGTTCAATATTATGTATCATGACTTATACGCAATCGATTGGATATATAACTTCACGATTATATAAAATTGTTTTGGAGAAAAGCCGCTCGCCTACCGTGAGAATTACATCCTACAATTATAGTTTGTCGTAAAATGTGACATATTAACGTATAAACGTATTGTTATGTACCGTAATGTACAGTAAAAGTGCAAAGGAAAAATATTCGAAAATCCTCAGTAGCTCGCGCGCGTGCGTAGAATTACCTACATACGTGTGTATTGGGGAATACGTTTAGAAAGACCGTAAGTGCATCGAACACATTGTAAATACGAGGGAGTGGGAATAGGACGATTAGCAGCGCTTGGGGGTTCACTCCTCAGTTCTCACCACTTCTTTCGAAAAAAATGGGTCCAGCTACGGCCTTGGATATAATCCGTGGAAACCCCGTTGAGATCATTGAAACGTCAATATTGTGTACACTGTTTGAACATGAATCGTTTACGATGATTGTGGTTAATATACCTACCTTTATATATATAAAAAAAAATAGCAATAATAATAATAATTAATGATAAACGGTTAAATATTGGTGTCTTTTAGTGTCGTTTCAGAAAAATGATTGTACGCGTGTGGAAACTGTATAATAGTAGCTGTCGTCGTATTCGGTCCGAGTGTAGAGATTTGCCCGGGGACGCGTTCGGTATGCAAAACGGATTCCGAGTCAAAGAACTCGCGCTAAATGCACCCGCCGACCTTGATGATGGAAAAGTGATTTAAAAAATTGTTCCGGTAAGTAGACTGCAATGTTGTCCGCGTACCTACACTACACTATATACGTATACCTGCCGTAGGTGACGGCGGCGGCGCGCGCGCGTTACATCGAATGGTGCAGAAGGTCGCATCGCGCGTACCTATATATAATACCTGCTACCGCTGCCGTCGTCGATGAATAATTAAACGAATGATTACCGGCATCGTGCGATTTGTCAACGGCGTGGAGATTCCAATATAATAGGTATATATCATCGGCCTGAATCGCAAAGGCCGTTTCTCGGTTATTTTTCGTTTGCATAGATTATTTGTTTATAAAATGTATGTAAGACAAATAAACAACTATGTCGTTTGATGGATAATCGAATCAACAATTTCTTGCGGTTTCATCTTTTGTAAAATTGATAATTAGAGATTTTCGTATCTCCGGTGTACATTACTAGACCGCTAAAAAGTCGTAATTTAACTATGATATTATAGTATTGATTGTGTCTTCCGTCATCAGTTATAATATTCATCAGTTATACCTAATAAACTCTGTTTAAAATCGATAAACGTTAAAAAACCATGATTGTATTATAATATCAAGTTTTATTTCAACATCATGATCTGAATAATTTACTAGAAGTTTTTTCATTCTCGTGTAAAATTTACCATTTCGGGCTTACGGCCTCTGCGAATGAAGACGACGATACATAGATAAACATATAATAATACTCATAGGTGGAACTATAGGCATTGACATCAGACACTGGGTCACTTTTACTTCTCAATAAATTCAGACATGTACATAAATGGTGGGGAGAAGAGTAGTGGAAAATTCATTAGTACATTTTTTATACTTCAACTAATACGTCATGTATTTATATTTTTATATGTTATAATTGTTTGTTTAAAAATTAAAGGTATTATACATCTTACTACGTAATTTCAATAAGAATAACGACTTCAATTCAATTACTTTCCGTGTTTAAAGTCGAATGGCAACAATATCTTCTTTGGTTCAACGCATATTCTCTTTCGCGCAGCTTTATTTTCATTCCACTGTGTACCAAAATCTTTAATAATCATACACGATAACTAAATTTCTAACAAAAAACCGTTTTCAATGTGGTATAATTAATACCTATATACTTAAAAAATTTAACAGATCAAAAGTATATTTATAAAGCTGTAGACGATGATCGGACGAAACAATTTTTTTAAATTCTTCAATTACTTCATCGATGTCGACGTATTTTGAACGTTTTCACTTATTATCAAATAATAATTGTTTTCCAAATTTCCACATCTCGTGTACCGTATAAACATATAAACACGGGGCTCAGTTGGCTCAGGCCTTATTTCTGCCTATGAATTAATATTGAATTGTGTACGCGCGCGATGCCGCGAAATGTGGGGTTGTTGATAAAAATACGTTATCGCCTGATATTGTACACATGTATATGTTAAAAAAAATTAAAACCGTTAACGCGCTTATATCGCCGAAATTAGACGTGTTGGCTGTGTATTATATATTGTATAGGCATGGGTTTATTCGTGTATACATAAGTGGTGTACATGCATATAATAATACGTATATATATATATATATAGTTACAGTTTTTTTTCATTTATTCTCACTAGCGTTGTTTTTTTTTTCTTAATGTCAAAACATTTTTTGATTATCCCGTATAATATATACACTGTGTTTGTTGTACACAATATATATGCTTTTAAAACTATAAAATAATACAGAATCCGTCGTATAAGCTACTCAGTAGTAAATCAAAATGTGCTTTAGGGAACAATTTGATGCATGTATAGAAAAAAAAAATGAAACTGTAACCGCTTTGTTCAATTGGCCCCCGTATATGAAGTATGTATAATAGTTATATACATTTTTTTTTTTAACTCGCCCCCTTTTCCAATTCCGTTATACAATAATGTTCCTGCAGCTCGGATGCAGAGACGCATTCAAAGAAGATTCGCATAAATACATTTTAAATAAAAAATATAACACATTTATTGCCGTATACTAGCTGGTATAGGCATTATAACAATATTATATAAACGTGAATTTAAGAAGATATAATTATACCTTGTCTCTAGTAATTTATATATATATATATATACATATATATAATATGTATAAATAATATATTTTATTAGTCTAGTTACATTGATGTATGGGAATTCATTTTTTAAGCGTTTGATGAAAATTGAATATTATTATAATACATTCGAATTTACGTATATATATATATATATATATATATATATATATATATATATATATACGAGTATATAAATGCATATACATAATAAGTGGTGCAACTTTAAAATTTACATTAATTTCCAATTATTGAATTATTTACGTACCTAAAAAATATTGTATTGAAGTATATGAGTATATATGCATAAAGATAATAATTCAGTGTTTAGTTTGGTATACT
The DNA here is from genome assembly GCA_949715065.1 of Periphyllus acericola. NCBI lineage: Eukaryota > Metazoa > Arthropoda > Insecta > Hemiptera > Aphididae > Periphyllus > Periphyllus acericola. The sequence continues at coordinate 15,196,888 of OX454265.1, forward strand.
GTAATATAGAACATACATATATATGGTTGTAACTTATAGTTACCCGCAAACCGGATTATAATATGTAAAACAAATGAAACGTTAAACAGATCAACGTAACTAAACATATAATATGGTATAATGGTTGGATTATTTTATGTTACACATTTTTAGTATAATGTATATACTATATAGAATAATTTACAAAATTAAGTTTCATATTTTAATTTATTGTGATTTTAATAGAGTCCATCAGATTATAACGATACTTTTATTTTTCATGACTTAATTTAAATATATATTTTTTATTTATGTCTACCTATATGAGAATATTACCTATATGATATATTATAATGATTTATATGATATTGCATGCAGCATACGTTTTTAATTCGTCTACAGAATGCCTTATAAGGTTTAGTATATAAATTCACTGTACACATTTAATCGAAAAATACTGTAAACATTTTGGCTTGTCAGATCAACAATATAATATATTTTATTGAGCTCTATAAATTTATATTTTTATGCATTGTTTTATCCACGCCGTAGCCCATGTTACAATAGGAACGTGTCTATATTTTACTTTCTAATTTATTAACTCGATCTCATTTATTGACAATCCTAACTATGAAAAAAAAACTATTTAACTATAAAAATGAGTTCGTCATAATTGTTTACATTTGCATTGCCACCATTACCTAAGCTTGAAGTTTGTGAAAATTATAAACATTTATGTAACACTTCAATAAGTAATAAAATGAAAAATGTTATACGTTGGTTATTGACCATATATATATATATATATATATATACATAGAATAATATTATAATAGACATTATCGGCTTATAGTTATAAACACTCCTTTAACACTTTTAAAAATAATAAATAAACAATTTAAAATTGATTGATAATTTAAAAAAAATCAACATTTTATAATAAATATAATTTAATTTAAAAGGTTCATTTATCTAGATTTATTTTAAATTAATTAAAATAAAATTCTCAAAAAAAATCCGATGTAGTTTAACTATTATTATTAAAAATAAATATTATTACAGGTATTCGGGTTATCCTATACTATATATTATTTTGTTTTTTTTAAATAATTGAAATTCCTACATTCTTCAGTTACATTTGTTTTGATTTTTTGGTAAATAATCTGTCCCTATAAATTATAATGTCCTAATTATATAATATATATATTTTTATAATACATAAGTAAATATGTATAATTTTACTGATTGGTACATTTATAAATATAATGTATGTGTATACGGTGTAACGTCTAGACTCTGGAATGTAGATTTAGTGGTTTACCTACAAGTTTGTATGTATCACAAAGTATCTATATACATTTTAAACCTATATATTAACGTTGTAGTACATTAGAAATATCAGAAGTTTATCATATTATATTTTAAAATTGTAACATGTATTTATATATCTTTCACAACCACAATTTTCGTTAAATGTTAAAGTTGTACTAAAAAAATGTTTCTTTTGCTTCGTATTAAACTGAAAAATATTTCATCTTAACAAATATTCTTTTTGTTGTTGTCTTTTTTAACTTCAAAGGAATAGTTTTTTCGTACTACATTTACCGTTTCTTTTATTCTTTAAATTCTCGGTTTTAGTACTCGATACATTTATGGTTATTTATACATGGTAGGTTGTAAACTCATTTTCTCTGCCACATCTCAGTTATATTATATATATTATGTTATATATGTATCCATATGAATGACGCACTCGAGCTGTAGCTATTAGAGCTTTGAAATGTTTTTTTTATTATTTTTTTCTTTTGGGGGAGGGGAGGGGCCTACACTTTCAATATACTTATGTAATATTATTTAAGCCTGTATCACCTTGTAGTCGTAACATTAGTAACTATAAACTATCTTCAGTTAATATACTTAAGCAATATTTTAATTATAAATATGTATATCATTATTTTAATATTTACAAATGAAACCTAAAGGCTAACATAAAGTGAAGATCATTATCTATGTTTTGTTGGTCGACTTTTTACAATATTTTAATATGCAATCTATTTATAGCTGTTATGAGTATGTAGATAAATCTCGCTTAAAAATTAAAATATCGGAAAAAAACCGACCAACAAAACACATATTATGTTCTGGATCCCTTTAAATGTGTTAACGGTCAGTTCACTCTAATATTAAAGCTAAAAATTCTATGCATTTGAACTACTGAACGCATATTTACTATGTTGTACACCTGTAAGACGGAGACAACAACGGGCGGGAGTTCTCTTAAATTATGTTTAATGTTTGATTTTTACACGCTATTGTACATTACTTTTGTAATTAAACAACAGTTTTAATTATTATAAAGATCAAAAATGAATAATTTTTTAGGTTAAAATTAGTGTTTAAATTCATTGCTATAATTACTATTAAAACTGTATAAATATGTAATGTATTGTTCGTGCGACTGTTAGCAGTTGATTTTATTGGTACAATTATACTCCTTACAAAGTTAATTAAGTGAAATGTTATAGAATATGAAGAATTTATTTCTTGAAAATATACAGAGTTCTAAAACAAAAAAGAAAATCTTTATGTGGTTATAAAAATGAAAGTGTCCTTTTACGTGTAATATCGATCAAGTCGGGATTCGGAAATCACATCATAAAAGTGTAGGGATATACCTACAGTCTACACTCATAAAATTAACGAAGCCGTTTAAAATTGTTTACGTTTTACATTAATTTTTGGTATAACACGTGCATAACATGATGGGCTATATTGAATAAATAATTTTAATTTCTATTTAATATAATATAGACGTTGTACTAAATATGCTGGAGGAGGGGCAAACAAAAATAGTTACAATATAACGAGACAATTATCGGGGGTATAGGTACCTGTACTATATTCATATAGTATAGTTAACAGTTTATATTGTTTATAATGTAAAGGCTATAATTACGTTTCGGAGGACTCGCATCATTATACATTTTATCTTGCGAATTGAAGTAAAACATATTTTTGTACGATATAATAACGCATGTAGAAATAATATATTTATTTTGAAACAAAAAACACTTATCAGCTGTTCCACTTGATAAGCGCTTGTTTACATTTCTCGCATATTTACATATATACAATATACATACACTGTACTACAATATAATAGTATGGTGTGTTGCTTCGAACATATATTTAATGTGAGTTTACGGGTCGTTTATAGTAATCATAGTAAAGCGCCACATCTTGGTCCTGCGACGTCATAATAAATAATAATATTACATAGGTCCTGCACCCCAGGCGCATATTATTATTTATTAAACGCGAATAGCCAATAATATTATATTAAATAGGTAAGAGTCGTGCGCGCGAGATGAACGCCAAAACGTTTGTTCGCGCGTCACATTACGGATGGAAAAATATACACCCCATAATATTATGTTACAATATATTATATGCTCCGTTTTTCTTGATAATATATACGGTGAAATATATTTTTTGTTACGTTTCCTTGTCGAGCATGATGCAGTTCCCATGTACTTTGTACTATTATATACATATATATATATTGGTATAACGTACATGTATAGAATGAACGTGGTGCGGTAGCGAATGCTTGCGAGAAAGAAAAATGAAATGGAAACAAATTATGGCGAGAAGGTATATTATGGTATGGTGTATACCGCTCGTGTATATTGGTATCAAACACACTTTCTCACACACACACACTGCACAGGTATAAACACGAGAACGACGGGCGTTTGGAAATAAATATATAATAACGCTCGCGCATTCTTATAATAATAATAATAATACCCGTTGCAGGGGCGGGCTCGGGAGAAAATCGATTTGGACACGAAAACTCTGGCGCGCGTTAATTTTTTCCAATTCACTATTTGACCCATTTCTTTTCCGTCGGTGCCTTGGCGGCGGCGCGAGGGGTGGGATTTTCGCGCTGTGAGCTGCGCCAGCGGGGTGGTGGACGGATGTGTGTGTGAGTGTGTGTGTGTGTGTGCGCAGTGCGGCCGTGGTGGTGGGACAAAGGGGTTGGACACACGAGCGATATTTATTTTCCGCACAAAAGTAAACGGCGAGAGAAAGGGAGGAGTGAGAGAGATATATATGTATATAGAGAGAGAGAGAGATGGATTGGGAGTTTGGTGGGTCAGGGGAGGACGTGCGAGAAGGAATGAGAAGCAAACACATACAAACACACGGACACATTTATATACGTTTGTAGCGACGCAGAGAATAAGCGGCAAAAGGGTGGAAAAAAAATATATATAACCGAAGAAATATTATGCACTACACGTGTGTGCGAGCGTGTGTTCGTGTACGTGTGCGCGTG